>CP137672.1:29765217-30130851 GCA_037976565.1 Mesocentrotus franciscanus | reverse complement strand
TCTTCTTCTTCTTCTTCTCTTCTTCTTCTTCTTCTCCTCCTCCTCCTCTCCTCCTCCTCCTCCTCCTCCTCCTCCTCCTTCTTCTTCTTCTTCTTCTTCTTCTTCTTCTCTTCTTCTTTCTTTCTCCTTCTTTCTTCTTCTTCTTCTTTTTCTTCTTCTTCTTCTTCTTCTTTCTCCTTCTTCTCCTTCTTCTTTCTTCTTCTCCTCCTCTTTCATCTTTCCTTTCTCTTTCTTTCTTCTTTCGTCTTCTTCAACATCTTGAGACTGTTGTTGAAAGGTATCAATATTTTAATTCTGCACCAACCCTGTTAACAGTACCTTCTCGCTTGCCATATCTTTCTATCAGGTTTCCTCAGTTGCTGTGGAATGGTGATGTCCTTTGGAGCATGCTGGATCTCCTGCAGCTTTTGTCCAAGGCGGCAGCAGAGGAGAGTCTTCAGGAGGTCAGAGAGTTCCCAGTCTTTAGGGGCAGGTTCATGCTGACAGTCATGGACACTAAGGAATCAAGAGAGGTACAGCTAGATTTTTTGCTCAGCGTTCAATTTTCTAAATTTGAATTCCTTATTATAACTTGGATGTAACACTATTGATAGATTGATGGTTTGTGTGGTGTGATTGATGAAGGTTTGTTTTACCTGACTGCTTAGATAGCATGTGTATACTTGTAAATAAGCAACCAGGGGACCGATGGCTTTAAGTCACTCTGAAGGGCTTGGTCATAAGGATTAATGCCTTGCCATAGGGCACTAGCACATCGACATGGTTTCAAACCTGTGACCTTACAGTTACAAGACCACTGCACTACCACTTAGCCATTGCACCTCCTATGCATAGCTATGCTTAACCTTATAAAGCCCAGAGCAAAAGTGGCAAAAAAATGAAAATGTGTAATCTCTTGTAAAAGTTAAATAAAAATTGGTTAATAATTTTATTTTGATCATGAATACTATTTGTATATGTGTTGATATATAATACTGATAATTATTATATATACGATGATGATGATAATCATAATCTTCTGATTAAACAGGGCATAATCCGTGACTTTGCGGCCCGTTGTGGAGGTATTTTCCAGGAGGCTGTGAAGTGGGCGCCTCTGCAACGCGCTCTCACATCCAACAGTACATCATCCATCTGGAGAACTCATCGGACAGTCTCACAGCGTAGCACCCTAGAGCTTGCTACGGAGAGCGCCCTCCAGTGTGCAGGATTTAACAAAGGACTCACTGCATCCGTGAGTTTGAAATGCTTCTTTTCATATATTTCTTTTTGCCACATTCTACCACTCAAAAGGCATTATGGAAGTCTCCCTAATTGTAGTGATAATAATATGATTACATATGCCTTTTGCTGAAGGATACAAAGGTCTTATCATTACCGTGTTTTCCACGATGTGGGCTGATTGACACAATAAGAAACAAATAGATGATTGCTCCAGTGAATTGGGAATGTAACTTCTAATATCATGATCTATTTCCATTCTAACATCTTGATAAGAACTTAAACGCACATTTGTGAACTCCTATACTTTAACACAGACTTAACGCCCGTCTGGCTCCAAACAGACGGTATTTATTTGTTTGTTGTTGTTGTTTTTTGCTTGAGGGGTAATGCATCAGGTCTTTGAACAAACGTAAAATCTTTTCTTAAACAGGGTACTGACAGTTTGACCAGTGAGTCAGCCAACTTTGTATCAGTGATGAGCCTAAGGAGCCGGTTTGCTGGAGAGGTAATATACATTCTTCTTTAACAGAAGGTTGAGTTCTAGTAAAGGAGCAAAATAATCTGTTAGGGTTCAGCCAAATTTATAGTGAGTCAGCCAACTTTAACACCATGTTAACAAAGACCATCTGTATATAAAGACCATATTTTTTCCTCTTGGAACAGTTGTACTCTTTTAAACATACACCAAAGAAACCTGTACTTGAGACCCGCAGCCTTCATTAAAGATTAATTTCCTTGTCTCCCTTGACCGGTCTTTATAATACTGACATTCGTTGCTATGTTACGTTCTAATGCTGCGCTCTTGCAAGAACAAAGGGTATTCAGAGTAGACCATCACATAGATCAGCTTTTAAACTATAATTGGAGTGGGACATCTCATCAATTCAAAACAGTAATTAGCCTCTTATAGATTTGTTTAAATTCTGCAAAAGGTCTTTACTGTTCACAAAATACATCTACAGCCATACCACGATTTGCACATAGGTTTAATTCTCACTTCTTTTTTGACAAATTCTCCTTTCAGCTGAAGAGGCTACAATAAATATTTCCTAAGTTACATAGAAAAAGGTCTCGCATTAAGATTTATGTCCCTACATATTACTGCATTACTGCTTTTCAGCAAGGATTTAAAATGGTCCAAACAACTAAATCCACAAAAGCTTGTGCTCCATATTGAACTTCTTCATAACTTTAGACTGTCTAACTCCTGATGATTGTGAGTGTCTTGGTAATGGTAGATAACTCAGGATAATAGAGAGTCGGCAGACTGGTTTGATAAGGTAGCCATTTTATTTATTCAACTACCATGGATACCGGAGATTCGCATATCGCATATCGTAACAACTCCATTTGCAATTTGCATCTGAAGTGCAGAGTACAATTTCCCTTCTGTTTAACGTTTCTTTCAGGTATCTGGCATGAAAGCAATCTACACCGACGCAGGGCCCGGAGGTTTTAGTCTATCTCATGTACTGAATGGACAGCTTGACAAGGCGTGTGATTCAAGAGAGAAGATGCTTTCACTAATTCTATGTTCAGAGTCTGTGCTCTCCTCATCTCAAGTGAAGGTAAGTGGTGTTTGTATTGTACTACAGTACATGCAATAAGGATAGATTGTGGATGACCGAAGAGATGACAGGAGAGAGAGAGAGAGGGGGATAGAAAGAAAGAAGGAAGGAGAAAGATCAAGGTGATTAGACAGACAGAAATAGCAAGAATCAGCACCAAGAAGCACATTTTGTAGAGGTCCGCAAAGAGAGGGGGAGACACAGAGAGAGGGAGACAGAAAGACAGACAAGCAGTAAAAAAGACAGATACATGTAGGTACATGTACATGTAAATCAGCAGACAGACAGATATAGCGATACAGAGAAAAATAGAGATAAAGACTCTATATTCATATTTTAGACCTGCTTTATAAAACAAACGATTCCTGTTTTGTTACAAACTGTTTAACAAGGAATGTAATTCATTTGTATAATGTACTTGTACATGTGTGTCATTCATATTTGTCACAAGGTATGTACACCATTCTAATGTAAGTATATTGTATATAATTTGTTTCAGAAAGGCCCACACCCTGTCAAGCAGTGTCCTATTGCCAAAGAATTGTATTTCGAATGTGTACTCTATTAAGATAAAGTTTTGGTAATAAAGTTCGTTCATTCATTCATTCACTCGATAATCTGTAGGTGTGGATAGATACCTGTTGTATAGCCTATGTAGGGCACCGGTCAGGCTCTTCACAACACACGCTATGGAGAAGGCTGTTGCATGCTGGGAATGGCTGCTGGCCGCCAGATCGGACATGGAACTGCAGGTAAAGAGAAACAAATCATTACTACAGCATAGAAGAGATATTCTGAGGAAGCCTGATGTTCACCTGCTAGAGATGGATTTAACCCAGGACATTGTTTGTTTGTTTTTTCATTTGATCCAAACTCTATTCTCACAATCATTCTGTAAAAAGGATACTTGAAACTTTGTTGTGTATTATCTCA
Organism: Mesocentrotus franciscanus; assembly: GCA_037976565.1. NCBI lineage: Eukaryota > Metazoa > Echinodermata > Echinoidea > Camarodonta > Strongylocentrotidae > Mesocentrotus > Mesocentrotus franciscanus. The sequence continues at coordinate 30,127,126 of CP137672.1, read as the reverse complement.
TGTTTCATAATTCATATACATTGCTTTAATAGACACATGATTAATATAATTTCTTCATTATTGCCTTTCCAAAAAGAAGGAATTTGGGAGCTCCTGTTTATATAACGCCCCAATAAATTGAGACATTTAAAATTAAATTCTGTGCCAAAGAAATCAAGATGTATGAGAGATAAAAGCTTTACTTTCATTGTACAAATCCATGTAGTAGATGGTGAATACATTTGTATCTTTTTCTTTTCTCGATAGTTAATGCGTGAGATGGCCGGAGCATGGCAGATGAGCATGGACAAGAGACTTGGTCTGTTCTCTATTGATGTTGAAGATCCCAGTCCTCTGGCGGCCATCAGCGGTGATGATATCCCGGAACCCAACCCACCAAATGCTACACCACATCACATCTGGACTCAGGTACCGTAATTATGATGATGATGATGATAGTAATGATAATTAATAATGGTAATATTAAACAATGAAAACAACAAAATATGATACATATGTAAGTCCTTGTGCACTTCACATGAAAAGAGTAATTTATAACATGGTGTTTGTGTGTGTAAGTGGGTTTTTACAGACGTGTATCAATCAGATATGATTATTTACGTCTGGGGACCGACCTTAAAAATGACTCAGTTTCGAATCGGGGTCGCCTGAGCCACTATGTAGGCGAAGACAGAGAGCTGACCAAGTGAACGTGCTGCTAGACCAACTCACATCTCTCTAAATATTTGTTTTAATTTTATTTATAATGTACATAAAATGTAGTTGTTGAAATATATCCTACTAGGGATAGGTAGGAATTAACAGAGTATACAGAAAGGTATAATAGCAAACTTGAATTTAATTCAAGTAAGTAAAAACTATTATTACAGTCATCATCATTGTCATTTAAACTCTCTTTGCAGTTCTTACACCAGCGCCTTGAGAGCATCAAGTACAGCAGCATCAACGTGGTCGAGATCTTCATCTCCATCCTGCACCGCTCCCTACCCATGCAGGTCGGCCAGACAAAGGGCGCCCTCTCCCGCACATCGCAGCCATGGGCCCCGTTTCAGACTGCTCTGCATGGGACTGTCCCTCCTGCAGGGGGATATCCTACCCAGCAGTACGGGCAAGAACGTCTTGAGAGAAAGGATCTACTCTGCTGCGTTTGACTTCTTCAGGTGACTTTGCTATGGTCATTTCTATTTGGGATGTAATAAACAGTTTCCTTTTTATTTTAGTCTAAAGGATGATATACAGTCAAAGCTGTCTATAGCAACCGCCCAAGGGAAACACAAAAAGTGGTCTTTATAGGCAGGTGGTCTTTGTAGACAGGTTCCTTTAGTACATCTTTCAGTGAGAAACCATTTTCAAGGGAAACAAATAATGTGGTCTTTGTAGGCAGGTGGTCTTTGTAGACAGGTGGTCACTAAAGCAGGTTTGACTGTACATGCATGTCTTTATTCAAACTTGACCAACAATCTCTTACATTTTGTTTTATCATTAGAAGTGTGAAGTAGATTTACCGCAATTGTTACATGTGAGTTGAATGAAAGTGATAAATGTCCTTATACATCAAGCATTCATATTGTGTCTTGAAAGATAATGAAGTATTTCTACCATAGATAGGGCTACATCATGGTGCTTTACAGAGAATAAATGTTTCCAATGATTTTATGTACTTAAAGCCATACATTGAGTGATTTCAAGTTGGGTGTTTATGGCTGGTGTTAGTGTTTAATAAACACTAACACCAGTCATAAACACCGAGATGGAAATCAGCTGGTGTTAAGGCTTTGACCTCTGAATATCGTCAACTTCCGGTAGCTAGTGTTATCGACTTTGCAAAATTGTCGTCTGTTGAACTGACCTTTGTGGCTGGTGTTAATAGTTTACATACAAATGTCCTATTCACTAACACTAGCCTCTATGGATTAAGCAAATGTTGATTTCCAGTTCGGTGTTAGTGTTAAGCTATCGATATTGATATCGGTATCGGGCTCTTAATTTCATCAGCAAATTTTAAGCTCGATTTAAGAGCTCTTGACTGCTCTTGACTGCTCTAAACACTAACACTAACACTAACACCCAACTTGAAATCACTCATTGTAAATGTTGAGTACAACTATTGTTTAAGCGCAGAGATATAATATATTCAAACATTGAAGGCTTAACTAAACAACACACTTCTATTGCAAAATTCAAACTTGACCAAACTTGACATATGCGGGAATAATTGTGTGCTGCTATCAGCAACCAACCCCTTTCACGGTATATGACCGTTCCCATCCAACATATATCTTGCAGTGTTGCTCCAGTATGCCCTACCCAGTCTGTGAGCGAGCTGAGGGAAGACATCAGTATTCTCATCAAGTTCTTCCATGCCATGCTGGCAGAGAAGAAATACCTCAGAGCTACCACAGCTGTGGTACAAGGTTAGTGAATACTTTTGTTGATGATATTGCTGTTGCTGTTGTTGCTGTTTTTATTGTTTCTGTTGTTGCTGCTCCTGCTGTTGTTGTTGTTGCTATTATTTGTATAGTGGTGAGACCGTACTATGCTGGCAGAAAAGAAATGCATGAGAGCCTACACAGTTGTACACAGCAGTTCAAGATCTGTGTTTGCATGTATGATTACATTATTTGACAGAGGTAATACATTTCAGTGTAAACAAAATGACTCTTTTTGATCTGTAAGAAGTCCCAAGTGCTTGATTTAGGTCAGATTTACCTAGTTGAAAGCTTAGGATTCACTATCATTCATTTAATCAGTATTACATCGTTTAGTGATAAAAAAAAACATTCTTGGTTTCTCTAAAATATTTATTAACATATTGGATGTATTGTATTGCCACCCTAGAAACTTGTGTGTGCAAGAAAATTTAATGAGTGGTTCAGATTCACAAAATTTCATGATACACTAGAATTTAGCTATTCACAAAAGTTTCCAGGTTTACTGTCTATATTTCAAGCCTTGTTTAATCTTTGTATTTGTGTTTATTCCTTGTTTTGATGTTAACACGATGTAAGCTGAATATACATGTAGTATACACTATCAACAGTAAGCTTGAAATATTTGGAACATTTCACTGTTATCCCAAACCTACAGAGGCCGAGGATGTACACACACTAGGCATCACCCCAGCCGAACTGCGAGCCAGCAACGAGTACCTCAACACCAGGCCAACAGCAGGGCGCCCTCAGGGTTGGATGAACACCATGCCGCTGTCCAGTAACATGTCCATCGTGTCCAAGAGGTCGTCGGTCACAAGGAAGAGCGGCGAGGTCGGCGCCAAGTATGCCAAGGAGTACATGAAGAGAAGGAATCTTATCCTCTCTTTGCTGGTATGTACCCTCATCTTGATATTCTTCCGTAAAAATGTAAAAATCAGATAAAAGAGATGGAAGACAAAAAGTTTGGGTCGAAATTAACAACAAATGACAACTATTTTTTAGGTGGGAAATAGTTGTGTTTTTTAGCCAAACTAATCTAGTTAGTGTTGGACTTAACCTTCTTTGATAGTGAAAGATTGTGGTAGAATGATGTAATGTTTGTACAAATTAAGGCTCTGTTTTTGCCTACATGTATGAACATTGTAGATGAGATTTTAAAGCTTGTTTATGTGAAAATTAGCTTAGTTGAATCGTTGGGAAATTTATCTTTAAGAAAAATAATAGAATTGGAAAGGTCAAGCCAAGTTGTTATTGTTGAAGGTGTCAAAAATATCTTTATTTTCTATGTTTTACATATGTTTGGCACATAGACTCATGATACTAGTCATTAATCTCAAGTGAAAAGTCACATTTCGCTCTGCGATTATCTTCTTTGTTATCCTCCTGTTCATAATAAAGATGAATCAATATGGGTTTGGAGCTCAAAGTAAGATAAATGATGCCTTTGGATAAATGAAAATAAATATATATCTGCATGCTGGTGATTTCTACCTGCTGGGTGATGATATTGAGGGTTTTGCTCCTTGTGGACTCCTTAGAAAATCCTGAGACCAAGCTTCAAGGAGAGGAGCCAGTTGCTAACTGAAGAGAAGATGAAATAGATATTTTGAAATGACTCTATTCTTTATTCTTCTATCAGGTGAATGAGATAGAGAGACTGTGTTGCTGGTGTAATCCCTAGACAACCCAGAAGTTAAGCTACCAGGAGAGGAGCTGGTTGCTAACTGGAGGGTCCAGACACCTACTAATGAACGCACCTGGAGGGACTTTGCTCACCTTGCCTGGGAAGTGTCCCCTCATCTGGCTTGTCAGCTTCCTGTCAGGTGAGTGATGTCAGTGATTAAGGGATGGATGGATGGTAGATAGATAGATGAAGGGATGGATGAATAGTAGACGGAAGAATGAATGGATGGATTGATAAATGGATGGTTTAAGATAGATGGAGGGATGAATGATTGAATGGATTAATGGATAAATTGAACTGATGGATAGATAAATGGATGAATGGATCTCTAACCTATCAAGAATCTAGCCAGTTAGGGCAGGCATGCATCTCACATAACCATCATAAGTACAAGTTCACCGACATCCCATTGAAACAAGTGTATTGAAATCAACTTGTGTGTCAGTAGAATGTAGGTAAACTTGTACTCTTGACGATTTCATGAAACGATGCCCTCATGCTAACGATAGCCGGCCCTTGCCAGCTAGATCAGGCAAAGAGCAAAGATGATTTTTTAATGTCAGATGCATTCCTTTGGTAAAAAGCAAGTGGAAAGATGTGCCTCGGTTTTCTAACAGGTCTAATCAGATGTCTTTATTTATTTGACATCAGGTTCAAATCTTCTGAGAGCCTTGTCAAGGAGGTGACGCATGGTGCGGCTCAACCCCATGGCCGTCTCTGACCTCCCAAGTGCTATTCACTTCCTGGTCACAGAACACAGTGTGGATGCAGATGTCGCAGAGGTCAGTTTGTACATCTCAATTCTGCTTCAAGTATAATTATCATTCCTAAATTGCATAGGACAAAACACATATATTTTAGCTTTGATTTGATATTTGATAATTAAATTATGAATACATGTATCTTACAAATTATCAAGTAATCACTGCCCCCAAAAAAAAAGGGGGAGGGGGAGAAATGCAAAGTGTGCCATGGAGGGATAGAATCACAATAAGGAGGTACTGCAGAAGGTTCATGAGGAGCATGTGCTGCTGAATACGATCAAACCATAAAAATCAATTAGTAACAGAAGAAATTGTATAGACAAAGCAAAATGACAGTCTAATGATCATAGTCATAGATGGTCATCTATATGGAAAGACTTCAAAGGAAGACATCAGACAGGTTTCTTAGAATATATCATTGTAGAAATTGGAGGAGTAGGATACAGAAACACGAAGCTGTTGGCTCAAGATTGTATCATCTGTAGAATTTGATTTGATCACTAAACCTTTCATTTGACAGATCACTTTTGATGATAACCCTCCTAAAATACCTGACGAAAGGCATTTAGGTTTTACCAAAATTTGAGCACGAAACTGTGTTCTCTTGTAACAAATAGGTATTCATGGATCCTCCAGCTCCATTCCTCATCATTGTTTAACCATTTTTGTTTGGGTCTTATCCATCTTTCATCAGTTGAGTCACATCCTTTGCTGGGCGCCTGTTCCACCGGTCACTGCCCTGTCATACTTCTCCCAGCAGTACCCCCCGCACCCCCTGACAGCCCAGTATGCCACCAGGGTCCTGCAGGACTACCCGCCAGAGGCCCTGCTCTTCTATGTCCCTCAGCTAGTACAGGCTGTCAGATACGATACGGTGAGTGATCCACAAATCTTTACTCTTAACCTGAGATTCTGATTTGTATTTATTGATGCGTATTTGAGAAAATTGGCCTACACTGACATAAGAAACAATCTACACAATACCATTAATACGACGATATAACAGTTACATGTGCATAATAAATACCAACAATATACAATTGTATATCATGTAACAAAAATATGATATTATGTATCATGTATCAAATAAACAACAGAAACGGAAAGAAAATTAAGATGGAAGTAAAGGGAGAGAGAGAGAGAGAGAACTATTGCTGCATTATTATTCAAGAAAAAGTAATGAACAAATACTATTCACCCACTTTGAGATATTTTGGGTAATGATAATGCAAAAATGTAATCTAAGGTTCTACAAAAGATCAGAAATAGATATCGATCATTAGATGTTGCATTTGCTATTCATTTAGCTAATCCTATTGTTGACTATTGCCTGTAAAAATACACGTATTTGTTTCTTTTATTTTTTTATTTTTATATCATTAGTATTAATTTATCCTATAATTCACAGGTAAGTTTGTACGCATACAAAATTTATTCCATGCAGTTTAATACCTTTTTAATCCCCACTTTACAAAATACCTCACAGATTTGCTTAGTCATATGTTAATGAGCCTTAATTATCATTTATTTTGTTTGTTTGCTTGTTTGTTTTTATTTGATAATGCAGTTTGGCTTTGTGACGGAGCTGATCCTGGTCCTGGCAAAGAAGTCCCAACTCCTGGCCCATCAGCTCATCTGGAACATGAAGACCAACATCTTCAAAGACGAGGAAGCCAAGGAAAGAGACGGTAAATAAATTGAGGCACTGTCGTGTTTGGTAGCTTAGCTTGTGTTGGTTGGTTGGTTCGTAGGTTTGCGCATACACATATTCTATGTGCTAATTTTGTTGCATCAATACAAATCACACATCTGGAGCAAGCATTAAGTAACAGATTTGTGTTCATTTTAGATACAGCTCTAAATGGGGTTCATGAAGTGGAATATTTTTTTTAATAGAGTAGCATTCAGATAAATATAGATACCTTAAAGGTATTACAAAGTTTTGGTATGGGGTCATGAATTTGGTTCAAATGAACATATTGGAAGCATATGCGATTTTACAATATTCAATGATCGTTGTCGCGGTTGAAATCAAGTCTAAAGTGATGAAATTGTAAATAATAAACCCTTTATGTTGTATAGCGCCCTCTCAAGACTGATATTACTTTAGCTTTAAAACAATGTTTCTTGACTACAATCGATGGATTTGATATTCCTGTTTGAAAATTATATATCGGAACTGCATATTCTGAGATTGTCATGGTCGCAGCTACCATGGAATGGCATTAGGCGCTATTTGAAATATTTTAAATTTACCGGGAGCACCGGTAAATTTTAATTATTCACTTTGCTCGAAAGCAGATGTGTTTTAGGAGCTAAATTTTTTAGTGCCTCTAATACATCCACAGGGGCATCCAAATGTATCAAAAATTTAAAGAATAACTATCCATCCAATTTCAAAATTTCCCAAAACTTTGTATTACCTTTAATGGAAAAAAATCTTATTGAATGCTAACTCTTTGTAATATCTGTGACATATATTTAAAAAGAAAATGATAGATGAAAGGTATAATTATTAAAATGAAGGACTAAAGTTGCAAATTTAGAGAGGGCACTATGATTTGATCATTCTTTTCAAACAAATTGTATTTCTTGATTATGCAGGTGAGTTTGCTGATGCCCTGGAGTCCCTGATCGAAGGCATCATAGCCAGCTTGTCTGGACCAGCGAAAGACTTCTATGAGAGGGAGTTTGACTTCTTTGGCAAGATAACAGCCATTTCCGGCGAGATCAGGTGAGGCATCTTCATGAGTTGTAATATATGCATTGATATAGCACAGCTAGTTCACATTATACATATACTCTGCTACGCTTGATAAAAAACACTATATTACTACCATGGCTTTAGCCAAGCTGCTGTGATAAGGTGCTAAAGCATTCAAGGAACTTATTTATTTATTTTTCCAGACCATATCCCAAGGGTGATGAAAGGAAAGCAGCCTGTCTGAAAGCCTTAGCAACCATTCAACTCCAACCTGGATGCTATCTTCCTAGCAACCCTGAAGCTGTCGTTATGGAAATCGACTACAAGTCTGGTACTCCCATGCAGAGGTAACAACGACAAAAAATGTCATGTGTCTTTATTTGGAAAGTACTCGCTACTTTATTGTGTAGTCAATTGTATGTACATATATGTAGGATATGTTGTATTCTTATGGGTAGATATATTTAGAAAAGAAAACAGATTGACCTGTATTCTTGAAACTGAGTTATATTAGATAGGCTAAAGTTATTCCTCACATGTATAGAATGCCAATTTTCTCTATTCTGTAGACATTCTTCTCGGAATTAATTTAGTCATCATTGACTTTTGGCGCTCCATAAATGAATGAACTGCATTTCATTTAAAGGGGTTCCTATCAATAAATATTTTTTTGCTGCATGTGTAAGGGATTCCATGTAAAAGTCTTTCCAATAAAAGTTTTACAACAAAATTTGCAAGTGTAAATATACTTTCACTAAACATATAAGCACATTGTAAGTACACTACATGCAGTTGATGTTTTTTGTTTTTTTTCAATTTTCTCCTCAGTGCTGCCAAGGCCCCATTCCTTGCCAGGTTCAAGGTACAGAAGTGTGGAGTTCATGGGCTGGAGAACCTGGGTCTGAAGGGCCTCGATTCAGACGCCATTTCTCGTTCCCTCAAAGCACAGATATGGGAGGCTTGCATCTTTAAGGTCGGAGATGACGTGAGACAGGTCAGTCCTAGATTTGAGACAAATGTACGTTTTACACACACAGAGAGGGATGGAGGGAAAAATTGATAGAGAAGGAAGAAAGAGAGAGGGAGAAAGAGAGAGACAGAGAGTGTGCATGTACTTAAGTAAGAGTATGAGAATGAGATTAAAGAAGAGGGAAAGATATATTGAAAGAGAAGTAGGAAGAGAGAGAGAGAGTACTTGTTGAAGAGTTTGAGAATGAGAGAAAAACAAGGGGGAAAGGAGAAAAAAAGACGGAGCAAATACTTGTGTAAGAGAGTATGAGAGTGAGACATGAATGAGAAAGAAAGACATATTGAGAAGGAGGAAGAAATATAAGAGACCATATGATCAGATAAAAGAAATCTGTTGTCATATTTTGAATATAAGGATATTTGAAGAGCTATATATTTTTTTCTATGACACTTTTCCTCACTAACATAATAATAATAATAATAATAATAATAATAATAATAATATTTTGCTTTTATGTAGCGCTTTATACATTGACAATGTCTCTAAGCACTTTACAAAATATATTATTACCCTGGTCATCGGATTCAGGCTTGCCCTCACACAATGTATGCACATTCTCCACTCCCTGGGCAGCATTCGAGCCAGGCGCCATTTTAAAGATGCTCACAATGCTGAGCAAACTACATTAACGTTCGCATCCTACCTGGTACCTATTTAACACCTGGGTGGAGAGTGGCAAATGTAGATTATCGTCTTGCCAAAGGACGTTAGTGCCGGGCTGGGATATGAACCCGTGCCGTGGTCCGCAGTCGAGTGACTTATCCACTAGACCACAACACCTCTACATAGCAAGAATGAAAACAAACTCACAAAATATTCTTTACCTGTGGCAGAACTGAACCTCTTTCATCTTTAATTATTTGATTTTTGTTTTTGCAGGACATGCTTGCGCTACAGGTGATTGGTCTATTCAAGAACATCTTTCATCAGGTGGGACTAAACCTATACCTGGTCCCTTACAAAGTGGTAGCAACGTCACCAGGGGTAAGTCTATCGTGTGAGGGCCCTGTGCAAAAGTGATATCCTTTTCATGACCGACAATCATGATGTAACTAAATTAAATCTTGGTCCTATATGGCTTGATTCCTATTTGTATATGCAGAAGACTTATCCGGACTTGTACTTTGTTGACTTATCTAGACTTGTTCTTTGTTGATAATTGTATTCATAAGCTGCCTCATTTCCTTGCACTTTGATAATATTTATGTCCGTGACTTTTCAAAGCTGTTGGCTTAGTTCATGGATACAATACTACTAATCCAGAAGATGTGGCACATGGTCCAGATTCACAAAACCTATCACACACTGTACTTTTGCCATTTTCAAGAATTTTCTTGCCATACAAACAATTAAAAATTACTAAAAGTTCATGGTTTTACAGTGGTCAGATTTAAAAATATATAGGTGAGGGCTGCTTGCACGTGAATCCACATACAGGCGTTGTGGCGTGCGCCTGTAATCCAGCTAACAGTGGAAGTTACAAACTGATTCAGCCGAGGTCGCAGGTTCGAAACTGAATCGCGTCTTTCGGATGGTGACGTTAAAGGTCGGTCCCCAGACGTAAATAATCATATCTGATTGATACACGTCTGTAAAAACCCAATACACACACACACACGTCAACCCACCAGTTTTTTGTTGTAGTCGTCATATTCATCTAATTTATGTACATTATGTAGATACATTATTTTATATATGGTTTGTAAATATGTTTTCGAAAAATTATATTAGAATCTTATTTTCATGTTCATCGAAAGAGGATACAGAAATCAGATAGATCAGATCAGGTTATGTCAGATCTAGTCAAATCAAAATCAAAATCTAACATAGTTGATTATAACATAAGCCTTACTCTTACATGCATTTCATCAACAGTGTGGAGTAATCCAGTGTGTGCCAGACTGCAAGTCACGTGACCAGCTTGGCCGACAGACGGACATCGGCATGTATGAATACTTCCTAACCAAGTATGGAGATGAAACTACACCCGCATTCCAGAAGGTAACAAAAAAAGATGTAAACTAAACATCAAAATAAACAAACAAAAAGTCACGTGTGATGGAAGGATGTCTCAGCTAATTGTTTTGAAACAGGAGCTACAATATATAGGTTTGTATTTTAATATGTAGAATCAGGCCAATGTTATGTGTAGCAAGACAACAACAGCAACCAGAAGTATTGAATTATTTCCTTGAAAAGGTCCAAATATTTGTCTAATCACAGCTTTATTCTTTTTTTGTATTTTACCTTTGTTTCATGAATCCACATACTGGTACTTGTATTCTTTTTCTGTGCACACACACACCAAATAGCATTAAAATAGACTTTACACAATGTATAGTGCTAAATTATCAAGACAGACTGCAGCAGCGTCTGATATTCATCTGAGACAATCATTCATTTTGTGATTCTACAGGCTAGACGTCATTTCATCCAAAGCATGGCAGCGTACAGTGTGGTAGGGTTCCTTCTCCAAATCAAAGACAGACATAACGGGAATATCATGCTAGATACCAGGGGCAACATCATACACATTGGTAAGTCTGTTACCTCTCTGTGCTCCCTCCAATTCCTTCTTGTCCTCATGCTTTCTCCTCTTCCACCACCTCTCCTTCTTCATTCTTTTTTCTAGTTCTCAATCTTCCTCCTCATCATCCTTGGTCTTTTCCCTCCTCCACCTACTCCTCCTCCTCCTCCCCCATCTACCCCTCCTCCTCTTCCCTTCTTCTTCTTCTTCTTCTTCTTCTTCTTCTTCTTCTTCTTCTTCTTCTTCTTCTTCTTCTTCTTCTTCTTCTTCATCATCCTCTTTATCTTCTTCTTTATCTTTTTCCTTCTTCCTCCACCACCTCTCGCTCCTCCTCCCCTCTTCCATTTCCTCTCCTCCTCCCCTCTTCCATTTCCTCTCCTCCTCCCCCATCTTCCTCTTTCTCCTCCCGTCTTTTTCTTCTTCTTTATCTTTTTCCTCCTCCTCCTCTCTGTTTTTCATCTTTAAAAGTATGATGTTTTTATCCAGATGAGAAACAAAAATGGCAAAATAAGTGAAAAATTATTTCCTGAAAGATTGTTAGTGATAAATTTGTGTATACTGAATTATCTGTCAGGGAAAGAGTTTTTCTTGTGTGTTTTGTTTACTCTTGCCTCTGCAAAAGGGCATCTTTGTGGTATTCCTTTCAAAGCAATAACTCTTCTGATACTTGTTCCTCACAAGTTTTAACAATCGTGAAATTTAACATATGTCATATTTGTCACGACAGATTTTGGTTTCATGTTTGAGAGTTCGCCCGGAGGCAACCTGGGCTGGGAGCCAGACATCAAGCTCACTGATGAAATGCTCATGATCATGGGAGGCAATATAAACGCGGCTCCATTCAAGAAGTTTGAAGAACTGTGTGTACAGGCCTACCTAGCAGTCAGGTATGTTGGAACTCACAAATGTCTGTTACTTCTTTCTTTGCCATGGATCAAAAGCCTAGACTGCTACTTAGTTTTTACATGAAACCTTTACTTGTGAGAAAAGCCCACAGTGGCAGTCCACTGTTTGTTCCATTGGTTGTACAAAGTTGGTAAAGAGTTAAAATGTCTTTTGAGTTATTCATTTGAAGTAACAATGGTGGGATGATAAAGCACTGTATCTCAACTTATTTTTCCATAATTGTGTAGCTTAGGACAAATTTGATGCCCTTACAAACTCTTGTATTAAACGTTTATATCTGTAAAAGTAATGCCACAGGCGACCTGTATACAGAAGGTCATCAATGCTGTTATTATGTTAAAATTCAACATTTTTCTGTTGCAAGGTTTTATCACACTTCCAACAATTTGTATGCTGGAAAGATTCATTGAAATGTTGATGTTTTTTAAAGAGTGTACCCTTCCAGTGAGGGACTGATTTGTTTTCTCGTATTGTTATTATGGTTGTTTCTTTGTTTCTTTGTTTGTTCCTAGACCATACCAAGAAGCCATTGTGTCCCTTGTTGCTCTGATGCTTGATACAGGACTACCTTGCTTCAAGGGAAAAACACTCAAGCTACTAAGGTACATGTATAGCTGATATAATGCAGAAAGTTGATTGTTTCTCTTCATGTAGTTTATGCTCATAATTTTCCACTCAAAATAATGTCACCTCACCGCTAAAAGGACATCAAAGCCATCAACAATACATGGTGGCAGTGTCCTTTTTGCAGAAAGCCAATGATAAAATAAGATTCTGTGTTCAGCATGTAATCCTAAAGGGGAATTCTGATAATAAGGCTTGAAGAATACTACAGAGTTCTTAGCTATCCTGAAAATCAAGGAAAACCTTGTAAATTAATACCCCTTTTTCCAGTCCATGAAGTCAGGGAATTTGAGAACCCACTCAAATTGTGGGAAAATCAAAAAAAAAGTAGTCAGTCTTTTATTCTTTGGATTGTGCCAAACTTACAGCAGAGCCACTGGATGATTCCCTACAATAAATGTGTGTAAATGCCTCCTTTATTAATCCAGGGAGTTTGGAACTAAGTTAGGGAAATATCAGAGAAAGTCAGAATTTTGTTATCATAAAATGCTGGGAACCCTGCAGTTTAAGATTTCCTATTGATTGCTATTATATGGAGTATGTTTTCTGATTGGTATTCAGTCAGAGAATGTGGCAAAGTAGAGGTCAAACAAATCTCATTCATGAGTCACATGCAGCTGGGATGTGCAATTCATAGACCTTATAGTTCTACAGCCAGAGAGTTTTGAGAAAAGAGATATGACAGCAAATCTGTAAATTTTTGAATGTCCTCCAACTAAAATCAGTGTGGAAACTGGGCATTGTAATTTGCCCAATTGATGTATTTTGATGCAACAAATACCTTAGAATTGATAAGTGGTAGCAGAAGGGCCACCAACACACATGTATAAGAGACAGAAAAGCTTAATCTTTCTACTGCATTATCTGTATGGTGATAGGACTCGCTTCAGCCCAAACCAGACGGAAAGGGAAGCTGCAATCTACATGGTTGGCATCATAGAAAAGTGTTGCCAGAATGTCAGGTATGTAATCAAATTCCTTCTTTCATTCTCTTCCTAAATATCATGTTTTCATCCAATGCAACAGACACACTCTGATTCAGGATGTTTAAAGGGAAATCCAACCTTGAAAGCAAACTTGTCTAGAATAAAGCAGAAAAATCAGAGAAGCATACTGATGAAAGTTTGAATGAAATCGGACAAAAATTAGAAAGTTACAAATTTTTGAAAGTTGCAATTACTATAGGTATGGGCTCTTCAAATTGGCTGAATTGATAATGTCTATGTGATGTAGTGGCGTACAACTTTCCCATTTGCTCCAATACACAAAAGGACTAAAATTTCAACTTTTCATGAATGTATGACTCGGGATGGTCTGTTCTCTTTAGAGGACCTGTAATAATGTACTCTCCATGATATATTTTGAGTAGTGCCCCGAGGGTGAAGGCACTTGGAAGAAAAACAGAAATTAGTGATATTTTTGTACGCGACAAACGGGAGAGTAATCCATCACTACGTCACAATCCACTGACAAAATTGCCGATTTGAGATTCGCACAGCTGTAGTGATCTCATATTTCAAACACTCCTAACTTTCTTAATATTGGTCCGATTTATTTCAAACTTTTGCCATTCTGTTTCTCTAATTTGTATGCTTTCATTCAAATGAACTTATTAGAAGGGTTGGATTGGCCTTTAATAATATTAATGAACCCAGTTCGGCAGCTTTAATAATTTTTAAAGGTTACTCTCCCAGAGCAGAGCATACATGTACATGCTTTCGCTTTCTGTCACATTTTTAAGAAGAAATACTTTCATTAACATTCTTCATATTTTGTGTGTTTGACCAGCCATAGGTACTTACGCCTTTTTTTTTACATATTTCTTACATGTTCATGTGCATGTTGGATTGTAACCCCCTACCCCCAATTACAATTGCTGGTCAGTCTTCTAGTCCTTGTAATGTAACTTCGGTACATGCGATTTGACTATCTATCCCACTATCTAACCTACTTCTCACCCCTTGATAAAAGCAAATGTCCCCCACATGGCACGACCTTTACAATTGATTACAAGAAAACGTTTTTATTACAGGAAGGCAAGGGATGGATAAGAATGTACATGTGTGTTACAATGTCAAATTGGAGTACATGTTGCAATGTTCATTGAAGTTCCTGTCTGCTTTGAGTGCCTTGAAATATCCTGTATATTTTTTGTTGTTATGTCACCCTCTTAATCTTTTTCTCCCTATTTTTTAAATCTCTAATCTCTCTTTCTTTACCTTTTTATCCATCTGTCACTCGTGCTATTTTTCTATCACATCCTTTTTTCCACCTTTCTCTTTCACTGTCTACCCTTCCTATCTCTCTGTCTCTTCACCCTTTTCTGTCTCTTCTCCATCTATCTGTCTCTCTCTCTCTCCATCTATCTGTCTCTCTCTCTCTCCATCTATCTGTCTCTCTCTCTCTCTCCATCTATCTGTCTCTCTCTCTCTCCGTCTATCTGTCTCTCTCTCTCTCTCTCTCTGTCTGTCTGTCTGTCTCTCTCTCTCTTTCCCCACTTCCACCAAATCACACCCACCTACACACACTGTCTTCCCTCCCTATCTCCCTACCTCCATGACTCCATGACTCTCTTTCTTTCTTTCTTTCATTCCTTTTTTCCCCTTTCTTCCAACTTGCAGGACCAGAACATATGACATGATCCAGTACATCCAAAATGAGATTCCCTATTAGAACCGTTGCTACGATACAAGATGATAAAAGTGCAATAGATGATGTATGTATAATCCCCCCAATAATGTTATATTGAAATATGTTCCAGTAGCTTTGTTATGAGGATATGCATTTATTCCATAGATAATACATTCTTCTTCTTTTTTTTCTTGGTTCTTCTTGGTTGGTTGGTCCTCCAAAATACTCGTCTGAGTTTTAACTGGAGGTACGGGTAGGGTGTATTAATTTGTAGATGGGGGGGACGTCAGGGCAATTTTGAATTTGACGGGGTCAGTGTGGGCGATAGTCTCCAGTTTAAGCTGGTTCCAATCACGCACTGTTCTCATGAAGAAGGAGTTTGCGAATGTGTCCGTTCGTGAGTGGGTCTGTTGGAATTGCCTGTTATGCCCTCTTCTTTCTCTGGTCGTTTTCTGCTGAGAGCCAGAATGGTGTTAACTCATATACTCATATACACAGAGTGAACACCCTTCTAGTCCTTCTGGCTCTTGACAGACAATGTTAAAGTCCGCAAAGATTGAAATTTACGAAGCATTAATGACTTAGGGTAGGTTTAAACATTGGATCAATGTACAGACAATGTTTTATCATTATTTATATATCAAAAGAGAGCCATTTAGCATAGTGTGCTTTTGCTCAAATTATTTGTCGTAATAAGTTATTTATTGAAGTGTCAGGCATGTGTGTAACTGATTTCTCTTATTTGTATTCACACTTAGAACAAGAAAACAGATAATGATAGTAACGTACATGTATATACTTTTTTTTATATATTCATTTTTACAAAAAGAAAAGTTAAAGGTAAAGACAAGTTTTGGAAACGCCCCTCTCTCAAAAAAATGAAATGGAAGCTCCAGTCATTACCAATCATGTGAAAGAATATGTTTTGACTAATACATGATGATACAAATTTTGCCGGGAAAGTCGGGAAAATGCCTACTAATTGATATATTTGGTAAATTATTATATCTATTGGGACCAAATACATATCGCGCACGTGGTCGCGTAGTCCCATATACATCTTTCTGTGTACAGTGCTTGTAACTTTACCAAGACTGGGCCAAATTTCTTATCATTTTGATGATTCCAGAACCTTGCAGTACACACCAATACTTATATGCTAGATGATCAACCTTTTCTGATCGATTCCACAACGTTTCTTTCACAATGCAACCGCATGACCAGAACTGGTCTTTATCTTTAAGAGCTTTTCATTTATACAAGAAAACCATTTTAGACTCAGCTTTTGTGTTGCATTCCTACGCAACATTAACCTATATTTATTCCATCTATTTATTTGTAGTTTTAATTAAACAGCATAGTATTGTAATACTAGGCTACGTTTCATGTAGGCCCTGTAAGGTACATTTGGTATGCAAATGAAATAATTAAATATTGAACTGCATATTTGTTTTCGTGCACATCAAGGTAATAAAATCATTATAATATTTTTACAAAAATAATGTTTAATAAGATCAACATACATCTGTATAACTAAAATGTGTCCTTCAAATTTGTTTCCAGTCTGAGAAAATTAGAAACTTGTCCGGACCAAACTGCATTCATTATGAATTTTTACAAGAATTATGAGAGTAGCCAAATGTTGGAGGATCTAGGTGTTTGTGGGACTGCAAAATCTTATTTGTGTTTGAATAATTTCTTTTGATCATAATGCTATATTCTTATTCATGTCCGTCTACGCATGCAACAATAAATGCATCAGTAGAAACACAACCAACAGCAACCTCACATAAGAAGAGGTTGAGTGGCAAATGAGTTTATTATATTTATAATACTTTATCAAGGTAAAATCAAGGTAAATCAAGGTTAATTTCTTGAGAATTTAATGATGCATGTTCTTCTTTTATACAGCATAGTTTGATTGTAATAACAAGGCAAATGCAAAATAGTGTTCCTACACGTACATTCCAACTGTGCAAATCCAAGCTAAATATACTTCCTTTTATTCTTGTGAATAAATTAGATTAATTAATTATGTTGTAATCTTTGATACATGAAGTTATTAGGAGAATTAAATTCTTACATCATCTGTTTGGAGCCAGTGGGTCCTAACTCATTCATAATAACACAGAGTTATTGCCCCTTCTGGCTCTGAATAGACGATATATTTTAAGCCATTATCTATTTGTACCATATTAAATATACAGCTGCTTGTGAATAGTCATTTATTTGTAACATAATGAATAAACAACAATTCTAAGAGTCATCTGATAACCTGTATATATATAGAAGATTTCCCTATTTTCTCTTAGGTTTTTTAATGAAACATTTAAATACTTCTTATTATATCATGAGTTAAGGTGTCATTTTATGCTTTAATGATTATTCAAATATTCTCTACAATTTTTGTCCATAAAGAGTTATTGTTGTTAAGTCATTATTGTCGTGCAATTCTTGTTTAATCGCGATGTTGCTTAGCAATTTCTGACAAAACACCGGAACGTTAGAAAAAGATTTGCTTGCAGTGTAATTGCAGCTAATTTAACGTATGAGACACCGAATGGCCAAATACCTTGGAATTGCCCAGGTATGAGAAAAATGACTAAAAATGAATGTTTTCTATTACTCTCATTTATTGTGTATTTACTGATCAACGTTTGATATTGGTGTTATGTCAGTGTCTTCATGTATGTATAATACAAAAGATATTTATTGAAAGGTCTTTTAGATGTTATGATGTGTAGAAAGGTTTACATTTGTGCAAAAGTTATTGGGAAAATATATAAAGGTTATATAAAATGAGAGAACTGTTAGAGATTTTTCATGTTTGCTTGTCCATTTTCTTTCATCCATTAACCCAATTTTTGACAATGGAATTACAACAGAGAGTTTAGCCTATTTTGATCATCAAATAATTCTACATCCAAAACAAATTGGCAACTGAGTTTATTGACAGATTGTGCTCTGTTGCACAAAACATGATTGTGTAAATTTTGAACCATTGTCTTATTTTCAACAATATGCATTGACTGAATTCACCAGATGCTTCTTCACCATTTATCATGATAATGTCATGAAAATTGATATTAGGGCAATGACATAATGAAGGTGGACTATCAACAACCTTCCAGATCTAGATTCAGTTGTGGCATCGTTGTATGGTTGAGTTGGATGGAGATTGTCTTCTGTGAAGCGGTATTCATAGTGGCCGCCATCTTGGATTGTAGTGAGTCTCAGATCTAAATTAAAAAATAGAAAAAATGGAAAGAAATTAATGCAACATTGTTCTTTTCTCACATAGGCCTATGTAAGACGATCTTCATTTTTATCAGCATGATTCAACTTTGAATAAGTGTTATACAAGCATTATAAAGGAAATATTGTTGTTAAAGCTAAGGTGTTAACCACTAGCTGCTATAGAGTAACAGAATACATAGAATATATATTTGACGGATTTATATTTATCAACATTACAGATGGTGGAGGAAGGAAAGTGTTATAATAAATGTATATAAAGCAATACCTGTAGAACTATAGGTTGACTAACTATTCTTTTCCCATCATTTTGAAGCTTACATGTGATGAAAAGTAAACAAACCTGCTTTGTTATCCCTACAAAACAAAGGAAATGGAGTATAATAGAATCCTATACAGAATATATACATGTAATATCTCACAGAAAACGGTGGAGGTCGATGGAGGGATAGAGAAAAAGAGAGAAAAAATAATTTGATGTTAGTGGAAAAGAGAGAACAGTGGAAGAGAGAGAGAGTGTGTGTGTGTGTGTGTGTGTGTGAGAGAGAGAGGGGGACACAGAGAGAATGGGAGAAAGATGGTAGAGAGCGCATATGGGTATGATATGAAAAGATGGATCGAGGAAGAAAACATGATAGTGCAAGGTCACCTGTTGGAAATATCTGTCCAGATACCGCGTCAAATATTCTCCATGTGTATCCTCCCTGATTCATTAAACCATTTAGTTTGGTGATAGCATAATCTTCGGAATCGATTTCAGCTCTGAAATTATACCAAAAATAAAAATGGTTTGAAAATTATATCACACGGTCAACAGAAGGAAGAACCTTTCGCAATTTTGAGCTGACGCATAGAAAACGGGTCAGCGTTAGAAAATAAAAGCTACATTTATATCAAGCACATAAACCCAATATAAACCCCACATAAACCTCACATAAACCATACCAGAAGATGCTCGTGCAACATGTACTACACCTGGGTGGAGAGTGGCAAAATTATGTAGATTAATGTTTTGCCAAAGGTCATGGTAGTGCTGCGACAGGACTCTGCATTGCTGAGATTTCTCAGTGTTCAATACTTTGGATTAAATATCATTCTTATGCATTGTGAAATCTCAAGATAATAGCATTGTTCCATTTTTTTACAATCAATCTTACTAGCCGTTTCCGTTCGCCTATTTTATCATCATAACTTGCTGATTGTGATTGTTTGTATGCACGTGCAATGAGTAACATTGTCACTTATACCAGGGAGTTGGCTTATACTTAAGTTTGACACTCACAAAAACGATGTAATGGATTGATCATTTGCCGACATTGTGACGTCATACAGTGTAGCTGTCGTCTCTGTCAAAACCAGTCGCTTGCACATATTTGATAAGAACGTCCCGTTGGTAAACGAAGCGGTGTTTTCCATCGATACGGAAAGATACACGACTACATCAGTGAAAGGGAGAGCTGGTAGGATATCATCCACCGCAGAAAGACATTCTCCTTGATGAGTAGGGGGGTTAAAAAAGAGAGGAATGAATACCATCAAACTTTGTAAGACTTAAATTCATCATATTCCCCCCTTTTCACCTTTGCTGTATCTACTGACAGCCTTAATGGGAGCACTCGCTTTGATATTTTACAAAAGTACAAGGATTTGTTTTCTTCATTTTTAAAGTAATTCTTTGCTTAACAAACTGAGAGTTCATATGTGCATAATTAATTGCTTAGCAACTTAAACCATTTATATGCAGTTTTCAATTGCTCTATTTTAAAATGTTATCAGGTTTGAAACAGATCGAGAGAGACATAGTAACAGCTAGTGCGTCCACTAGAAGTATTTTCACCAAATTAAAATCGATACAGGCCGATACTTTAGAGGTATTCTAAAATTCTACTACCCTCTAGCTTAACTTCCAACATAACTATCAATCTGACGACTTTTGATGTTAGCAAATTATTTTTGCCTCTCTCTCTCTTTAACAAGAACAGACCTATCAGGATGATTTGTTAAAAACCCTACCATACGCAGTAAAGGTTATATAGATATCTAAACGGCTGCATTCAATCATTAATTTTTAGTTGAAAATTGATACCAACCAGTAGAATTGAATGGGTCGAATTCTCCATCGCTGTAGTTTGTATAACGCCAAAGATAAAGATCATCAGCTTCGATGTGCAGAAGATCTACACCTGTTTTTTTTTTAACGATATGGAAACCACATAATTATATAAAGCATGGATAATGATGATGATAATAACGATAATGTACTTATAACATTAAACATTAATACTAATATTAATGATAATGATAATAATAATAATAGTTTGTTTATTTGTTTGTTTGTTTTATTTAACCACGGTTAAAACACCTGCTATCAGCCACAAGGTTGCTTTTCAGCAAGTCCGTTAAAACGCATACAATACAATATACATAAACAAAACAAAAATAATTCATAATACAAATTAAATATAACAAGAATACAAATGTGTAAATAACTCTTAATAACAATCACACTTAGTATTATAAATATCAGAAATTATGAGGGAAAAATACAATTTAGTCAAATCACAAGCTCCTTATCATAAGACTAATCATCAGAGGTAGATTGAGTGAAAGAGAGCGAGGGAGAGAGAGAGAGAGAGAGAGAGAGAAAGAGCGAGAGAGACAGAGACAGAGGGAGAGAGACAGAGACAAAGATAGACAACAATAATTAGACCGTAGGGTGGGGTAAATACCATCAAAAGAAATAAACAGAAAGTAACAACAATGATAATAATAATTTAAGTAATATAATGATAAACAACAGTAATGAACGACAGTTATAATAATTTGGTCTTATTTACTCAGGGTAGCTGTTGTGGTCCTTGATTTGTTTTACTATACCCCAGCATCCCTGGTAGGTTACCCATGTATACACATGTAGTACACCTTGGTAGAGAGGGACAGATGCGTGCAAACACCTTGTCCAAGGATATTAGCCCATCAAATTCCAAATTTAGAAATATGTACCGTATCTCGATATACCAAATATCAAAACTCATATTCTGATAATAAAATAAAAAATCAGAAGCAAAACAAACAAAAAAGTAAAGAAAACAACAGAAAAATCATCAACTAAGAAAAATTGTTTTGGAGGCATGTACAAAACCATTCACGATGAAAGGTTAGAATTTATTCAGCTTATAGTGATAGCATAATGAGCTTATGTTCGGAAGATGAAATATGCCTTTGTATAATTGGTGTTCGCACATTTCAATAGATGACGCACATGGAGGTTGAATTTTTTTCCGTAAAATATTTTTCCATCAATATGTGTATATCCAATTGTTGCTGTTCTTTTCTGGGGTGGGGCTTAAATTAATGCTGCTGAATTTATTTCAAACATTGGATTAATTAAAGTGTCGATATAAGGAGATATAAATACCATACTCTGCAGCTTCCAATGTATCTCCGTGATGTAGGGCCCAATGGGTTGTGTCATGACCTTTCACCCCGTTGATTCCAGTGACATGATGACCGAACTGACTATACGTGTCGTATTCATATCTGCAGAATGATAAACATGTAATATAATTATTTAAATCATTAAACTCTAAAAAGAAAGTATTGAAAACACAAGAATGAATTATATCTCGTTCACACGGAATGATACACGATAATGTTATTGTTACCAGGCCTGTTATTATTATCACTATTATTATTATTATTATTATCATCATCATCATCATCACCATCATTATCATCATCATCTTCATCATCATTGTTATTGTTATCATCATCATCATCATCATCCCATCATTAAGAAAGCAGGGATCTAGGAGGAGATAATGATGGAGAGGGAAAACAGGTAGAGGAGGAAGAAACAAATAGAAGAAAGAAATATAGAAGGAAAGGAAAGTAAAAATGGAAAAACAGAATAGGAAGATCTTATGTCTTCAAATTACGTGAAAATTTTGATTTGAGGAAAGAAAAGGCGAGAAGAAAATAAGGGCATGTAAAGCAAGGCTTGGAAAAAGAAGAACAGTAGAAGGAGAGAAGAAAATGAATAAAGATCGAATTCAATGGTTATGATTAAAATTGATTATGATGATCATGATCCTGATGAACTAGAAGGAAAAAGAAACAAAGTAACAAACAAGAAGAAAGAGAGAAGATATTAAGGATGAAGAAAGAAAAAAAAAGGTAGAAGGGAAAAAGAAGAAAATTATGAAAAGAGGGGAGCGAAGATCTAATTGGCAATAAAATAAAGATTAAAAGGTACACATTTACGTGAAGTTTTCTCCGTGCTGCTGGTGAGCAGCTTTCATTCCCTGATAAACGGTCGCATTCAAAGGAACGCTGTAACGAACCCGGCATTGTGACGTATGTTCCTCAGCCTGGTACTCAACGGAAAAGAATGACGTCACTAATATGTCTTTGGTTGTGGGTCCGGCGTGGTAATAGTCTTCTGTACACTCTAGAAATTATAGACCCCCCAAAAAGGAAAATTATTTTGACGATCTTTAAGGCGCGTCTAAAAAATAATAATTTTCCCCTTCGTTTAGAGTCATTGACATCGATTACTTATTTCAATAGATTTGTAACACGATAGCAACTATTTTATGCAAAATCAACCTAAAACAATATGAATATAGCCTTGTGCGTCACCTATTGATATGTGCGAACATTACGATGACGTATTACGTAATTCTAACATGATTTCAATGGGACATACAATAAGGCATTGATATTGCTCTTGAGTTGATGTTTCAAAAATAGTTGCAATCGTGTTTTTTCATCATTATTGATTAAACGGATTATGTGATTTGCACCTCATAGTAGGCCTATAATTATGCCTCACCACCATATAGAAACATCGAAAAAATGAATAAATAAAAATATTTTTACAACACTAATCAAACTTGTCGCAACTAGTAAGTTTTCACTAATAAGCAGATATAGGCCTACATGTAGACGTAGTTGGTTTGGTAGTTATGCTTGGTGACGAGTGAAAGGTCGGTCCCAGATATAATCGTGTCTGATTCATACACTTCTGTAAAAACCAAATTAAATGCACTAGATTGAAATAATGATTACATTCAATGTACGTGGCATAAAGGCCCTGTTGCCGGGCTTCTCCGAGTTGCTACTGACCGTTTCCTTCTATATTTCACGGTTTCTAAACATGATGCCATCAAATCATTAAGCTGAACGCATCATATCGCCTAATGAAATATCAGAGTGGTTATTTAAAAAAGTGTAGAAAATCCAGTCATCATTTGTGCCGGCTGAATTAAGTTTTTACACTAACCTTGTTTTGCGCTGGAACACGTGCACAAGATGCAAATAAAGGCCAGCAGTCTTGGCCACCAACAACTGACCAATTTTATCATATTTACTCGCAATTCCACGTTTACCGCCTGAACTCTTAACAATACCCGACTCTATATATAGTTAGGGATGCACGTGCATTGACACCGGCATCTGAGACTTATCTCAATCAAATCATTACGTTTGTATAAAGCCACGGTTCAAGGTTCAATTTCACACATAAATAGCTTCCTCATGAACACGACAGAAACATAAGCATTTATGTAATATTTTATATCTAACCATCAAAGATAATCCATCATTCACAACAATACGTCAATAAAATTACTTAAACGAAAACTGTATTGCTGAGTATTATATGTGACGGCCCACGTCCTCTCAGTAAATGTTTGTATTTTGTGCAGTATTCGTTTGATCCTCGCTACAGAAACGAATCGGTGGGAAGTCTTTTAAAAAGGACATATATTTTATAGGCCCCAGTGTCTGACAATATTTACTTTACGACTGCGATGGATAAATAAAACGACCTAATCATTGTGATGATACCTGTATGCATGAGAAAAATATTGTACCGATCAAAAGTAAATATTGAAGATTTAAGCGTCCAAAGATCAAGACAAGAGCCCGATAAGGGTTGGAGTGGCGCATCCAGAGCAGGGGGTGGGGGAGGGGGCTATACATGGGCACATGCTCCATCCTCTCCGGCCTAAAAAGGAAATCAGAAGAATCCAAATTGGGAAACTCAAAACTTGGGATATGGTATTGGATAATGACAATGAAAGGTATCAAATTACAACGCACCATAATTATGAACTTTCATCCAATCAGATTCGCGAATTAAGAAACGCGATTGAGGGCCAGGGCGCGTTGAGGGCGATAAACAACAGGTTCGATGAAATCTTTATTTTTTAAGTTTATTTTATTTTAACTCCAACAAAAATCAAGAAATGTGTGTTACAGCGTTCTACATCAATGCAAATCCACCTGCTGGTGGCTACAGATTCGTTATGATATTCAACAGGGATGAATATCTTAACCGACCCACCAAAGCTGCCCATTTCTGGACTGATCATCCTGATGTTGTTGGTGGTAAGTTACTTCAGTCCCATGTATTGTTAAACGTGATGTAGATGTAGAGCCTAGATCTTAGTTCGGGGAACAGTGCAGAGGGGGTGCATGCGGTGCGGGCACACATAGCTGCATCGCTATCCTGGCCTGTTTTATTGATCTCAACATTTCAAACGCCACTGTACAAAACTAAACCGATTTCACTAAAAATCGGTACTTTAGTGACAATTGATGACACCTAAAGTAAATAGCAGTAAAAATACAATTTTTTCAACTCACCGATGTTACAGAAATTGAAGAGCAAAGACATTGTTATAGTAGATCCAGCAACCAAGCAAGGTGGCAGTGTAGAAAGGCAGTGAGTTCATATGAGAAATATATAGCCTCAGGAGTTAAGAAGAATGCAAGAGCCTTCTGGTCATATGTAAACTCAAAAACAATAACTCGGGAAAGTGTCTGTAATTTAACCAAACCTGATGGGAGTAAAACAGAAACAGATCAAGAAAAAGCTGAGGTTTTGCAAGATTTCTTCTCTTCAGTTTTCACGAAGGAAGATTTACAGGATGTCCCTCTCCCCTCAGATGTTGAATTTGACACTCCACTAGACGACATACAGATAACGTCAGGAGATGTGTTTAAATTACTGTGTAAACTTAAGCCAAATAAATCTCCGGGGCCTGACAACATACACCCCCGTCTACTTAAAGAGCTAGCAGATGTGCTAGCTCTACCAATTTCTTTGCTGTTCCAAAAGAGTCTTGAAAGTAAACAGTTACCCCAGGAATGGAAATCTGCTAATGTTACCCCAATTTTCAAGAAAGGTAACAAAAGTGATGGTAAAAACTATAGGCCAGTTAGTCTAACAAGTATTATTTGTAAAATGATGGAGAATCTTGTGCGTAAGCAATTGCTTGACCATCTTATGAGGAATGATCTGATTTCAGTTCACCAGCATGGGTTTGTAGCTGGTCGGTCTTGCAGTACCAATCTTTTAGAGGTGTTGGACCAGTGGACACATATTTTGGATGATGGAGGCACAGTAGATGCCATATATTTGGACTTCATGAAGGCGTTCGATACGGTGCCTCACCACCGGCTGCTTCTCAAATTGGAATCGTACGGAGTCCGTGGAAATCTACTTGCATGGTTAGAGTCATTTCTGAGTGGACGGCAGCAAAGAGTAGTGGTCAGAGGCAAGCAGTCTCAGTGGGGCAACGTACTGAGTGGAGTGCCACAGGGCAGTGTGTTGGGTCCGTGTTTATTTCTGCTATTTGTCAATGACCTTCCAAAAGTTGTGAACTCAAATATTTCAATGTTTGCAGATGATACAAAGTTGTATGTTCGTGCTGATACTGCAGATTTAAGAAAGCAGCTTCAGGAGGATCTGTCACGGATGGAAGAATGGGCTGAGAAATGGCAGCTTTGCTTTCATCCTGATAAGTGTACTGTTTTAAGGCTTGGGAAGTTGCCGGCAGAAGCCTCTACAGGCTACTGTATGAAAAAGGGGACAGACTCTGTAACACTATCTGTTACCAAAGTAGAAAAGGACCTAGGTGTCCTTGTAGATTCACAATTATCATTTAAAGATCATGTTTCCCATACAGTTCTTAAAGCAAATCGAGTACTTGGAGTTATCCGGAGGACATTTGTGTACCTCGATACTGACACAATGAAGTTTTTGTTTAAAGGCCTTGTTAGGCCAATTTTAGAATACGGACAGGCCGCGTGGTCCCCATACAGATTAGGAGAACAGAGGATGTTGGAAAGGGTACAAAGACGTGCAACAAAGATTATTCCTGGCCTTAAAGGTTGTCATACCAGGAGCGCTTGACCAAACTCCAATTACCAACTCTTGTTCACAGGCGTAGAAGGGGGGACATGATCGATGTGTACAAGTACTTGAATGGCTTGTACAATGTGCAAGATATTCCCTTTAAGATGAGTACAGATGATAGAACTCGAGGTCACTCTAAAAACTGGAAAAAAATATTCAAGGCTAGATATTAGAAAATACTTTTTTAGCAATAGAGTTGTAGAGATGTGGAACGGTCTCCCAGAAGACGTGGTGTCAGCTGGGTCAGTGAACTCGTTTAAGAATAGACTTGATAGTCACTGGTCAAAAAATCCCAGCCTTCTGTATGAGCCGGTCTAGGTGTTGTCTGTTGTCTCATGAAAGCACACAATCTCCTCCCCCCACAAGCAGCAGTTACTATGGACGAATCCTGGATCGATGAACAGGCTTAGACCTACAACATCGTGTATTAAAGTAAAGTAAAGTAAAGTAAAGTTACTTTGTTAGAAAGAATAATTTAAAAATTAAAATCGTAAGTCCACTGTCAAACTTGCTTACAGTTTTATCGGCATGATTGTGTGCATTTGTGTGTTATAAGTGTATTAACTATTCATGTGTGAAATTTCTGCCTATTAGCACATGATACAGCGCTAGAGGTCCATACGCAGTATTGACTTAGTTAGACCAAAAGCTTAAGTTCAGTCTCTGATATCGACGGTTGTTCTGCTGAGATTGCATCTGGCTCCTCTGACAGCCTCTATACATAGACTGAAGTACGGCTATGCGGTAGTGTGTGGAACGAATGGTTCGGTTTAGCCGGACCGAGATGAATGCGATATGCAACGAGATTTTTCACTCTTTACGTCTTCACATATTCACTTTGGCTGCAATATTACACTGAATATTATTAGAAATAAGAAATAACCTGGAAATATATACTTTGACTTACGATAGCTTGCTTATTTAGATCCTAAATTAATGATCAATCCGAGAAAGTCTTGTAGTCAACATGATTTGTTGTCAGCCATCTTGGTTTGAGTTGATGAATATTCATTTTTTCTTTTCGAACGTCCAATAGCTACGTATGAGTCAGCCCGGCTTGAGCCAGTGATGTTTGAATATTCATAAGCCCAATATCAAACACGTGCTCTGATTGGCCATTGAGCTTGTTTTGGTCGGTTGACCCGGAAATATATCGGCGGGGTCATGTCATAGATTACCAGTTCGAATGCCGTTTCATGGTTCTGAGATAAACAATTGGATAATTCATATATGTACATGTAAGTCCGTAAATTTCGCATTTAGAAATAGGTAATAAAACTTATACAACTGTACATAGGAGAACAAAAATACAAAGTTTATTTCTATCTGATTTATAAATCAGAAAATTAGATCTAAATAAAGAAAATCATGGGAGAAAGTTTTGGGGTATAAAGCAGGCCACAATCGGCTCAATCTCTCCCTACTGTGCGAGGCGTACTAATTACTGTCTGTGTATGGGGAATGTCAACAAATGTCAGTTTTATTAAAAAATGACCCATACCAGACGGTTATTTCTGTCTATGACTCTCTATGCTTTGCTGGAGTGGGTGCGGTGGGGTTGCTGAGCAGGGTCCGGTCCTGGGCTCCGGAGCTACTATATTTAAAGCATCAGCCTTTCGGGTTCCTCTAACTTAATTTTAGACTCTGTACAAAAGTCACCTAGAGTCTAGGCCTAGGCTACTGCTCCATTCCAGATATTTCTCAAAGAACGTAGGCCTAGATCTAAGTGCATGTGCATGGCAAAGATCATGTGCTAGCTGGGAAAGTTTTTATCTCATTCCCATTCACAATTGTAATTTGCGCAATCATTTTGATGAAAAATAGATCTACGCGATTTTTTTCTAAATCTAAATAGATCTACATTACAATTTACAAACTTATCATGATCTCCACTTAGACCTACACCCAGTTATAGTGTATGTGTATATAGTAGTACAAGGTTATTCATTGGAATATCTGATATATTTTAACTGATCAATCGACTGGAATTTCCAAATGCACTAAGCCTAGAGCTATGCAAAAATAAAATGTGTGAATATCCATACTCTAAGCTCTATTGCTATGAATCAACTGTTGCCTCTATGGAGAATGGAGTTTTTATGCACGCTAGAGCATGTTGCTAATTAGCTCTCATGATTGACATAGATATTCTGTGGCCTATTGCTATTGTTCCACCTTTTTTAAAAGTGATTCAGGCCTGGAATGTACTTTATGTTATGATGATGATGCTAGTCAGTGGCAACCTTCAAATTCAGGCTCTGGAATGCAATCCAAAGGGGAAATATAAATATGTAGTCCCTGCATTATTATAATTGCAAAGTGAAACTTAGATTCACATGACAATATTATCATGTGAATCTACCCATCCCTTCTCAAGGGTTGTCTAATTTCCATAAGTATAAGATTACTTGAGATTGACAGATAAATGTATGGAATTTTGTGTGAATTTTTCTCATCTTTCAGGTGTTGATATGAATCCAGGAAAGGAAGGAGGTACATGGCTTGGAATTAGTAAAAAAGGAAAGATAGCGGTCATTCTTAACATCTTCAATCCCGACGGTATCAGAGATGATGCCAAGGGTAGAGGTAGGTGAAAATTATATTTTTGTATGCTAAAATAATTACAATAATAATGATAGTGATAACGATGCGGATAATTATGATGATGATAAAGATGCCATATAAGAAAAAGAAAAAAGTGGAAGAAGAAGAAGGAGAAGAAGAAGGAGAAGATACAGCTCCAGCCATTCCCCTCATGCCAAACATAAGGCCATGTCACAACATACACTTTGCCCTCCCACACTGTTAACTCAACACCTATTTAAACTCCTTCCTGCCACACACCATCTAGCAACGTGCAAGCTTCAGTATCTTTAATATCTCTGTTACCAGGAGCTTTGGTGTCAGATTTTCTGACAGGGGAGCAGACAACAGAGAACTATCTAAAGAAAGTCGCAGAAGATGGAGAAGAGTATAATGGATTTAATCTTTTCACTCTAGATATCAGGTGCGTATACTGAAGGGCATATTTAGAAATAGATAAAGCAGTTACGGAAAGAAAATACACAAAGAGAAAAAATAATTAAGAATTGATGGATCCATATAGTTCATAATGCTCCTCTACAAGTTTTCGCGATGCCTGTTGTTTAAAATTGACTTTTAAGTCTATGAATATGGTATGTGTCTTTTAAACCATCATTGAAGATTTGTTTGCTTTGGTTTACGTTTGTAAATGCTTTTTTTCCTTACTTTTTTCAGCTCATTATAGTATAAATTTCCAAAATGGTTACAAATACAGGAGACGAATCGTGAAGTAATGCCACCTTCAATAGTTTACTTCATTCTCTGACATCCTATTTGGTACACTATTTTTTATTATTATTTATTTTGTTTTGTTTGTTTTCCTACTCTCTTCTTTCTAAAGCAATGGGGATGCTGCTTATTACAGCAATAAATCAAGCAAACCACCGCAAAAGCTGCAGCCAGGTTAGCATGTAATCTTATTTGTTTTGATCTTGCTTGGTGTTTGTTATGTGCACCTTAAAGCTGGGTATTTTGGTGCTCTCTCAGCTGGAGGGGAGCAGATCCCTGCCCCTCCCCCCTCCCTGATCCTGGCTATGAATTGAAACTTAAACATTTAATTAAAGAACAATTCCAATCACCTTAAAGGAATTTGTTTATACACATGCAGCTGCAATGTACAAAATAATCCTTTAAAAGAGAAAAATATTACCAGGCATTCTGTGGAATAATGATTAAAGAGTGTGAAGGAAAAAAAATTGATCCTGTGAATTTACTGGATGACAGTGTAAAAACTACATTGTACTACTTGTGTACTTATATTTGCATCTTGTGTTCTGTCTGCAGGCATCTTTGGTGTCTCCAATTCCACACTTGACAAACCGTGGCCAAAGGCAAATCATCTGAAGAAGAACCTTGAGGAGATTATTCATAGCTCCAGCGGTCTGTCGTCACAAGATCTTCTCGAGAAACTTCACAGCGTTTTGGAAAGCTCTGAACTGTAAGTTGAGTGTAATGTGGAAGAGTTTGCACCAGTCCAGTGTTCTATTTTATACAGGCCACTGCACAACTTATG
Organism: Mesocentrotus franciscanus; assembly: GCA_037976565.1. Lineage (NCBI taxonomy): Eukaryota > Metazoa > Echinodermata > Echinoidea > Camarodonta > Strongylocentrotidae > Mesocentrotus > Mesocentrotus franciscanus. The sequence continues at coordinate 30,096,267 of CP137672.1, read as the reverse complement.
ACCTGACTATGAATGGATTTTGAAAGAAATAGAAATAGTCTGATTATGTGTTAAATTTCAGAAAATATGACTTCTTCCCAATTGAGTTCCCAATTTATCATACAAACATTAACATCAAAATTGCTGGGTGTTGTGCTCAATAGTTTTTGCTTCATAATCAAAGGGCAAACAGAGTGGTAGAGCAGTGGTCTTGTAACTGGAGGTCCCGGGTTCGAGCGCTACTGCCCGTTAGTAAGGCATTAATCCTCATTACCAAGTCCTCAGAGAGGACTTAAAGCCATCGGTCCCCTGGTTGCTTACTTACAAGCATAGACATGCTTTCTTAGCAGTCTGGTTAATACAAACAAACAAACAATTTTTGTACTTTCAAGGACATTATCCACAAAATACAAAGTATAAAGTGGGGCTCCGCATTTAACCCTATTTTGGGCTAATTGAGTGCAAACTAAAAAAAAGGACCAAATCTTCGCAGAATTTGCCCTATGTTATTTGATTCCTACCTTCGTCCTCGAAATATATTTCCCATTTTTGTGAAATTTCTTGTTCTTTGAAGGAAGAAGGTCCTTTTGTTTTCAAATCCCTGAAAATGACCTCTATTTTAGCAAATTGTCTGACTTTGGTGCATACACAAAGACTGCAAGGCATGTAATTTTTTAATTTAAGTATGACTATTCCATACCTCAGTCAGGTACATTTTTAAATTCCATACCTAATCCTATTGTAAATTGTCTACGAATCCAGTAAATGTAGTTTTGTAACAGTGATAGTATACAACCAAACTGATGGGGCAATTTATATATGTCATAGAGATAATTGATTTATAATCCAGTCTTTTTTTTCTTTTTCTTCTGTATTCTTTCTTTCTCTCTTTCTTTCATACTTTACTTTCTTTCATTTTGCCATTGAAAATCATATTTTCCTTTAATTGTCATGAAACAACACTTATACTGGTAACAGTGTTTTCTCTTTCTTTTCCAATAAAAACTACTAGATCACAAAAAACTTGCATAACTTCTTGAACATATGATATATTTTTTTGGAAAAATGTACATGGTGATGTACAGTATATCTACATCACAGATGAATTCACCATTCATGTGTGTATATCCTATCCTTTAGGCTGAATGGTGAACAGTTTATATTCAAACCCGGGATGACTATAGAAGAAATGAGAGCAGTGCTTCCACAGATGGTACATGTTTGGTCACCAGTCTATGGAACAAGGTATGCAACCATTGTGTTATGCATCTTTTTTTGTATATCTTCTCGTAGCCATATATTCTTAAAAGCAGCCCACGTTAAACCTGGTTTCACTTGATCCACTAACTTATGAAAAGCTCAATTTTATGTCATTACTTTAACACCTGGATATGGTATTTTTCTAATAAAATGTGTACATGTTCACATGTCTCCTGATTGAGTATGGTAATATGTGTTGCAAAATCATGTAAGGAAAAGATAATGACATTCATAGGAGTTGAAAAGTGAAGGGTTTTAGAAAGTTAACAAGCAAGAAAAGACCAGGATTTGTGGTAGAAGCTACAGCACTCGTTCAACTTAACTGCTATGTACATAAATTAGTGGGTTTTTTCTTCTTTTTTTCTCACCTCCTTAACGTCTGATCACCATCCTAAAGTGGTCTATTGTAATGCACTTATTATGAATGTAAGGCATTGTGTTTCTTCTAAATTCAAATCAGCTCCATAATACATACATACACTCTCAAATTATTCAATTGAATTGTTTTAGTACCGGTAGTGACATTAAATGTTTTCCTTTTCTTTTCCTCCTATACTTGCAATTCATTATTTGTTGTATCTTGCTATTCTGTGCTATTTATTAATGTAAAGTCACACAGGTTGGAAAAAATAAAGATGTTTGGTTAATAGTAATTTAGTTGATGTTTTTCTTTTCATCTATGTGACTCACTTCAAACCTTACAGTTGTTTTGTATTCACTGTTTTCTTGATTTTGTTCCTGCTGAATAAATAATGATTTGATAGTAATAATAATGATTTTAAATTTGTTTGTTTGTTTGTTTTTTTCTTCATCTGTTGAATCTGCCAGGTCTAGCACAGTGATAACTGTAGATGCTGCAGGAGAAGTGGTCTACTCTGAGAAGTCTTTGGAGGAACCCATTGACCCTTCTAATCTGAAATGGACCACCGCAGAACACAGATTCCATCTCACCTGTGATTTATAACAGATCTCTTGAACCCTCTGATGATCTGAAATGGACTAGCAAAGAAAAAGAATTCCAACTCTCTTGTAATCTGTGATGAAATCTGGCCCTTAACCCATTACCTTCTGGAACTGAGTGGTTCCTGTGTAAAAACCAATATGAATGAGAGAATTCAGTATCAAGTTTATTTGTCTTCCAGAAATCACATGTAACAAAATATAATAGAGTATATCATAACACATTAACAGTACAATGTAGAATAGAGAAAGACGAGGAGACCTTGGTTGAAGCACAGCTTGTTAAGTTAAGGCCCCTCAGATGATATGACAAAGATAACTGATTCATGAATACAACAACAAATAATATATGGAATATATAAAGCTATTTACAAAATACACTCAGAAAACAACTACCCAATGATGCATCGACCAGAACCTGGGGTCAGTGGACATTGAGAGTATCTAGAGTGAAGGTTGTCCTAAAGTATGGTAAATGCACAAGCCCAAGCTGACACCACATCGAGACATCAATCAGTTCTTGCTCTCTGCGTGCAGAGGACAAGCAGGAATATATGGTATATATACAGATGGGAAAGAAGAAGAAAAAGAAGAGGGATCAAAGGGATTATGTCAAAGTCGAGAAATAACAACAATTAATAGATCGAGAGTAGAGTTAGATATGTTACAGTACATAAAAAATAAATCAGTATAATTATATAGCTTGATAACACAATCATGTGTCATCCACATACTTGTTAAGTAATTATAACTTAAGTCTACGTTTAAAAGCTGAGATACTTGGAGCATTTGTTAGAGTAGAATCAAGTGAATTCCAGAACCTGGGGCCAGTGGACATTAGAGTATTCAGAGTGAAGGTTGTCCTTGCATATGGTAAATGGAGAGCAGAAGCCTGTCTAGTATTATGGCTGTGAATTTGGTTATTTTTTCTAAAGATTTGAGCAAGGGCAGAAGGGAGGTCCCCAGAGTAAATGCTAAACATGAGCATTCCAAGTTGCATTGAATAGAGATCTTCTAGTTTTAGAATACTGTTTTCATAATAAAGTAGATTTGTATGTGCACGATAATTCGCTTTACAAATTATTATAATAAATCACTTCTGCACAACAAAAAGCCTGTGGATTTGAGTTTTGGATGACTTGTCCCATGCCAACATACCGTAATTAATATATGATAAAATAAGAGTAGAGTACAAAATGAACAATACCTCTTGAGGTATACATGATCTCAACTTATAAACAACACCAGAATTTTCCAATTCAGTTTCTCGTCTATGTATATCCCAAGAAATTTCGTTGAAGTTACTCTCTCAATAGTGACATTATTAAATGTCATTTCGCCTGGCAAAAAAATTGACTGAATTACTAAACAGTATATAATTAGTTTTCTGAAGATTCAAGGATAACTTGTTAGCATTAATCCACTTCATTACTTTTGGAAACTCTTCATTAACAGTTTTCAACAACATTTGTGGACATTTGTGAGAAAAAAATACACTTGAGTCATCAGCAAAAAATATGAAATATAATACACTTGATGAGCGTTGAACATCCCCGGGGAACACCACATGTTACTTTTTGGGGGGTCAGAGTCAATTCCATTTAAGGACACATATTGCTTTCTATCAGTAAGATAACTTCTAAACCAATCCAAGGTATTGAAATGGGTTAATGCTTGTTCACATATTATGCTGCAATAAACCGTGGCAGTTTACCTCAGGTTTTTTTTTTTAATTTTTAGCCTACTTAATCGTTATGGACTTCACATTTTGTTAACCTTATGAAACACAGATAACTGGGTATGTATTAATGGGCCGTAGGTGCATGCAGCTCCTTGTTTTAATCCCCACTTGCCATTCATGTAGTAAAAGAGAAAAAAAAACCAGTGCAGTTTACCATGGCATATACATTTAACAACTAGATTATTCATAACCCTCGTAAATATGACGTTTTGTGTGTTTTTCATAAATCAAGAATGAAAGGTGGACTGGTTGAATAAGGACCTTTATTTGCTGAATACCGACTTCTACCGACCAGATATCTTCATAAAACCTTTGAAAATTAGTACATGTAGTAAAGTTTGTGAGTCTAGTGGCTGTCAAGTGGACAATAATTCTCCTAGAGGAGTAACTATAGGTTTGTTACTCAAATCATGTGCTTTGTAAATGCAGTTATCATTCTCGATTTGAGGCACATCAATGGCACATCCCACATAGGTGGGAGCTGTCATACCCCCCCCCCCTTTTATTTGGAGGCCTAAATCCTGAATTCATTAGATTCTTGAACTGAAAAAGGGTTATTTCATAATGTATTTATTGTTCTTACATTTAAAGCCCAAGTCCACTCCGATTTTCAAAAATTATAACATGTTGTAAATAAATCAAAGGTTAAAACTGCCAAATATCACGGGCGTACTTCAATCAGGTGATTTTTAAGAGCGATTTTTGTTTCGGGTATTTCGAGCAAAACATTTATATTGCTGTACGGATGTGACGTATGCTCCTCACAACGAAAGTGCCAGCGGTATACATTCTGACAATAGGCTATTTTCGTAATGTAACCAAATTTAATGCATACGTCTTTGTGAAGTGCCTCTACACAAACTATTTCATTCACCTGATAAGAATAATAGTGTTTCATTATTCTTATCAGGTGAATGAAATAGTTTGTATCGAGGCACTTCACAAAGACGTATGCATTAAATTTGGTTACATTACGAATCTGTGTTGTGAGGACCCTACGTCACAACCGACTCGATCATTAACTTGTTTTTTGCTCATTAAAAAAAATTATTAAAAATAAATCTGCATGAGCACCATTTTCCAAAACCAAGTTATATTTGGGCTTTTTAGATTTTTGTCTATCTAATCAGCTCAACTTTTCAGTGGAGTGGACTTGTACTTTAAGCCTTGCTAGAGAGTAGAAATGACACTGAAATGATGGATTTGTGCAATTCCTCAGGTGTTACATATTTCATTAACGTTTAGCGTTCAGTAGGCTATGTGTGTATGTGCATTTCTTTTCCACTCATTTTTATGGACAATTACAATGGGTACTCAATTAATGGAACTATTTGACATTTTTAGGGCTATGGTCTCATGAAATTTCGAATTCGTTTATTAGCAGAGTTTTTAGAAGAATAAAGATGTACATTTTTATTCTTGAAAGAAGAAAAAAAAAGTGAAATATCTTTCTGAAGAAAATCAAATTTATGTGTAATTTTTTCATTTTTCTTCATGGCCTACACTATTGAATAATGAATTACAGTAAAAATCCTATTTAAAAAACAAATGATATTAGAATTCAGTTTATATATTTTTGAACAATTACAATGTTGCAATGTAATGGAAATGTTTATGTTGAATGAAAAATTAAATTATATGACTACACATGTGTTATCTACATAATATGTGAAAATACCAGAATAAAAGTGTAGGAATTTGAATCTTTTGAAATATCAAATTCTCTTCTGTGTCATACTTTTTTAAGCAGTCCCAGTGATTGTGGTGTTGGTTATTCAAGGGTTACTGTTATCACTGAGGTCCTAATTGTCAATGTCATTTCCCTGATATTCAAATAGTGAAAATTCAAGAGGTAACTCTTAAATTAAGGATCAAAATAATGTGACGGAAAAGAAGAAAGCCGTAGAATGGGTCAAGTGAGAGAAAAACATGTAATTAAAAGAAGACTTGTAAAATATAGGTGGTATCAGTAATTTGCAAGCATTTTGCCCCCAGAAGAGAAGCATAGGCCTATATAGCTTAAAATTTAGTGCTAGGAAATTATGCCCAACATGAAACTTAGGACAATTTTCTCTACTCAACCATTTCAAAAATAAATAAGTAATGAAAGATTTTTAAAAATACAGTACTACATATACCCTACGGCTCAGCTCGAAATAAAAAAGGATCAGCTGCATTGCAACTTAATGAGATTAAACCCTACTCTGATTTAATTAATGGATCATTTGCTTCATGACCTAAACAAACTAAACCAAGGGTAGACTGACCATGGCGGGTAAAATTGAGGAGACTTTTCCCCATAGGACGCTCTGTATGATGGCTTGACGGCCAGTCGATTTCTTACTGAGGGCTGGTGGATCAAAAAGTAATATTAACATTTTAATAAATGCAGGAAATATCCTTAAGCTAAGTGCTATTGATCTTCTTTCACTAGCTTCTTTGTCTCTCACTCATTCAAAGAATTTTCTGGCTTAATTTCTTCTTTTATTTCACTTGAATTACTTTGTATGTGTAACCTACTAACCTAGACTATTGTTGAACACAGTTTCCTTAGCTTCATATTTTCATTTATGTAATCTTTAAAAAATCTTTAAAAAAATTGAGTATTTACATAGGCCTATATATAGCCTATGTCTGAGTCTATTTTGAATAATGGATCAAATGAAAAGAATGCTCTAATTTAGAAATAACTTTTTTAGTTTTGTTCCTGAAGAGTAGTTTATTAACTCTCATTTTCAACAATCAACGTGACAAGTAAAGTCAAAATGCAATAAAATGAAATCAAATCAAATAAGATTAATTAATTTTGAAAATTATTCGTTCATGATATTGCCGGCTAGGTTCAACTTGCTACGTGCTCATCGAGAAATTGTCGACTAAGTTTTTTTTTTCTGCTACGTGTACTTTACGAACTGGGCACATCCGAAACTATTTCTTTGTTTTTGCTTTTTCTCGAAAGAATTTAATTGTCATTATTAAGACAGGAAGCTGATTGTTGTAAGTGAATTATCTGCATTTTGTTGTTGTAAAGTTTCTTAACTAAGATGACATGATATTTTGATTTTTGATGCTGATGACGACGGATCGCTTTTGACTTTTGTTATCTGGCATGTAGGCCTACCCGCACTTCGACCGGGTTGTCGCTGGGCTGCAGGCCTAGGACACGGCGGCATTGGCATTGCAGCTGCGCGCACTGAGCCGTGTGTGGAGGGCCAGAGCCAGCGCCGCGCCAGGCCATGTAAACAAAAACACAATTGAAATACATTCTGGCACACGAAAAATCTTGCGAACTACCACATTTTAAAATAGGTCAAGAATTCACCCCCCAAGGAAATTTGTTACCGTGCATGTTGCATTTCTTGCTTACAGTTACAATGTACCTGCACTGCATGCTGCACTGGCGCTGGCTGCAGTGCATGTCAGCTGACCGTGATGTGTTCCTGCCTGTCGAGCTGTCTTCCTGATGATAAACTGACATGCGATTTGCATGACAAAATTGCTTAGTTCACGATTTTAATCAATGTACAGTAACACTAACAGTGCCGTATGAAAAAGGTTGTTTAGAGTTGCTGATTTGATGTTGACTTCAGACAATTACAATATAGCAATTAATTTATGTATTAACGGGCATGCGCATGGTCGCACGTGTACAGGTAGTTTGCTGAATTCAGCAACACTACAGTCCAGATGCATGCCTATTTATGCTTTGTGTTATTGTTATAAAGTCAGCATCAAATTGGCAATGCAAAATCAGCATATGTAGATTAATATCTTCTTACTCTCCTCCTTTCTTTCAATGTTACTTTCAACTCATTGCAATCAGGATGTAGTGCAAGGTCAGACTAGACCTTTCAACGGTTCCTAGAACCATTTAAGAATTGAGACGACAACCAACGCCTGGAAAGCAAGACAATAACTGAAAGGGCCAGATCAGATGTCAGTGCTCCATCAGTGACGTTAATCTTGAAGTTCAGCATCAAGCGCTTCTCTTTCAACAATGAGACGGGCAGCAGGAGGAGGAGGTAGGGTCAAGTCCAGTAGTCCAGATTTAAATTTACTTGCATTTCTCTTTCTCTCTCCATTGTTTTCTAATCCGTTTTTGTCTTGATATAGTGGTTTATCCAGATTTTTTTCCCAGGGGAGAGAGAGGCACAAGTACCTTTAAAAAAACCTTTTACATTTCCAACCTTCCCCCGCTCCCTCCAGGCAGATATTGTGCGATATGTCCTATAGGACATATTACTTTTTTCCATTTACTTCATCCAAAAATGAAAGAACCATTAGTCAATAGTTAAATATCACAAGATATTCATTTTGATTGATGGGCACCTTGCATGGAATGGTGCCTCAAAAAAGTTCTCAAATTGGTCTCATGGGGCACTTATTAAAATTAGAACGAGAAGAGGGATGGATCTGTGATGTTTCAGGAAAATCCAATACAGGATATACCAGTATAAATCAAAGCAGGAGGGACTTCCCCTGTAAGTATTGGTTTATGGAGAGGGATAGGAATAGGGGATAGGGATAGAGAGGAAAGTTATTAAATGGTAATATCTAAAGATTTTTCAGTTTTGGACGATCAAAATCAGTGGAAAAAAGATGGGACACATTACGTCATGGAGCCGCCCTTTATTATTTACTGTTTTCATAATTGTGGCTCGAGGCTGTTATTAATCTCATGAATATTCATATTAAACAACAGGTTAATATTGCAGTGCACAGAGAAGCAGTCTGATCAGGAATTCATCAAACAAAACAGTCAGGGTAAACTTAGTAATTACTCTTGTAGTAATATGTTATTTCTTGAGCATTCGGTGTATAAGGGAACAGTCATTCAATCATGTAAAATAATGTTGTTATGATAAGACTACATATCATCTTTTCAGGTGGAACCAACACAACCACCAGTCAGGGCTATGGAGATTACAATGCCGTTGAGGAAGAGAACCAGCACCTCACAGAAAACCTTCGCCGAAAGTCAGCGTTTTAAAATCGGTAGGTAGGCCTACGATGTGTTTGCAAGTATTTTATGGTTCTGTCTACAATATCTCCAATACTTACTTGTGGAAATAAAAATCTTGTTTGCTCATATTGCTGCCAATTTCTGTAAAGTTCAGTCATACGGGAGGGCTGGTTCAATAAAAATCAACTCTGTTTAATATCATTACCGGTAAGTTCTTTTAAGCCTTCAAAACCATTGGGAGCCTAGTGGATGTTGTAACTAGAGACAAAATCGATGGTTTGGGTTTCAATGCGTTCACAGGAGTCAGAAGGCTAAGTTCCTATTTTATGGAGGAAGTACTGATATAGTAAGAGAGAAACAAAAATAAAGCTTTTTATTGCAATTTGGAACTTAGCTCAGTGGACAAAAAGAGATCATATTTGAGCCATAAGGTCCCTGGTTATTTGCAGTGCACACCACCTCAAAATTTCAAGAAGATGATTCATTTTCCAGGAAAGGTGTGGTCATCCAATAAAAACTACCCCTCCCCCTCCTACATTTCAATCATTTCTGAGGATTGTGGTGAAGATCCCTCAAATTGTCATCAAAAGATCAAGGCAGCATTGGAAAATGTTGGTGTAAACACCATCTCATGCCATTTGAGCTATGAATAAATGGCTATGATTTCATAGTTTGGCTTACACTTCTGCATGTTTCTCCATGCAGTATTACTGTAAATGTATTATGATCATTGTATTGTAATTTCCTTTTTAAAGTCTACTGCTGTTTTTACTTCAAGTAAATGCATTTTGTAAATGACGGCACTTATGGTCACCTATTTTTCATGTTACAGCTCAGTATAGACATGGGCCAAGAAGTCAAAGAACAAAACAAATTTTTAAGTGAAATGGTGAGTGATTAATTCTTATATTTGTGATATTTGTCTAATTGGGAACAATCTTTTACTTATTTTGTTTGGTTTTGGTTGCAGGTAGTGGCTAAAAACACTTATAAGCAAGTAATTTTATCAACGCATTTGTACATGTACCTTCACCTTTTTTAGTGAAGCATATTTGAAAGTGAAGGGATTGTATTCATTGTAAAGGAATCTTGATGAAATTTAAACCTTAATCAATATTTTGGTTTTTAAGAAAATTGTGAAACAAGTCATTCCCTTTTTTTTTGCCCAACAGTTCAAATTGGATTATCATCTATTGCCAACTGGTGTAGACAAAAATGTCTTGAAAAGCGTGTTTAATGATACCAATTTTGCTTGGTAGTGGGCCCTACCACATGGACACCTGCTCCATCTGTTGCTCTGCAGTCACTTGCTAACTCTCAACGAATTCCTAAATTTGTTCTGTACCAAACAAAATACCCAAACCTAACCTACCGCTAAAATCACAACCCATGCCATGTCCATCTACATGTATCTTTGAGAAAATATAGCCAGGAGCCCCGGAGCATATGTCACCTGTGCAGATGTTTGATCTCCCACTTACAGAATTCTTGTGATTATTTTTTTTCTTCCTTTTCATGGAATGTATTTCTTATTGTAAAGCTTGAAAAAGAAAATAATATACTGTGTGTGTGTGTTTATAAATTCAACATATATTTAGCAAAGATTATGCATTAATCTGTTGACTTCACTTTCTTCAACCCTCTTTTAGGACCAAGAGTTTGATGCCTCGGGCGGCTTTCTTGGTGCCACCATGGGGCGACTATCACGCCTCTCCAAGGGGGGACTCCATTGCCACTATCTCTACCTGTTTCTTTTTGCCGCCTTCGTCTTCTTCATCATCTATGTCATCCTCAAGTCGAGATGACCTTTGACCCAGAAGAGGGATTTAATGAACATTCAGATGGGTTATTTATATAGCCACGAAAGAGACGAACCTTTGTATGTGCTTCAGAGCATCTCTGTGTTTAGTGCACAATGACTCGAAATTGCTTCCATTATGTTACATTAACCTGATCACTACATATTTAATTCAACTATGTCAGAACATGGGGATCGAGCTAGCTTTAGCACCAGGGCAGACTCTGCATTGAACGGTGATTAGAGTTAGTAGACTGAAGTGTTGGATCTATAACTAACATTAAATTTCATGTTCTGTGAAATTGCACCTTTTGAAATGTTCAGCATTACCTCTTTATTAACCCTTTGCTTACAGGAACCATGGCCCCATTTCACAAAACTTGTCATCAGTGCCAAATGACAGTTTTTTGTTATAAGCTAGTGAAATCCTTGCTTCTGTTTGGTTAATCAGCAGATATGTCACTTATTTTTGTCATTTGTCATTGAAAAAAAGGCTTTGTGAAATATGAGTCCCAGGTGGTTCCTGTATTAATCCTGTGAGAATGAGAGAATTCAGTAGTCAACGGGTCAACTGTTTCACACATTCCTATCAAACAATGTCCAGAATTTGTGGTTTGAAATGTAGTTCGACTCATGGCTAAGTCGAACTAGAGTTTCCGCAGAGTCAGAGATGTCCCCAATGCCAAGTTAACCTGGACCCTAGAAGATGAACATACTGCTTATATGTACTATCACTAATGCCTTGCCTACAAATGTACAATTGTAGTTGATAAGTTGATTCCTTCAAGTAAGTTGAGATTATTTAGATTTTGAGCTGTTTACAAACAGAACAAAAGAATCCATTGGATCACGTTAATTGGATTAGATTACAACGTGATTTCTAAATAATGGAATTGGACAATTATATCTTCACTGAGTGTATATAATTTCAAGTGGCCTTTTTTACATCTGTGCTTTTCTTGCATTTTATTCATCTCAATTCTCAATACTATTAAAAAAGTGTCTGTCTCACATACATTTATTTTTAGAATTACCTAGGAAGTGTTTAATTGTAGACTTGCTATTTATTAGAGATGTTTGTATTGTTATTATCGTTGGGGGTTTAGTGACAGCAATTCCCACACGTAGATTGTTTTCCTGTGCTTTACCTACGTATTTGCAATTTAAGCTCAATTCCAATTTTCAGACTTCAAACGCATTCTGCAAGGAAAACAAACCAAAACCAATTTTTTTTTTTAATAATTAAAAAAAAAAGATATGGGCCATGTTTCACAAAATATCATTGGATATCTATCATTCCATGTAAACGTGTGTATTGAAATTATCATGCATTCGATAGGATGTTGGTGAATTTGTACTTCCGAAGGTTTTGTGAAACAATGCCTGGGAAAGAATGATACAAAGATGGATGTTTGGTCACATGGTTCTTTTTTTAATGTGTTGATGCTGGAAGAATAATGTCACAGCATTCAGTCCTTCAAAAACTGATTTAGATAATCAGTACTCAAGGTAAATTTCATCCTCATTTATCATTTTTATTTATTATCCTTTATATGATGATACATAATGTAGTTTCAAGGTGATATGTGTACATGTACCTTTTGCAGGTTTAAAATTGTAACTAGCATAATTTTAACATATTATATGTGTGGTAGAGAAATAGTGTTTAATATCATCCTTCAGAATCTGAGAACTGAAAATTGTCATTGGATAATTCTATCGTACTACATATATAGTAATAATGATAATAATATAACATACTTATATTGCGCCATCTATCTATTCAAAATATTCTGAGGCGTTTATGAAATTAAGAAAGTGAGGAAGGAGAAATACAAAATAGGCTACAGGATGATACAGATATATGATGGTGTGACTGTATTTTCATTTTTGAGCCTATTAATTGTACCAACTAATTGTACCAACAATTATTAAAAGTTTTGTTATGGGTAATCCAAAAGTGTTACCAGAATATCAATCAATGGTCCTTTCGAGTGATTCATCAGCTCAACAATAGCTCAACCGGGCAAGTTTACATTTTTCAAATTTCCAGGGTTTTTTTCTCAGTTTACTTCAAGATGGAACTGAAGATGAGTGATGTTTTGTGATAAGAGAGTTATTAATTAATTTACTTCACTATTTTTGAATAAAATTTATTATTTTTAATGGTACAGTTAACTTCATATTTTCTTAATTCATTGATAAAATCGATAAAATGATGTTCCAAAAAGTTGGAATAATTTTTCAAAACTTCTTTTCATGAAGTGATTGTGAGAATATGATTCATTGTTGATAGATAAAGGTTATATCTTCTCAGAACTTAATTGGTCAATCTAAAGGGTCATAGAGATTGATGAATAAAGTTCTGAGAAAATATAAACTTTATCAAGAATAAACCAATATTGTCAATCATTTCATGAAAAGATTTAGGAAAAAATTATTCCAACTATTCGGGCAACAGTGTACTACGTATTAAAGTGACTCGGTAACATTGTTGAAGGTTGATGAAAAAACTGCGTAATTTTTGTATGAAATGTTACTTATTATATTTCTTCTACTGTACTAACCCTCTAGCATGCAAAAAATCCTGAAAAAAATTATCAAATCACAAAGATATTTATGGTTTTCTTTGAAGGCGTCACTGGTCAACACCTTCTAACAGTAAATTCTCCCAACAATTTTTGAATTTTCCCAACCGTTTTTCCATGGAAATAAGACATACATGTACATGTAAGACAAGGTTTTTAAAATCGTTCAACTCTTGAATGTCTGGATTTACGATTTACATTCACCTAAAATGTAATTAAATTGTAATAATATAGTTGGGAGAATTTAGGAATCGATCAGATCAGTTTTTCCCAATTTTTATCGTTAATAATGGTCTGTTTTCACTCAAACTTTCAGATTATCTTTAATTTTACATCTAGCATTGAAGTCACTACCTTAGCACCATTTTCTCTCATCTGAACAATGTCAGGCGCGGATCCAGAATTTTCTTAGGGGGGGGAGGCCCAAATTTGAAATTATGCGAGCCAAATATTGGTACGTAATGGTGACCAGCAGTGGCGTATTAGGCAAAAATGTTTGGGGGCAGAACAAAATCCGCATCACCCCACTCTTACATGCAGGCCCCGCTGAATGTTTTTCAAAGTGGATGGGGGAGGCTAAAGTATTTACGATCAGGTAGAGCGTAGCATAAATTGGCGTGGGGTCTAGGCGTGGGGTCTAGGAGCCCCCGGAAGCTCAGGGGGTATTGGCATTTAATTACGGTCAGATAAGCATATTTTGATACCTTATTCATGACACTGGCAGGTCACTAATTGGCGTGGGGTACATGGGGCTGAGCCCCCTGAAAACCAGGGATTTGAGGCATTTTATAACGGTCAGATAAGCATTCAGCTAGGGGCCCGCCTTAGGGCCATTGGTTGGGTTCAGGGGGCAGAGCCCCCGGAAGCTCAGGGGTTTTAGGCATTAAATTTTTTTTATACATTATTTGTGACACTGGCAGGTCACTAATTGGCGTGGGGTCCATGGGGCTGAGCCCCCTGAAACCCAGGGATTTCGATTCATTTTATAACGGTCAGATAAGCATTCAGGGGCCCGCCTTAGGGCCATTGGTTGGGTTCAGGGGGCAGAGCCCCCGGAAGCTCAGGGGTTTTAGGCATTAAATTACCGTCAAATGAGCATCTAGGCCCAAGGTGGGGTCCAGGGGTCAGAGCCCCCGGAAGCTCAGGGGTTTTAAGGCAATTTAATTACGGTCAGATGAGAATATTTTTATACCTTATTTGTGACACTGGCAGGTCACTAATTGGCGTAGGGTCCATGGGGCTGAGCCCCCTGAAACCCAGAGATTTGAGGCATTTTATAACGGTCAGATGAGCATCTAGGGGCCCGCCTTAGGGCCATTTGTTGGGTTCAGGGGGCAGAGCCCCCGGAAGCTCAGGGATTTTAGGCATTAAATTACTGTCAAATGAGCATCTAGGCCCTAGGTTAGGTCCAGGGGTCAGAGCCCCCGGAAGCTCAGGGGTTTTAAGGCAATTTAATTACGGTCAGATGAGCATATTTTTATACCTTATTTGTGACACTGGCAGGTCACTAATTGGCGTGAGGTCCAGGGGGCAGAGCCCCCGGAAGTTCAGGGGTTTTAGGCAATAAATTACGGTCAGATGAGCATCTAGGGGCCCGCCTTAGGGCCATTGGTTGGGTTCAGGGGGCAGAGCCCCCGGAAGCTCAGGGGTTTTAGGCATTAAAATACCGTCAAATGAGCATCAGGGCCCACCTTAGGGCCCTAGGTGGGGTCCAAGGGGCGGAGCCCCGGAAGCTTAGGGGTTTTAAGCATTGAATAACGTTCAGATGAGCATACTTTGATACCTTATATGTGACACTGGCAGGACACTAATTGGCGGGGATCCAGGGGGCTAAGCCCCATGAAGCTCAGGGATTTTAGGCATTTAATTATGGTCAGATGAGCATTCAGGGGGACCGTTTCAGGGTTTCAGGCATTTAATTACGGTCAGATGAGCATATTTTGATACCTTATTTGTGACACTGGCGCATGGCAGGTCACTAATTGGCGGGGTCCAGGGGGCTGAGCCCTATGGAGCTCAGGGGTTTTAAGCATTTAATTATGTTTTGATGAGCATACTTTGATACCTTATATGTGAAAATGGCAGGACACTAATTGGCGGGGGGTCCAGGGGGCTGAGCCCCATGAAGCTCAGGGATTTTAGGCATTTAATTATGGTCAGATAAGCATTCAGGGGCCGTTTAGGGCCCTTAATGGGGTCCGGGCAGAGCCCCGGAAGCCAGGGATTTTAGGCATTTAATTACGGTCAGATGAGCATATTTTGATACCTTATTTGTGACACTGGCAGGTCACTATTTGGCGGGGGTCAGGGGCTGAGCCCTATGGAGCTCAGGGGTTTTAGGCATTTAATTAAGGTCAGATGAGCATCCAGGGGCCCGCCTTAGGGCCCTTGGTGGGATCCAGGGGGCCAGAGCCCCCGGAAGCTCAGGGGTTTTAGGTATTTAATTTCGGTCAGATGAGCATATTTTGATACCTTATTTGTGACACTGGCAGGTCACTCATTCTTTCTTTTGCTCTTTCTTTCTTTTTCTCTTTGAAATACGTTTTAAAAAAGTGAGGGGGCTCTAGCCCCGCCGTTCTGCAGGCACTGACATGAAGGCTTCTAAATAAGCATATTTTTGCCTGACTGTAAATTTGGGAATTTGTAATTTTCCAACAAACCCATAAAAAGTATAATTTACAAAACAAAATTGAGAAAAATCCCGGAAAATCATGTCATTTCAGCAACATTTGTAAATCACTGGTATCGATTTAGAAATAAACCACGTTTTAATTTTATTTGGGGGCAACTACCCCCCATCAGTACGCCAGTGTTCAGGGGCTTATGTCTTCTCGCCCTATAATAAAAACACACACGCTTTCCCATCCTCTCACAATATTTCCAGGGAGAGGCAAGAGCCTTTGCCCCCGATCCACAACTTGTTTGCGGGAAAATTGCAACTGATATCCCCCTTCTTTTGTTTTCTTCTTCCTATTTTTTTCCTTCCCTTTATCTCCTCTTTTCCTTTTTTCTTTCCCTTGCCTTCCTTCTCTCTTATTTTTTTGGGGGGGCAACAGCCTGGGTGGTAAGGCCCTTTGGCCCCCCTGATCTCCTTCTTCCCCCTTTCTTTTCTCCTTCCTCTTCTTTCTTTCCATTTCTCTCCTCTTTCCTTTCCCTTTCCCTTCTTTTCCTTCTCTCTCTCTCTCTCTCTCTCTCTTTTTTTTTTTTGCGGGGGGGGGGGCCAGGCCCTCGGCCTCCCCCCTGGATCCGCGCCTGACAATGTTACCAAGTCCCTTTAAAAGAGAAGCAGAGACAGTTTGGAATTATCATCAGTGTACTAATACATGTACTGTAATTACAAAAGAAAATTCTTAACCGGTGTCGGAAAGTGAATAATCAAATTTTAGATCATCATTCAAACAATCTAACAAATAGACAGAGGTGGGGGTACTATATTTATTCCCAGACCTGTGTCTACTACAGTTATTAAACTTTTCATGAAACTATAGTTGTCAATTAACTACATTCATCTCTTGTTTGTTTTGTTTTGTTTTAGTTTGTTTTTTGGGAGGCGGCCTATGTGGTAACTTGGCAAATTGGGGTCAGAATCTTTTAAACTTATTTCTTTCGTTTTCCTTCGTTTTGTTTGTTTGTTTTTTAGTTGTACATGTATTTGTATGGCCGGACGGAGACTATCATGCATTCTTTATGTGTTGTTATGTCGGTTGGTACTCTGGCAGGATTATGGGTCACCGAGATTGTTTTTGTTCTTCTTGTTCTTGTTATTTATATTTTTGTGGTTGTTTGCTTCTGTTGTTGCTGTTGTTCTGTAGAATAATGTGGGAGAATAGTGCATAAATCTGAATGCATTGATATAAAACGGGTAACAAGACTTCAAAAGTTTTCCATTCTGGCTCCTCTATCGTCTATTTGCTTAAAAACCCCAGAACAGAACAAACAAAAATGAAGAGGGGGCACTGTGAGAAGCCTTGACTTGGTCACGGTTATAGCGCCGTTGTTCAGCTCAGTTGCCCGACATCCCGCCGAAACCTAAATGTAAGTGAAAATTAAGCTGCCGGGCAACTAAAAACGGGTTCGGTCACCGACCTTAATTGTTACACGTAGGCCATTTGTTTTTGCATTCGTTGTCTTTTCTCTTTATGTTTAAGCTCGGTTTTTTTTTATGTTTTCCTTTTTAGTGTGTTCCTTTTCCTTTTTTTTGTTGTTGGTGGGGGGCTTTGTTGTTGTCGGTGTTTGGTTTGTTATATTCTGCTTTGTTTTGTTTTAGTATTTTTCTCGATAACGTGTAGGTGTATATATTTTCAAATCACCGACAGATTGACAAATGTTCAACCTTCATTAATATGTATATATATATACATGTACAATGCACATGTATATATAGACCTGCATTATATCGTATATTGCATACCCCCCTCTCTCTCTCTCTCTCTCTCTCTGCCCGGCCCTCTTCTGTTTTGAAAGACAACATGTATGTCTAATCCGTATGTCTATTCCGTATTCGGAGATTACCGGTAGACGCTTTGCCTGACGAGCGTTATACCAGGGAGGTATATTATACCGATCGATTTTCCCATATTGTTACAGGTCTATTGTAAAAAGAAACTAATCATGAATGGGCCTGCGAAGTGTTGCATAATCAACAACACTCTATTTAGAAGTGAGTATTACATAACAGATTACAGCAGCATTGATATACAGACGTGCCCCCCCCCAATCAATTGGCGGAAAGAGAACAGGAAAAGAAGGGATCAGGGAAGGGAAATGAGAAGAATATTTATTTAAACGGAATATCTCTCGACTTCCTGATATTTTGTATCTTTAATTTGAATATTAGCAGCGGGATGCACTGCAAATTCGTTGTGTAACGACTTTACACTACAGTTGTAGGCATGGGTGTCGACCCCCAATATTTCAGGTGGGGGATGGCCTGTACAATCACCCCCCCCCCCAATAATTCACCATCAAGAGAAAAATTAATGATGAAAGCCCGATGAGAGTAGTTAATGGTTATTACTCGACCATCAATATACACATTTTGCTATCTCATTTTCATAATACATACATATATAAATAGAAAACGAAGTAAATGAGACAACCGTATATGAGACAACTAATAATGAATTCTCGCTCATACGGCTTCATCAGTAATTGATGAATTTATTCAATTTATTCAATCAACAGCATCATAGAAATGCAGTGCGCCAAATGCAAAGCCGCAGCGTTAAAAAGCAACGAGCTAAATGTTAAGCGCGAAGCGCAAAAGTGCAAAAAAGAAGTAGAGAGTGGGAGAGAGAGATAATGAGAGACAGAGAGGATAATAACCAGGTAGCAAGCCCATGTGGGACCCACATGGGTCCCATATTCTCTGAAACATGGGCCCCATATGGAAAACCATCTGGGGCCCTAAGGCATCTGCACCCAAGAAGCATATGGGACCCATAGGGTAAACCCATATAAGACAGATGGGACCCAGATGGGACCCATACCAAACTGGGCCCAAATGGGTATGCCCAGCTTAATCCCATCTGGTACCCATATTGGTTAACCCAGATTTTCCCCATGTGTTACCCATATGGGCATATTCATATTCTACCCATATGTGTACGCCCAGCTCATTCCCATCTGGAACCCATAAGGGCTGGCCCAGATAGATCCCATATGGGTTACTAAATATTGGCCCCATATGGGATACATATATGGGTTCCATTCAATAGCCCAGATGGCACAAGTGATCCAGATCATCCCCATATGGGCCTCATATGGGCTTGCTACCTGGGAAAAAGGGGAAGAAACGGGCAGAAGAAAAAAGGAAGGGGGAAGAGAAAAGGAAGAAAGACAAGAGAAAGAGGGGAATATATATTCCAGCATTTCTTTCAGGGAACTGATGTGAATGGGCGATGAAAAAAGAGGTTGACTTTAAAGTAACCTACAATGAAATATTGCTCATGTTTATTTCTTACAATGTCAAAATTACTTTACGGGACCCCCTCCCTAAAAAGCTTAGGCATGGGTGATGGTAGGTATGAGGTTAATGCATGATCAGGAATTAGTTGAGTGGATGGAAAAGAAGTGAGAAATAAGCTGAAAGAAACATGGAAAATTGCCATGGAATGATGGAAGGCAATGTGAGACAGGCCCAACATGTTCTAAAACAAGTAATAATATTCAAGAATAGTTATGATTTCTTTCACCTAGGAGTTCTTCAAAAACTAATTAAAAACGAGTAAATAATCAATGCCACATTATTGACAGGGTTTAACAGGAAAGTGAAAAGAAAAACAAGAAACAAAAAAGATTGAATGAAATTTGGGACTTTTGTTTATAACACCCTTCCAATAATAATGCACCTTCTAAGACTGGTTATAGTTTTTGAGAAAAAAATAGTGCTCTGGTCAGGGCCTTGGGGAATATTATGCTTATATTTTAGAGCGTATCTGGTATGATAAGTATATCTGGGTGAAGAAGGAGATAATGGAAGTTTGTTGTTTGGTAGTTGGAACGTAAGTTTTATATTATGTTTTTAAGAAACAGACAGTTTGTATGAGATCAGGAGTGGAAATTTTCTGTCATTTTGAGAACCAAATTTTGCATCAGTGATATTCTGTTTCATTGAATTGAGTTTCCGCAGAGAGGATTCAGTTGGTTTAATTAAAGAAGGAAGAGAGTCAAATGAAGAACCAAAAGCAATATGTTTTTCATTTACTAATGAGAACTATGTTTTTTTAGATCTCCTTACACAGAATATTGGAATGGGTTTTTCACGATGAATGTTGTTTGGAGACATCAATATTCATAAAATGTATGTTTCTATCACCAGGAAATAAAGAATTTTCTGTCTACATGAACCTTTCCTGGTTGCTTATTAATGCATTTGCCCACTGGTAACATAATACTTTCACAAGTTGATATCCCTCACCATTGGATTTTTTTGGTAATGTCTAAATTTCGTTTAAAAATAGATGATATCAGTCTGGTAGGCCTACACTGCAGGCAAGAGTCAGGACTAACATTTAGCATGTTATTAATTTTATTACCACTCTTATATTCTCTGAAATGTTATCTTTATTGAGGGTGACTTGAAAAAGTTAATAACTTGGAAGGGAGGGGTGCAACCTGCTACACGCTTCTACCTCTTGGTTGCTTTGATCCATTGCCGAAAATATTTTTTTATGGAATTCAGTACGATAGAGATTGCCGTACGGTCGTCTGCGCTACGATGTATTAAAAATTGGTAAATTAAGCTAGCGACCGATTATTCGCACACTTATGGTGTCCGTGCTCGCACAAACCAGTTTTTAACACGTAAACCAATGGGTATTTCAGCAAGACTGAACTAATTCCCGGTAATTGGAACTTTGCCGGGATTTTTAAACTATTTTTTTTAACTATTACATGGCTTTGGCATTTTTCGGGAATAGTTAAAACAACGACTGCAATTTCGACCAATCAGATGGCTGGATTTCTTAAGTGAGGTATATAAAACAGAATATCACTGATGCAAAATTTGGTTCTCAAAATGACAGAAAATTTCCACTCCTGATCTCATACAAACTGTCTGTTTCTTAAAAAACATGATATAAAGCTTACGTTCCAACTACCAAACAACAAACTTCCATTATCTCCTTCTTCACCCAGATATACTTACCATACCAGATACGCTCTAAAATATAAGCATAATATTCCCCTAAGGCCCTGACCAGAGCACTATTTTTTTTCTCAAAAACTATAACCAGTCTTAGAAGGTGCATTATTATTGGAAGGGTGTTATAAACAAAACTTCAAACTTAATAACATTCTAACTTTCAAAAACACCTGAACTATCTTATGCCTGTTACGTTTGAATACAATACATAGGCCTACATCAGCTTTTCAATAAAACAAAAATAAGTTGTGACATAATCTTTCTCCAAAATATCGAACTGGAGTATTATGTTGTATTGCTTGTTTATGTACATACAAAGAGCTTCTTTTCAAGAGGCACATTCTGCGCGAATGCCTGAGCTTGTAAATTTCGCGTATTGAAATTCACAATCAGTCCCAAATTTCATTCAATCTTTTTTGTTTCTTGTTTTTCATATTCCTTAAAGCCCTGTCAATAATGTGGCATTGATTATTTATTGTTTTTAATTAGTTTTTGAAGAACTCCTAAGTGAAAGAAATCATAACTATTCTTGAATATTATTACTTGTTTTAGAACATGTTGGGCCTGTCTCACATTGCCTTCCATCATTCCATGGCAATTTTCCATGTTTCTTTCAGCTTATTTCTCACTTCTTTTCCATCCACTCAACTAATTCCTGATCATGCATTAACCTCATACCTACCATCACCCATGCCTAAGCTTTTTAGGAGGGGATCCTGTAAAGTAATTTTGACATTGTAAGAAATAAACATGAGCAATATTTCATTGTAGGTTACTTTAAAGTCAACCTCTTTTTCATCGCCCATTCACATCAGTTCCCTGAAGAAATGCTGGAATATATATGTCCCTCTTTCTCTTGTCTTTCTTCCTTTTCTCTTCCCCTTCCTTTTTCTTCTGCCCGTTTCTTCCCCTTTTCCCAGGTAGCAAGCCCATATGGGGCCCATATGGGGATGATCTGGGTCACTTGTGCCATCTGGGCTATTAAATGGAACCCATATATGTATCCCATATGGGGCCAATATTTAGTAACCCATATGGGATCTATCTGGGCCAGCCCTTATGGGTCCCAGATGGGAATGAGCTGGGCGTACACATATGGGTAGAATATGAATATGCCCATATGGGTAACACATGGGGAAAATCTGGGTTAACCCACATGGGATATATCTGGGTTAACCAATATGGGTACCAGATGGGATTAAGCTGGGCATACCCATTTGGGCCCAGTTTGGTATGGGTCCCATCTGGGTCCCATCTGTCTTATATGGGTTTACCCATATGGGTCCCATATGCTTCTTGGGTGCAGATGCCTTAGGGCCCCAGATGGTTTTCCATATGGGGCCCATGTTTCAGAGAATATGGGACCCATGTGGGTCCCACATGGGCTTGCTACCTGGGTTATTATCCTCTCTCTCCACTCTCTACTTCTTTTTGCACTCTTGCGCTTCGCGCTTAACATTTAGCTCGTTGCTTTTTAACGCTGCGGCTTTGCATTTGGCGCACTGCATTTCTATGATGCTGTTGATTGAATAAATTGAATAAATTCATCAATTCCTGATGAAGCCGTATGAGCGAGAATTCAATTTATTCTTGTCTCATATACGGTTGTCTCATTTACTTCGTTTTCTATTTATATATGTATGTATTATGAAAATGAGATAGCAAAATGTGTATATTGATGGTCATCTTGCGAGTAATAACCATTAACTACTCTCATCGGGCTCTCATCATTATTTTTTCTCTTCATTTTTTTTTTTTGATGGTGAATTATTGGGGGATGATTGTACAGGCCATCCCCCACCTGAAATATTGGGGGATATATCCCCATCCCCCGTGATCGACACCCATGGTAGTAAAGTAGTAGTAGTGGTAGTCAGGGGCGGATCAAGCCGGCGGCAAGGGAGGGGGCCTAAAAAGGGGCCCACTTCGTGCGAAAATTTGAAAATCGTGCCGGTCGTTTTTTCGCTCAGCGGGGGAAGGGTAATTTTTTCCACCGCCACCCCTTGGGCGCCAGGAGGGGCCCATCTTCTTTTTTCAAAAAAGGGTGTTTTTACCTGTTTTTTTTCCTAGGGGCGGGGGCCCGGCCCCCCCCCCCTGGATCCGCCACTGGTGGTAGTCGTTGCGAAGTAGCATAGTCGAAGAGGAAGCAGAAGAAACACAAGAAAAGGGAGAGGAGGAGGGAGAGGAGATGGCGAAGAAAACGAATTAAGAAGAAGAGAAGAAGGAGAAGAAGAAGAAGAAGAAGAACAAGAACAAGAAGAAGAAGAAGAAGAAGAAGAAGAACAAGAACAAGAAGAAGAAGAAGAAGAAGAAGGGGTTTAATTCAATAGACAGGAAAAGAAGGAAATGCAGAGAACAAAGAGTGAGGAAGGGAAATAACGAGCCAATTATAAAGTGAGAAGCGTATTCAGGTAGGTCTACAAACATAAATAATGATGTCATAATCATGAAGTTCATGCAGCTCAAAGAGTTCAATTCTCTGCCAGGAAACACTCAATGTGCCAATCTCTACACCAGTTGCTGTTTTTTGTCTAATATCTTTACTTGACCCAGACTGTCTTGATCTGCAAACAGAGTTCGTGGACAATCGTTATAGCCATGCCAGCTATAACCAGCACAAGTACCGTGAACACTGGCGTAATGAGTAAAACTTTTTGGGGTCAGAACAAAATCCTTTTCACCACCAAGTAGCATAACGCAGGGGCGGCGGGGCGTCTTCCAAAATAGGAAGGGGAACACCAAAAAAAAGGGCACTTTCTGGAAAAAAGGGGCACCTACAAAGGGAAACATCAACAAAACCTACACCATTTTTAGACATTGGTATATACCATATATCGTCATGATTGTGATTACACTACCAGGGATGATATCAATATGTGTTTTTTCTTTACCGTGGTACAAGATACTGCTTAATTAAGCAACATACATTGCAGTTGGGTGTGATGGTCTGAATATTAATTTTCGAGCGAGCGAAGCGAGCGAGCAAACATTTTAAGATTTGTGAGGTCCCAGTGTGAAAATTACATCTTATAAAGAAGAAGAAAAAACCCTGATGATTATTAAGCACAATCTAATGAAGAAAGACTGAAAAGTTCTTTTATCAGTAACATAATTATTATAATACCTATAAATGCGAGCGAGCGAGCTCTAGGGAAAATTAAAGAAAAGGGGCTCTAAGTCGCCTTGAATTAGGGGTGCATGTTATGGAAAAAGGAAAAGTAGGCACTGATCAAAAGGGAAAAGGACAGTTATTAGAAAAGAAAAGTTGCTCGTGTCAAAGTAAAAAAGGGCAATTATCAGAGCCTTCAGAGGTGGAAATGGCACTTCTTGCACCCGAAAAGGGACACTCAACAGAAATGAAAAAAAGGCACTCGTGAGAATGGAAATGGGGAATCTGTTGAAGGAGAAGGGCACCTATCAGATTTTAATTGGGGCATTTATCAGATGTTAAAAGGGGCTTTTTGAAAAGGGGGAGGGGCTCATATAAAAAAAGGAAAAGGGGCACTTATCCGAAGGAAATATGGTACTTATTAAAAAGGAAAAGGAGCACGTGTCAAAATAAAAGGGGCACTTCTCAGAGGTGAAAAGTGGCATTTAAGAGAATGTGAAGGAGGTTCTTATTGAGAAGGAAAAAGTACACTTATTAAAAGGAAAAGGGGCACGAGTCAAAGTAAAAAAAAAAAAAAAAGGGCAAAAATATCAGAGGTGAAAAGGGAAATTTCTCTCACCTGAAAAGACGTACTCACCAGAGATGAAAAGAGAGGAAAAGGACAGTTATTAAAAAAGAAAAGGGGCACTTGTCCCCCACCGGGGGTGTGCGCCTCTGGCATAGCGGCGCAAAATGGGAGAAAAAAACCTGTAAAATCATGTCATTTCAGCAACATTTGTAAATCACCGGTATCGAATTAGAAATAAGCAACGTTTGTATTTTATTGGGGTCAACTGCCCCTAAGCCCCATCAGTACGCCAGTGACCGTGAAACAAAACGTCTTCAGAAGTGTTATCTCTTTCAGCTCATTATCGAGATTTATAATCGCCTTGTACGCTTAGTCTCATCGGACAGCTGGAATACTAATTGGCGTATTGAAAGCACGGATCGAGCATGCACCATTGACATCGAAGCGCGCTCGCGATCGCACGCATAATCCGTGTTTCTGTTTTACGGGTACGGACGTACAACATCACGGGACCCCAACGTCAACATCACGTCATCACCGGTCATGGTCAAAAATAGATTGTAAGTGGACATTCATTTGGAATCGGAGTAGAGTCCAGGGTCTACTAGTACACGACGCGTGTCATTATAATTTACCATTAAAAGAAAAATCATATTCACGTGATCGGTGTTCATTTATTACTTGTTCTTGTTGCAAACAGACAATTAATATTAATAACAAATCATCATTGATTGATCGAGGCAACGTGAAATTTTGGACTATCACTGTCAAGTGTCATAATCACGTAGATCTGCATGTAGTTTACTGAGTACTGTAACTCTAACTGTGTGTAAGTAGAGGCCACATTCATATCTTCCCAAAGATCTAGTCGATTAAGATCTACAATATTCTATTCTATATTGGTGCATTTTCATTATTATTATTATCATCAGCGTAGTGATGAACATTTATATTTACGAGCCATCATCGACATCCGGTAAAGTGGATTAACGTGACCATCCGGCCGACCGGACGGGATGACCCGATCGATCATGCGCCAGTAGTAGGGTTGACAATGCAAAAATCTAACATTTTAAATTTAATTACTCATTTATTTATAATAAAACAAAGTTTAAACGAAAGTAAGGCAGTAGACTACTTTACTTATAAATGCCATGTTATTGTTAGGATTAGACTCTAGATCTAGAAATCTACTTAGGGTCTATGGGTTCTTCTAAACGCAGGATTAAGCCTCTAATCTCTAAATCTCTAGATCTACTCTATAAGACTATAGACTATTCAGAATTATATCGCACAGCCTTTCCCATAGTACTAGCCTAATATAAGCCCCCTACCTCTTTTTTACAACCTTAACATTTAATTTAAGAGTAGACATAGAGTCTAGATCTAAAAATCTATAGGCCCTACGATATTTATGTCTATGAATGTGCAATTTGTATGTATTTAATTTATGCTTAAAAAAACTTTTTTCCAAATAGGCCTAGAGGTCTACTATTTATTTTCAACTCAATAAGAATATTCATGGCCACCAGACCAGGTATTCAAATATTTTTCATATTCCAGGGGTATATTAAAGGACACTAGTTTCCCAAAATACAATTTTCTTCAGGGGTCCCAAAATTTGTAATGATAATTATACCGATGCGAGACTGTAGACATTAGGCTGAGCCAATCACTGAATAGTTTTAAAAGAAAATAAAAAAAACTGTAGGCCTAGATCTAGATTAGACCAAAAGCTTCAGTCTCTATATCGTCGGTTGTTCCACTGAGACTACGTCTGGCTCCACTAGACCGTACCGTCTGTGTATGGGGAATGTCGACAAATGTCAGTTTTATTGAAGAATGACCCATACCAGACGGTTATTTCTGTCTAGATCTACTTCTTAATACAATACTCAATAGTGCAATAGACCCTAACCTATATTTTTAATGTTCATCAGACAGATAAGTGTATGTTGGTGTGTATGGGAGAGAGTGTATGTGTGAATGCAAATTATTTCCTTTTTTCTTCCTTTTATTAAAAAATAACCATTTTAAATAATGTACTAATCTATTTATTAATATTTCTTATACAATTACTGGAGACAGACTTTTACATAAGGCCCGGCCTTCCTGTCTAGTCTCCAAATACTTTCATTAATGTACAGTAGGGTCTACATGTTTAAAATGTTTTCCCCTTGTTCCTCATGTCTTCTTCACTTGTGTTATTCTCATGTTATATATTGATACACGTATTATATTTTAACTTGTACATGTTTGTTTTCCTTTGTATATTTTTAATGAAAGTATTGAATAGAGTGAACTTGAACTTGAGTTCCAAATTCCTTTTCTATGATTGTGTTAAAGCCCCACTGTACTAGGCCTACTTGTAGCTTCTTGCTCCCTCTAATCTATATAGAAAACAATGCCTAAGCCGTGCCCGTTGGTCCCCCATGATCCTCTTTTCCTAATATGTTAATTAGGAGCTGAGTTGATGAGATAACCACCTGTCACTAGTGTCAGTGACCATGCTAATCCCTCTAATCCCTCCTGGCCAAACTAGTGCAGAGGGGCTTTAAGTTGACTGGATCATGACCGGGTGGGTTAGCGTCGAATTTGTACTTATTAGCAGGTACCTATTTAGTGACCCTTCTTTGTACATTCATGTCTAATGCTAGACTGTGATTACTTCTTCGTCCACTGGGCAGCTGGGACTCTTTTTTCTTTTCATTTTTCTTAAATTTTTCTTTCTTCTTCTCGTTGCAACCTTGGCTTTTTGTATATCTTTAAACCAGAGCTGCATGCACTCGCCTTAAATCGCTGAATAGCTCTCATTTTTTTTCTTCTCTCGCTGTTGTTATTCGACTTTGCCTAATTTGGTATAAAAAAAAACTTTTAGACTTGCTGTTGGTCTATTTTGTTCTAAAATGTATAAACACTGAATTAAAATACGACTTCAAATTGTGTTTAACAAATAAATGGAGTTAAACTGCAATCTTTCATCTTCCGTTTAAAGTTTGACGCGATACAATCATTTGGTCCCCCCAAAAAAGTTTTGAAACTCAGGTATGATCGATTATATCTTTCTTGTCATGGCATGATCATCGCCATGTTTAGTTTAGTATCATTATAAAGTGTGGTTATTCTTTTTTAAAGTGATAACCCCATCTATAATGATTTTTAGTCATGGAATGTGCTGTACATCAAAATAACGGGCAAGGTCAAAGGTGAAAAGTTGCAAAATGAACTGTTGTGTTTCGACTTTGCATTTAAATTTTTCCATTGCACGGGCCTTTCAACAGATGTTAACCTAGGCATGATAATTCAGAAAGTTGATAACCAAACAGTAGCAAATGTTGCCTTACATATCACCACAGTGCATGACTTTCAATTTCAGAATCTTTAGATTTTGGCGTTCATGAATAATAGCCCCACTGTCAGTTACAAAAATCACACTCTCGTATGTCAAAGAAAGAAAAGTGCTCTGCATAACAATACCATTGCTTACCAGTTCATTTTGCAACTTTTTCACTTTGACCCCGCCCCTTATTCTACCCCTTCATGGCTGCAAAATCATAAAAAATATGGAATCATTTTAAAGAAGAATAACATACTTTCTAATTATATTGATCGAAGCGATGGTTATGCCATGATAAGAGAGCTATAACCGATGCAACTTCAGTTTTCAAACTTATTACATATTATTGAGGGGTTTTAGAAACCACTTGATCTATTTTCCTTTCTCCTTTTCCTTCTCCTGTACCTGTACCTTCTCCCTACCCTAGCTAGTTTCCTTACAATGCAATACTTAATAAAAGAGGGGATGTATCGTTATTGTATCACTCCTCCATGTACTTGATAATATATATTTTAAAACTTTTTAAAATGAAATTTGTTATGGACTCGACTCGGTGCCATTATTAGGTACACAAACGGCTTTAACAGGGCAATGATGTTCACCATTAAAAAAAAATGATGCTGAAAATCGTCTGATTTGAAATATAATGTGCCCAAAGTGCCCAAATCTGATGTTTTAGGGGCCTAACATTGTTTTTATGCATTTCAGAAGAAAAAAATATTTTGGCTAAAATTGTTCGTTTGGTGTTTTAAAAAAAGGAACTCTATAAACAATAGATGATACAATGAAATATGGTATAGACCAAGACCAACAGAAGACCACAGGGGCCCTGAAGTTGCTCCAAAAGGGCCCAAAGGATTATCTACTCTAGACAGCCAAGATGACTGCTTTAAAAAATATCTATAGCATGGCGGCCATCTTGGAAAAAGATGAACAATAGTAAATAGACGAGAAACTCGTTACTTTTATTACTTGGCATTACTCCTTTCACAAGAAGAAAACCAGAACGTCCAAACGGAACCATGGAAGTATGATTCTGAACGAGATTCTCAGCAATAGCCTCCCGGAGCTCCCCGCTATCCACTTCACAACGTTATTGTTTACCGTTGTTTACCCAAGGAGATATCTCCTTGGTTTACCGACCTCCTAATTCGTCCACTGACTTCTCTTCTAAAACAGAACTACAATTAGAAAAAAATGCTTTACAATCGACATCAAAGTTTTGGTATGGAGTCATGAATTTGGTTCAAATGAACATATTGGAAGCATATGTGATTTTACAATATTCAATGATCGTTGTCGCGGTTGAAATCAAGTCTAAAGTGATGAAATTGTAAATAATAAACTCTTTATGTTGTATAGCGCCCTCTCAAGACTGATATTACTTTAGCTTTAAAACAATGTTTCTTGACTACAATCGATCGATTTGCTATTCCAATTTGGAAATTATATACCAGAACTGCATATTCTGAGATTTTCATGGTCACAGCTATCATGGAATGGCCTTAGGCGCTATTTGAAATATTTGAAATTTACCGGGAACACCGGTAAATTTTGATTATTCAATTTGCTCGAAAGCAGAAGTGTTTTAGGGGCTAAATTTTTTAGTGCTTATAATACATCCACAGGGGCATCCAAATATATCAATAATTTAAAGAATTACTATCCATCCAATTTCAGAATTTCCCAAAACTTTGCATTACCTTGAACCTTTGATATTTCCATTGAAATATGCTCACTGAGAACCCATATTGTCATTAAAAAAAAAAAGCATGTACAATTATTGTGCATGTACCTGCAATTGAATCAAATAGTGAACGAACCATCTATAGAATAACAAATAATAGCAGAACCTGCATTGTTCCGATTTTACTTCCTTTGGAGAATAACAATTTTCATTACGATGTGGTATCGATTTGACTCAGTGATCATTCTCTAATAATCATCATAAAAGTTTAACAAATTCCCTGTTGCTCGAACTATCAAATGATATCGCTCATTCTTAATTTTAACCATGATGTTTTCATGGATGAAGCCAAAGCTGATCTAAAAGACTCGCAAATATACGCTATAAAATGAT
Source organism: Mesocentrotus franciscanus (assembly GCA_037976565.1). Lineage (NCBI taxonomy): Eukaryota > Metazoa > Echinodermata > Echinoidea > Camarodonta > Strongylocentrotidae > Mesocentrotus > Mesocentrotus franciscanus. The sequence goes on along the minus strand of CP137672.1, from coordinate 30,066,239 downwards.
GTTGATGGAAAATGTAATGTATTTAAAAATGTGTTTGTAAAACTTTGTGATAAACATGCACCATTTATTTTCGTCGGGCAACGGCATACACGTTCCCCATGGATAACAGATCAATACTTGTCTCTCTCTCAATAGAACTAGATTATTTGAAAGGATGGTTCGACGGTACACATGGTGATGAAGAACAAGATAATATATCTATCAATTTAGTAGAAATATATTCAATAATTGGAATAAAAAACTGAAAAAGGATTACTATTTACAAAAAGTCGAACTTGATAAATCAAACTCTAAAAGTACCTGGAAAATGTATAGAGAAATTTCTCCTTGTATTGATAACAGTCAATTTGTACTTCATGATAAAGATAATGACAAGTTAAAAACTGAAAAAAATCAAAGTGAAGAAAAATCGATGAGAATCAGTTTACTTCTGAATCGTTTGAGTATGTCACAGCATAATACGTGTTTAAAGAATTGAATAGTTTAAGTACACCGAAAGCATGCACTGGGCATTGACTCCCTGCACCCATTATTTTCTTTTGAAAGAGTGTGCTCCTTCTATTTGTGATGTAAACACTCACATCTTCAATAATAATAATAATGATAATGATAATAATTATCATAATAGTAATAATGATAATAATCACAATAATATTTATAATAACGATAATGATAATAATAATAACAATAATAATGATAATAATAACGATAACAATAATAATAATATTGTTTAGTTTTGTATAGCGCTCATTTCTGGCACATCAGTTCGTCACAGAATTAAGTACCAAACGTGACTCTACATGTATATAATGTATAAAGTCCAAAATGATATCATGCCTTTGTATCTGAAAGAAACTTATCATTTCTATTTATAGAAGATATCCTGCTCACTGCCCACTCTTAATAAAAACACACACCGAAAACCCGACTAGATTTCAAAAGATTCCTCCACTGCCAAGGGTCTTTTTTTTAAATGTCAATATGGGTTCTCAGTGAGCATACAAAGGAAATATCAAAGGTTAACATTTGATGTCGATTGTAAAGCATTTTTTTCTAATTGGAGTTCTGTTTTAGAAAAGAAGTCAGTGGACGAATTTCATTCAAGTGGCGATGTAACCACCTTACACCATTTTAAATGCACCCTGAGAAGCAATTCGTATCCATTCTGTCGTATCAAAATTTAATGTCATTTTGTTTTCGTTGCTAACATGTTAGGAGTTATACTTTATTCCTGTTTTAAAATCTTAATCATGTATATTTTATATTCTTTCTTAATTTTAATATATTTTAAAAATTGTTTTACGTTATATGTTATGTTTTAATGTAATTGTTTAGGTATTTTTAATTGTACAGACAGGGTTCCTTGGAATAACAATATTCGTTACTGAAGGGCTACTCTGTGTAAAGAAGACCAAAATTAATAAATATATAAATAAACAAACAAATAAATGAATGGAATAATAAATAAAATAGTAACCTATTAAGGAAACATGTATACTATTAAATAGTAAGCCTGCATGGCTGTCACGTATATTTCATGCTCACCTTCGATGTATTTGTACATGTATAATATATATCATACCTATACAAAGTTGAATGTGGATGTGGTTGTGGTGTATAATTATAGGAAATGTATATGTTACATAAGCATATTGAACGAAAGTGGAGCAGCGGAAAAGTCTTATTTTTAATTTTAAAAATAAATAAAAACTCAAATTGTATTTTATAAACCCAGACTGAAAATATCTAGTTAGGGGCCTATAATTACTCTTAATAATATAGATGTGAATGAATAATACATGTCTATGCTCCAACGTTGCCTGTGTTCTTGAAACTGCTGTATAGTGTCTGACAAGTATTCATGTTATCACCAATGGACATTAGTGGTGCGGACAGTGTGACAGTAACGTAGCGTAGTGCCAGGTATTGAGAGGGCATTGGTACCAGGGTAGGGCTAGTAACGATCACTCACGTAATCACATTATAACGTTTTGAGTACTTTCGTAGATATAAGCTATCTAATCTACGAAGTGTAGGGTTAACACTTCATTTTTTACAGCCGGTACATCATAAATACTCACTCAGTTTCGTTGCGAGTACGCGACCTGACTCTTTTCATATATATTTAACCCTGCATTTTACCACTTGAAAAAAAATACGAGTGCACGATATTGAAAATAGTCTTTACGTATTTTCACATAATTATTTACTTTAAATATTATTATTGTTTATTTTGTTAAGAGTTGACTTGTTCTCTTGGTTATCGTCAGTTCTTTTGGTGCATGGGTGGGGGAATCCGGCAACTGACTTTCAGACGAAATCGACCATTATGAAGGCGCCCAAAATCATGGCCGGGAGGCTTATTTTTTGTCCCCACAGCAGTTACGGCTTTAATTGCAATAAACGCGCTCGCGAAGAGGCTAGCTAGCTAAACCTGCGCATGCGCAAATGGTAACTATTATGTTAGGGTTAGTGATAGGGTTATAATCGTGCAAACCCACCTTTCATCAACCCATCGTTAGCTCAAGCAGTAATGACAGCCTAATACAACGTTAGAGTTGTGGGTTCGAATCTCTGTATGTATTCAGTTTTATGTTTTGCCTATATAAATAGTTAGGCAAAGCAATAAATAATCAAAGTCTAATTGTTTTTGACCTCTTTCCAAGCTTTCGTAGCTAGCTAGACTCTTCGCGAGCGGGTTTATTGAAATTAAAGCCTTAAAATCACAGGCTGCCGTTTAAAAAAAATACGCGGCCGGGAGAATCATGCATGATTCTTTTGTGTTAGTCTCTTCTTCTCAGTGACCATTAATATTTATTTTGTTAACATGTGTGTCAAGTATACCATCACTGATCGCGGTAAACATTGTCAATGGTATTTCAACGAAATGTTGGGTCACGTACGTAAGCTAACACTGTCTCCCCCCCCCCCCGTCTTTAAATTCCGTCACTTTTAACCTATTTGTATTCATACTAGCGGCTATACAGTGTAGGCAGAATACTTCATCTATACATGTAGAGTGCAGGAGAAATTTTGTGAAACTCTACAACGAATGTATACCTCCGTAAGGGCCCCACGAAGAAGAAAAAAAAACTATCGTCTTTTATTCTAACTTTTCTTTCTACGAAATTTTGGTCGACTGATATTAAATTCATTCAACTTTCTATTCTTTATGCCCCACTTCTTTCAGGGCAATCCAACCCTTCTAATAAGTTCATTTGAATGGAAGCAGAAAAATCAGAGAAAAAGAATGGCGAAAGTTTGAAATAAATCGGACCACTATTAAGAAAGTTATGAGTGTTTAAAATTTGAGATCACTATAGCTATGCAAATCTCAAATCGGCAATTTTGTCAGTGGATTGTGACGTAGTGACGGATTACTCTCCCGTTTGTCGTGTATCACGTATTTCTTTTTCTCCCAAGTGCCTTCAACCTCGGGGCACTACTCAAAATATATTATGGAGAGTACATTATTACAGGTCCTCTAAAAAGAAAAGACCATCCCGAGTCATACATTTATGAAAAGTTGAGAGTTTAGTCCTTTTGTGTATTAGAGGAAATAGGAAAGTTGACCGCCACTACATCACATAGAAATTATCAAGTCAGCCAATTTGAAGGGCCATACCTAGTGATTGCAACTTTCAAAAATTCGTAACTTTCTATTTTTTCCCCGATTTCATTCAAACTTTCATCAGTATATATGCTTCTTTGATTTTTCTGCTTTATTCCAGACAAGTTTGTTATCAAGGTTGGATTTCCTTGTACGCAGAATACTCTATACACGTATACATGTAGAGTGCAGGAGAACGCTCTACAACGAATTTATCCCTCTGTAAGGGCCCCACGAAAAAAATCCTATCGTCTTTTATTCTAACTTTTCTTTCTATGAAATCTTGGTCGACTGACATTAAATTCATTCAACTTTCTATTCGTTATGCCCCACTTATTTCTTAAGATCAGAGAAAGAGAACAAAAATAGTGTACGCAGGATACTACATGTAAAGTGCAGGAATTTGTTTGTAAAACTCTACAACGTATTTATCCCTCTGTAATTGCCGCATGAAAAAAATCCCATTATCTTTTTTTCTAACTTTTCCCATTTACGAAATATTGGTCTAGTGACTTTTCAAGTAATACAAGGAATACACTTTGATTGTTCACAATATAGCTGAATAATGGAATATAATTATGTGCAGGCTTCAATACAAAGGAAAGCACCAGACAGTTGCAAGGACTGATGCAGTTTATTAATTTTATTTCAAAAGTTTCATGTCAACCTATGTTTACTAAATGTATTAATTTTGCAAGTAATAAAAATAATTCACTTACACGCCATCTGCAGATAACAGAACTTTTAGAGTACGTTTAAAACTGTTAAATGTAGGTGACTTTTTAACAGAACTTTCAGGTTGGCTCAAGACTCTAATTCTTGAAACTAGAGGACTATGTTTATATGCGTCCGTCCGAAATTTTGGTACACACAATGCATTCCTTTCAACTTGTCATGAACTCACATGAGATGTCGCCGCACGCAGATGTTCCCATTGTGGATATACCCCCAGTTGTTCCCACTTCTTTCTTTAAATTTATGGAGCATGCAGTTTGAGTATTGCAAGAAGTAATTATTAGCCCCTTCGGGCCTCTAAATCGAGCCACATTAGATTCGTAAATCCAACCATTAAGTTTAAGTTCAAGTTCAAGTTTTATTTATCCCTCTTTCATATTACATTACAAATATGACATGAATATAGCAAGTAAATATTGATAACAAAATGTGTTTCATTTCGTTGTTGTCTCATTTGTGTGTTTGTGTCTGTTTTTATTTGTTTAATGTATTTATATTTACATGTACATAGGAAGACAACATTTAATGTATTAAAGTTACATATAGGATCGAAGACATCAAAACATTCAAATCACACGAAATGTTATATTCAAAAGATTTTCTAGTACATGTTTATAAGATACATATATGAATCCGCATCTCTCTCTCTCTTTCTTAAGGACCTTTCGAATTTTGTAAAGGTTAATATATATTCGCAAGTGTGAACGACTGCCTAAAAGTGTAGATTACTGAGCAATTTACAAGAAAAGTGAACAATGATTTGTGTAGCTGATATAGCTTGTAATATAATTTATACGTTTATATGTTAATTTTCATTGGAACTCGTTTACAATGTGGGTTTGAAGTAAATTATAACGAAACCGGCATGGGTCGCACCATATTTCCTCGTATTTTTATCGGATGTGCATGTTTTAAAGAGTGTGAACGCAATAAGACATAATTATAGTGTTGATCTCCACATCACTCTAAAGTATCACACGCGCGCAAGGGTATAGGCCTTTGTCACGATATAGTTGGTGCCACAATGATTGACCTCACTTACATGTACATCGTCAAGTGATCCTTCACCACAAAATTCACCACATTCACAAACAGGTAATGATTGCAAAATTATATTTAGTAACAATGATTATTCATTGTTATATTCACTATTATGATATTAATTTGTATGTGTGGAAACCCTGTTCTTTGTACTCAACATTCGTATATTTTTCAAAAGCACGAGTACAATTTTGTTCGATTCGCTTTGTTGTACAGCCCGCGACGAATATAATGTCGAAAGCTTTGCTATAATAAACAACTGGTCACATCAGATATAAAATTTATATTTCCACTACACACAAAACGACCCGTCATGTTTAACAGTTGTAGTCTACTCCTTGCCATGTATACAAACATGTATATATATACAGTTAACGACTAAATAATATTGTTCATATACCCTTACCAAGTTTTGTAATTTTTTAAGTATGTGAAAAAAGATTTATGTTTCTTGAGAATGTGACCTATAAAAGCTTAGGTCTAAAGGTACCCAACAAAGACCCTAATTCAACCAGTCCACCTTTCATTCTAGAGTTTCAAAATACAAAAAGAGCAGCAAATTTATATGGGGTATGAATAATTCAGTTGTTAATTGTATATGTAATACGGTTGAGTGGTTTTCGGCTACACTAGATTATCTTCATCGACAAAAGGCCTCTCCAACATCTTGGCAGTTAATTTGTTCCTTTTGCTTGAGGGGCATGCGTATACAACAACAAAAATGTCTTTGTATCAAATTCAGGTGTGCTGCACACTGCATAATTACATAATCACTAAAAATAATGGGGCATTGGTGCAAAGGGAAATAAGCAGGCTTTTCAATGATACTAAATTCAAGTATGATAATAGAGTAACAAGAGAGGTATCAACGCTAAAACTTCAATTTCAGAAAAAAAATAGGAAGAGTTTATGTACATGTATAGTTATATGCAGTGTGTGCGTGTTGGGTGATATAGTATTCGAACTGAATTATATCTAATTGCATGTATATATATATATATATATATATATATATATATATGTGTGTGTGTGTGTGTGTGTACATATTTATATAGGCCAATGCCTATATTCCCCCCAAATGTAGATTTGTTTCCCCCCCCCCCCATTTCTTCAAAAAATTATGTACTGGCTCACCTCCTTAAAGATTATCTATGATGACCATATTTGCATGTCCATGTCATGTAAATATTTTGCTGGTATAATTTAATATTACATAACCAATTGAGCCAGGCTTTGTTTTGGCGTTCTCGCAGCCCTTTATTGATCAGTGAGTTTTTCCACTAATAAAAACTGAGTGTTTTTCCGTCTGTAGTTGATAATCCATAATTCCTGTTATCAGGTAATGGTTTTGATTCATTCATATAGGCCAGCCCAAATTTAACATACAGTTACAAACAGCAGGGGTAGATCCATTATTGAAAGAAAAAAAAAGAGGGCACGATTCCGGGAATTAAGCTCGTGCAAGCCTCCAAAAAGTTACCCAATTTTTAAGGTGCGTTCGAGTCTGTGAGAGGCCACTAAAACACAATTATAGGAGGACAATTTTCTTAATGTTCTTTATGTACACAGGCTTGGCTTTTTAATAGAAGGGGGCACAGGTGGATTGTGCCCCCCCCCCCTTCCCCTCGAGCCGTGATCGAGCACCGACGGTCGCCAGCGGAAAGAAAGAAAGATACAACGACAAGTAGCTTGTGCTTTTCCTTCAACACTCTCACACACAATATATGCCTCGTGTACAAGGTGTTAATTAACAACAAGGAAACCAAACGTTCGTTCGAAACGAGCGGAGTGACAGGAAACGTTTAATAACAGCCAACACGATGAAATTAAACGAGGACGTTGCAGTTTCTTGGTAGTCTCCTTTTATTTATCTTGGAAAAAGTTGGAATAGGTATTTGTTTTCCACGTGTCGTCTCCTATCATCTTTTCTTACAATTAATATTACAAATATATTATGTAAGTTGTTGATCTTCACGTTGTATAAAAGAGTTCCGTCATAATTTATCATGTCATTATTTTCTTTGTTTTATAACTCGATTGTATCATTTTATTAGCCATGTGACTTCTTCATTCGAATGTAAACATAGTAATGGGAAAATAGAGATGGAAATTAAGAAGACATGCGTATGGGATTATTGATTTGATGGAGACATATTTTTTCCTTAATTAATCACTCTGGGTCGAGAGGACATGCAGGTAAGTGATGACGACCACAATGGGTATGAAATCAACCGTCCCGTTGCGTGTATGCCATGTCTTCACTTAAATTTCGTGTTGTGCCATTATATGCGGAGTGGGACACGCAAGAAATTGTGTATGCGCGCCCGAGATTGCTTCATGTACAATGCATGTACGGCGCACAGGGAGCCTGAGCCTGTGGTGAGTACTCCGCTTTTCTTATTATCTATCGCGAAGTCACACAACACATATACCAGCTAAAGAATCTCTCTATTCCCCTCTCTCTCCTTCTCCCCCTCTCTCTCTCTTTCTGTCGTCCTCTCACCCCAGTCTTTAGATCATCTTCAGCAGAGGCGCCGTCGCACAGGGAGCATCCCTAAATGAATGATTCACTGCTTTCTCCAAGTTTCTGCTGAAAAGAAGAAAAGCGGGCGTAGTGAGAGAGGAAAGGGGACGCGTGAGACGGTTTCCCAATCACTGTGATATAGGAGGCATCCATGCCATAGCTGTGTATATCATCATGTGTTCAGGCAGCCTAGGATGAAGACCCAACATCTGCCATGCCAGTGTGGAGAGCAAGAGGGTCTTTACGCATGTGGGATTTGGCTTTATAGCTTCTAGGAAGGAAGATTGCCTAGTCTGGAGGTGGATTAATCCCAAAAGGTAAGTTCAATGTAGGGGTAGGGAGACAAAGCAGCACCGCCGGAACATAATTATCTCGAAGTCACAGAGTCATTCACTGTGCATGCGTGTACGAGTCTTGAATGTCACATCTCTAATAGCCCGTGTCCTCGAAATGAGTGGAATGCGACTGCGGCTGCCCCAAAATAGAAGATGATATTTAGCAGGAACTTGCTCATAGACTGCATATATCTGATGCTTGCCTTTATTAATCCAAGCACGATAATTTGTGACAAGTCTCGATTTAGTAGAGTTCACAAATTTCCATTGTTTATTTATTTTTGTGTTCAAAATATAAAGCGTCAACAAGACAAATACGCCTACTATGTGCATGTGTGAACATTTATAGTAGACCAGCCAAACATAAAAAAGGCTCTAGAAAAAGATTCCATTGCATTTTAGATGTCATGACATCTATGCTCTAACTACATGACTTACAAGATTTATAAACTCAATAGGCCTATGTCATTTTATAGCTCAAAATTTGAAAATTTGAACCTTTTTCGTGATTAAACATAATATATGTTGTCATGTCACACACACACAAAAAAAGAAATTATTAGATAAGGTGATGGATGAGTCAGTTTATGTTTTCCCAAATAAATTGATATCGTTTTACAGGATATTCATTTTGAGTGTAAAACACGCTGTACATGTACATCTGCAGTGTACATGTACCGTGTATAGCATGTCGTACAGCAGCTATTAGCAGTGAGTCCATTACATAAGCCAAAACCCGAAACAGCCTCAACTCCCTTAGACACAATCTTAAATAATGTTCTGTTTGTTAGGACCCTGGCTTAATCAGTTATCAGCATGTGCTTGTTTGCCCCAAAGGTAGTGGTTATACATTATTTTTGATGGGCATGTTAATTCCTTCAATTTGCGCATAATTATTTAGCGCCATATACAAATCCATTTTAACCATACTTTCAACATTTCCATGTGTGGCATGTTTAGGATGTGACTGCTCGTACAAAATATAGTGACAAAGTTTCAGAAGTAGGCCTACATAGGCCCCCCCCCTAAAAAAAACGAAAGAGGGGAGAGAAAAGGTCAATGTCCTGGCGACCCACTCGCTAGTACGTACCCATGGTACATGTAGTACCTTTTACCTTTAAAGGTACTATGTCCCATTTGCAGGCCAAAAAAATGAAAAGGTTAAATTCCAACGGCATTTGAAAGACAATACTAATTTAGAACTTCCCTAAAAAAGGGGGCTTGAAAATGTCTTTAAGTGGGAAAATAACGACTATTAGTTGTCGAATCGACTTAGGAGCTATAGAGCCAGTAAGTAATAGTCTGATTTTCAGACCATTGTACCGAATGGTCGTACGTTTTATGCTGCGCAAAGATTCAATCAGTTTAATTTTGGCCATTACAAGAAGTGGGTTATTGATGTAGACAAATGCTCATGTACCCTTTACAGCTCATTTTATGTATGTTATTACCAAAGATGAAAAAAACAGTCAGTCACTCAATAGTGTCTGACAGTGAAGTCTAGCAAGTAAACGGGTTTCCTTGCATAATTTGAATATTAGGACACTGCTAACGTTTAAATTTCACAGATAGGACATACATGACATATTCATAATTCCTGCAAAGTTCTACAGAATTTGATGTTGGCTGCAAAAGGACATAGCTATTGTTTTGCATTTTAGGATCACTTGGTAAATGTAGCTTCTTTTATTTATCACTTTAGTCTCTATACACGTGCTATATAAAAATATAGCTTTACGAGACCTCATGAATAATTTCTCTGCTAACTTATAAGTGGGAAATTCAGGTATTCATATACCTTTTTTGCACTACACCTGTTTACACATTTTATGCATACTGTTTGAACAAAGTTTCACTTGACAACTAAAGAGTTTACCAGAAGCTTACCCGACATAGCAACACACTCCATATAGAGATGCCATTACTCAAAACAGGTGAATGAAATGGCTTGTATAAACGTAACCAGGGGTTAGCGAGAGAAACTGCATAGATTGAAATACATTATTAAACAGGTCTATTATATTTTCTGTAAGATGGTACGATCGATTCACTTTATTTTGCTGTTGAATGCATTGGGCTTTCACTCCTGTCAAACCTATATTCCTGAAAGAGCATAAACCTGCCTGCCCCTATTCCTTTCAATGTTTAGCATTCCATTCATGCAAAAAACCTATTATAATATTGAGTGCGTTGGGTGTGTGTACGTTAGTGTGTGCGCGGATTGGTATATAGGGCCTGCAATGTTTAACACGCATAGCTAAGGTCCTTGTGATTTAAATTATTCACGGTCAAACCCACTTTAGTCTGAACGGCTTGTCTTCAGTCTGAACGGCTTGTCTTCAGTAAGTCCTTGGGCTGAATGACATGCCCAGATTAACATACATGTACAACCGAACAAAACAGTAATGAAAATAACAAAACAAAAACATTTTAAAACATGAAGAGATTTTTCTTTAATATAACAGACCTGAATATGTAGAAAAGACAAACATAAAGAAATTAGCAACAATAACTTTGAAAAAGAATAATTATATTATATTCATAGTAAAGAAAGCTATTATAGGTATTTGTGGACTACTTGGGGCAGTTCATGATCAGAGGTGACGGAATGGATAGGAAGCACTCTTTCTCAACTTTTGAATTAAGTAACCTCTGTGGTTCAGTAAAACAAGGTTACTATAAACCCAAACTTTCTTGATGAATGTATATTCGTGTTAAAGCTTTATTTTGAGAGCTGCCACAATTCAAAACTTATTCCATTATATTTGTTTTATTTGGGTTTTTTGTGGTATTTTTGTTAGTTTTGCGTGGAAGTGTCCACATCATTTGTGGAACATTTTAGTCAGATTAACGGTTATTTGATCATAATCGAACTTTGGTAATCTCCGAAAAGCAAATTTAAATGTTAATAAATAAGTGTTTTTTTTTTTTGGTTATTTGTTCGCTAGGGGGATTTCTATCATTCCGCTAAACATGGATTTATCCATCGTTAATAGAACACTTGTCTAACTAAAACTAATAGCTATATTTATTATCATAGTCAAGCTGTGGGAGTTCGTTATCTTAATCTTATGAGTAGCAAATCATTTTTTTCTTTGTTTGTTTGTTTTTTTTTTGTTTTTTCTTCTTTTGTGTTGCTTTTTTGTCATTCTAATAATTGGCATTGTCGATCATTATATTAATTAGCCCGCCCACTGAATATACCAATAAACCACCAGCACCACGAGGACTTGGCTGTGACCCTCGACGGAGATCATCACCACTCTGCAAATGATCTAATACCAACCATGAAGGAACTGCCCAAATCGAAAAAACAACGGTTGATGTTCTTCTGGACTCTGGTCATGGTCACCACCATCTGGTTGGTGCTCTGGTCCATGTCCACCGGGAACGAACGTTTCACGTGGCAGGAGGAAGTGTCATCAATACCTCCCATGTGTCACCCTTCAACCACCAGGTGAGTTCACGCAGACAGTTCATAAATACATACTATTCTATGAAGATCTAAACCCGACGCGGGGTTTAGGGTTTTGTTCCGGGTTTAAAGATAATGACCAGTTCTGGTCATGCGATTGCATTGTGAAAGAAACGTTGTGGAATCGATCAGAAAAGGTTGATCATCTAGCATATAGTGTGTACTGCAAGGTTCTGGAATCATCAAAATGATAAGAAATTTGGCCCAGTCTTGGTAAAGTTACAAGCACTGCACACAGAAAGATGTATATGGGACTACGCGACCACGTGCGCGATATCTATTTGGTCCCAATAGATATAATGATTTACCAAATATGTCAATTAGTAGGCGGTTTCCCGGCAAAATTTGTATCATCACGTATTAGTCAAAACATATTCTTTCACGTGATTGGTAATGAGAGCTTCCATTTCATTTTTTGAGAGAGGGGCGTTTCCAAAACTGGTCTTTACCTTTAACAAAGGATGTAAGTAAGAGGTCCAAGTGTGTGTGTGTGTGTGTGTGTGCGTATGTGTGTGTAATTAGACGTGATTTTATACACAGTGTCGGATTTAACTGAAGTAATAGAAGCCATAGGGTTGTACCGCCTCATGCTTTCACGGTCAAATTCCAGAACCAAACACTTTAATTAACACTAATCAGGGTCTAATCCTAAACCTGACCTAATGCCATCTTGCCATTCTAACTCTAATCATTATATTGGTGGACCCCCCGCCCCGGAGCAAAATGTCGCTGGTGGTTCACAGTGAAAACCATGAGTAATGGTCATCCGATTGCAACTGTCTGTATAAAGTATTTAGAAAGGTTGATTATTTGTATATTGTAAGGCTTTGGAATCTCATTTGGTGGATTTATTGGAGGTTTTGACCTGATGGATCGACGAAATGTGACCGCGGGGAGGTACTTAGAACGAACAGGGAGATGATAGAACGAAGGAACACTTTCAGAACTGCCCCTGCTTCTAGAGACCTCAAAATCAAGAAACTTCTGCTTTGGCTCCCCCTTCTGCTTGTTACTACAAAGTACAAACCCCAATATTAATTGCATTTGTTGCATACTTAGAGTGGTTAGCAGGGAGTTAATAATGGGCACCATGTAGGAGTCTAGATATTCGAATTTTGGATCTCTAGTGGGCCTTGAATGAATCGACAGATGTTGATTTTCTGATTTCGGTAGGGAGCATGTTCAATTCTCCTCGAGTTCAACCAGTGTGCTTGAGCCTGTGTAATACCATGGACCTACTAAGGTCCATGGTAATACGGTGTGTTTCCTTAAAAAGGAAACCCAATTTTCTCCTGCAGCACCTTGACAAATAAACATTAATATACATTTATTAAAATACTCCATAACAAAGGAAATTGTATTCCCTTTCATTTCCTATCACATTTTCGATGAGAGAGTCTGGGCTTTCTTGACCAAAACCGTTTTAAACCAACAATGTAAAATTGATTTGCGTATGAGAGTAGAATCTATGCATCAACACAATGAATGACGATTCATTGAACGTCACTCTGCTTCCATTTTCTTTGGTTCATTTCATCGCCTTTTCCCATGCATTGGGGCTAATTATGGTCATATATATAATTTCAAGGATACATATATTTATGTCGAAGGATGTATGAAGCTACAAAAAGATATATCACTTATCTTTCCTCAGTGTCTTTATCTTTCGTTGTTCTTTGCATTGTACTTAAACGGAATTACATTATGCATCACTTCTTTGCGCAAACTGATTTTTACCTTTCAAATTCCGTCAAGCATGCAAAAGTCACAACATAGTTGATACCATGTGAAAGAGGGTGAATTGAATTTTGAAATGAATAATATGACTTCATCAGGACATAATTTTTTCTTGTAATTGATGTGAAAATTCGGTTTTCCTCTTTTATATACAAATAATACACAGCAGTGAGGGCATGGTAAGAATTACCCACACAAGGTACCTTTGGAATAATCTAACATGCCCGAGGCGGTAGCCGAGGGTGTTTGGAATGTTTTGAAGGTACCGAGTGTGGGTAATTTTACTAATGCCCGAACAAAATGATGTGTATTATTTGTTTTATAAGATGATGTTTTATTTGTTTTATAAAATGATGTTTTATAACATGAGTTTACTAATGACCGGTCATTAGAACGCGTTAGGCAAAATAAATGCCTGGTCACGTGTACGCTTTCAACCAATTATTTGCTTAGGATCCACGTCGTCATCTTATAAAGAAACATACTGTACAGTGAGTAGCGACACGTCAAGGTACAGTCCTTTTATATAACATTGCACTTTTAAAAGTACAAAGAATATGAATATGAAAACCAGACATTCATCCGGTTTGGATTAAGCCATGGTTTCTTGAGTCATTTCTCTGATTTCCTGCTTTCATTCTTTCATTCAAGTATCATCAAAGGCTATAGGGGTTTTATTAGATGTACAATAGTCTATAGTCGAATGGCGAAGCAAAGTGCAAATCCTTTTATCTAACCGAAAGCAAAACACGGAATCATCATTAAGAGGATTAATTGTCTTGAGATAGCTAAGTAGGTATACACATATCATGCAATAGTACAAATTTCTTAATTTCTATTGCAGGTTGATTTTGATCCTCAACCTTTTCTACATAACGTTTGATCATATCGGAATGAATCGTTGACCTATCAATTATTAGCAGATTCATCCATTTCCCATAGATTCATTATTATTGTTCTTAAAGGTGCATACGCCTGCTTCTGAAGTGGCGTGGTGGTTAAATATAAAGTTCATGTCTGGTCTTGCAATGAAATTGTTTGGGGGGAGGGGGACAGCTGTCAAGATGCGATGTTGAAAGGGTGATTATGTAGTAAATAGGCATTGGTGTATCCGGAGAGGTTTTATAATCATCACATTGATAACAAAATTACTCACTCTTGATGAAAGGCACATACACTGCAAACAAAAAATGGGTATATAACTATGATATGACTGTCTGGTCCAAACCTCATCTCTTGTCATAATTATTTTGAACACGAAGGCATTTACAGGCAATCCTTTTTAGGGGACACTTATATTACGACTTTCATATCCAAGCTGACAAAGGATGAGAAAACTCACACATTGAGATATTGAGTCATTCATTTATTCAAAATACGGTTTCAAAATATACATTTTCACCCTTAGCAGAAGTCTAGCTTGCTTATAAGAAGCGAAAGGGCGGATATGATTTTATTACGTATGCTTTTGTCAATATGTGAAGACATGAAAACGCATCCATTTTGTGGACTACATACAACGCGAGGTACTTATCTCTCAATGTTAAAGTCTGTCAATGTCACGTGATCTGCCAATATTCGTGCTTTCCATTCTGCCTCTTCTCTCACTCTCTCCCTCTTTCCCCTCTGCTCTCTCTCTCTCTCTCTGCTCTCTCTCTCTCTCTCTCTCTCTACCTCATAGTTTCTTTCTCCCTCCCTCTATCTTTCTGTGTCCATCCCTCCCCCTCCCTCTCTCTCTCTGCCCTCCTCCTCTCCCTATCTTTCTCGACCCCTCTTCCCTCTTTCCTACCGTCAATCATATTCAACCTATTTTTCTCTCTCGTCATTTTTGAAAAAGAATGTGTAGCTGTAGCACGCTCCTAAGGAACAAGCCCACATAATTTACATTTACTTTCCTTTCCATGTGATACCGGCCAGTAGAATAACGTGTGGAATATGAATAATATACCAATTATTCGTAAAGTTCAAGGGTTGGCAGTAAATCAATCGGGAGGAGATGGCAACCTTTCCATAAAGCATGGCATCAATTTTACTGGACAAGGAGGAAACTTCTAGATGAAGGTAAAATTATAAATTCTCTCTCCATCTCTCTCTTTCATTCTCATTTCCTCTCTCTCTCTCTCTCTTCAGGTCTTCTGCCAAGGTGCACGGGTACACAAACCAGAGCCTTCTGGTTCTTTCTCCACCCCTCTTTATATCTTTAGCCCAATTTTATTTGATAGGCTATGCTTTGTTACCTATCAATTTAAAAAAGCAGCAACAACGATAACCAAACCAAAATAGGAAAGAAACAAATTAGACAAATTATCGAGCTGTCATCCGCAGATTCATGATATTTTTAAGATAGGGATGGTGTATGATTCCGAAATCTGTGAAAAGCAGTGACACTTTTTAAAGGGGCACAAAACACAATTAGGGGCCGCACAGTACTATTAGCAAGTCTGGGTTAAAAAGGGGCACAGATTGATTGTGCCCCTCCCCACCCAAGAAAAACAAATGCCATTGGTTATGCGTACGACTTCAGTGAATATCTCATTCTAGTCAAGATTCATTATCTACATATGCGGTTTAATGATTTTGTATGTCATGGTTCTCATTAAGTTGTGCATGAATCAGCGTGTCCACACACAAAACAATTTATCCCGAAACTCTATAACGAAACGTCGTATGAAGAATCATCGTATAAATTCCAGGGTGTCCACACACAAGAAACGTCGTATAAAGAATCATCGTATAAATTCCAGGGTGTCCACACACACAAGAAAGTAATCCCGAAACTCTACAGCGAAATGTCGTATAGGTGCGCAGTTTGCTACTGCGGCCATGAAATGGAGGCGGAAATGAGAGGTCAGGTCCCTTTTCGCGCGAGGTCACGTTAAGCCCCGCCCATTTATACCGTTCTAGTTCGACTAGTTATACTAGTTACGTCCACACACAACACATTCTGTGATTAGGCGTGATTAGACGTGATTCTTTATTGAGTTCTACTAGTTTGTTTGTTTGTTTTATTTATTTAACCACGGTTAAAACACCTGCTATCAGCCACAAGGCTGTTTTTCAGCAAGTCCGTTAAAAATAGATACAATAAAATATACATAAACAAAACAAAAATAATTCATAATACAAATTAAAATAACAATATAATTAAAAATAACAAAAATACAAATTAAAATAACAAGAATACAAATGTGTAAATAACTCTTAATAACAATCACACTTAATATTATAAATATCAGAAATTATGAGGGAAAAATATATTTAGTCAAATCACAAGCTCCTTATCATAAGACTAATCATCAGAGGCAGATTGAGTGAAAGAGTGAGAGAGCGAGGGAGAGAGAGAAAGAGAGAGAGAGGGAGAGACAGATACAAAGATAGACAACAACAATTAGAACGTAGGGGGAAAAATACCATCGATCGCCTTTACAAAGTTTGAAAGCCGAGTTTCTTTTCTGGTGCACTGGGGTAGGTGATTAAATAGCCGAGATGCGATATAAAGAGTACTGCTTCTTAGAAAATTTGTGTTCGGTTTAGATAAGTTAATAGTACATTCCCTGTTTCTAAGGTTATAATTACTTTCTCTCAAAATGACTTTAGTAGAGAGAATATCTGGTACTTCATTGTTAAGTATTCTGTACATAAGAATAACCAGGTCCTTCTTAACTTTAACATTGAGACAATCAAGTTTTAATCTATTGTAAAGTTCATGCCTGTTGAAGCGAGAATCCACCCAAAGTACTATTCTTAATGCCCTGTTTTGTAGTATCTGAAGCTTCTTTAGGTGCCCTGAATCGGGTTTCATCCAAATCGTACTACAATAATCAAAACGAGGTCGAATCATCGTATTATATAAAAGTAGAGCAGTCCGTTGATCGATAAATGGCCTAGCTCTTCGTAAGACAAAAAAACGAAACGATGCCCAAACCCGCGTTTCGTTATACGACGTTTCGTTATACGACGTATCGTTAGTAAGCGTCCACACACACAATGTCATCGTATAGCTATCCCGAAACGGTATAACTATCCCGAAACGGTATAACTAATCACCCCTAATCACGGAAAGTGTTGTGTGTGGACACGGGGAATGTCATGATTATTAAGCACGATTTCTCATCTGGACGAATTAGCTACATTTGGAGGCTTCCCACAATTGCAATTTAAATTTAAATCAGTCATTACTCTAATTGAGGTTAATATAAAACCTTTAGTTATATGGTTTACAAACGTTTGTTCTTGACCGCTTTCGTAATCAGTAATCCGGTAATCGAAGCTTCAACATTTGGTAAAAATAAGTTAGGTATTTGCAAAGGGGTCGAAGGTCGACCCAGATCAATTTCACGGCCTCAACGGGCAATGGTATATGGCGAGTCGTATGGCATGCGTTTGGTGCCAAAAATGTTTGATGTGAGAGAGATCCCTCTTTTAAAATCTCGATAGTAAAAAATTGATCTTTTCGCCATGCGTTTAGTGTCATAAAGATAAAGGATCAATGTGTGTGTGTGCGGTGTGTGTGTAATTGGGTTATTTACAGACGTGTAACAATCAGATATGATTATTAACGTCTGGTGGCCAACCTTTAACGTCACCATCCGAAAGACGTGACTCAGTTTCGAACCGGGGTCCGCCTGAGCCAGTTTGTAGGCGAAGACAGAGAGACCAAGTGAACGTACCGCTAGACCAATGGCTCAATGGGAGAACTATCTATCTCTTAAACGTTCGACGGTAAAAACATCGATGTTTTTCCATTGATGTAGTTTGTTGATCGGTCAAAACACAAAACTCAGCGGCCACTCCATCCAACTGATATTCCGTTTCTGTGGATGGATAGAAAATATCGATATTTTTTTTGTTGTTGTTGATTTTGTTCATTTTTTAATTTATTTTTTATAAATCAAACCCTCACTAAACCAACCGCCTGACATAGGGGTTGGCTAAGTAGGTCGACGAAGTCGAAGAAGCGAAGATCTGTCCTTAGAACAACACGCCGCCTTTGTGGCACTGATGGAATTCGATCAGCGATTGATTTAACCTAAATGCGACTTCTCAATATATAATGGTCGTAGTTATCCGAACCAAAGCCAAAGCACTGCATGCAGATAGAAGAAGTCACTAAATACAGATTAATTTTTTTTTTAAAGTCTTTCTAACACGATTTACGTTTTTCGTGTATGCTATTTTTTTTATAGTGAGCCAGTCCTGTCATTAAGGCCGATTTTAGTCTCTAAAAACTTTCACTTTATTCAATTAAATTCAAATTCAACTTAATTTCCCACATGGAAATCATATAAAATATACGTGGATATGAAATCATATTCACGATGTTAGATGATTATGCTCAATAATCTACAAGCCAGCCAAGTACTCATTGAATTCACATATGACGGTACAATGTGTCACTAACATAATTGTTTTTAAGCCTCGTTCCCCGAAAAAAAGCTAATTACTTCGTGTTGACGTGTTGATGACTAGAAGGCATGCTCGGTGTAAGACATTAGCCTACTTGCATGCCAATTATGATATTTATGATATTCACGATAAAGTATAATAATGAAGAAAAAAAACCCTGATGTGCCGTGGGTGGCAACTTCTGCCAAAGAATGTGAACAATGAACGAAATATCGAAAATAATATCGCTAGTGATGCAGCGGCGCACGAAACGTCGAGATCTTTTAGATTCCTTATTGACCACATTGCGAGACAAACGAATATCACTAGCGATATTATTTTCGATACTACATCCGCAATGAGTAATATATTTAGCATTAATGAACGAAATGTTTGACTAAAGGTTCATTCAGATATAAAGATGTAAACCGCGACAGTTTTTCATGATGAATTAAAGTGTAATACGTTTAATATATAGATATCGTATGACATACAGCTAATGCCTAGGTCACATTTGCTCTACGGCTAGGATACGGCGGCCGTAGCCCCCCGAAATCGAGAGATACCTGCGGCGGCCGCAGAGGATCTACGGTGGCACCAGTTACACCCGAGGGCGGATCCCTATCTTTACAGGCCGTACGGGTCGCCGTGGGATTATAGCGCGGACTTACAACTTTTTTTCATTTCTAGGTTCGCCGTAGCAATTAGACAATAAGACACACCGTAGCCATGCCGTAGAGCGGTTCCACGGCGACCATACGTCGGGCGTGCGATGGCCTTGCGGCTTCCTTGCGTCTGCCTTGGTATTTGTCAAAAGCTGTACGGCCGCCGCAGGACGCCATAAGGCGACCGTGCGTCATCATTTCAAAGGCCGTACGGAAGCCGCAGGTTTTCTGTCTCCACAAATTCAAAATACGCCGTGCGGCTACCCTAACATGTGTGACTGCTACAGTATGTGACCGCGGGCATGCTGCGGCGGCCCTATAATTGCTATTGGCCGTAGATATTTTAGACCCCACGGCCGCCGCCTCAAATGTGACCTGGGCATGAGTGAATACCCGCATTTTTTTTTTTTTTTTTTTTTGCAGCGGTTTTCTGCGGCATATCTGAACAAGCCTTGAGAATGAATGAATAGAAAGCCGAAATCGAACAATATTAAATATTCAAACTTTCAGTGGCACACAAGGCAATGGGTTAGGATATGTATAAAGAGTTTTTAATCGTAACATTCAAAATTGTAATTTTAAATGTATATATTTATATATATATACATATTATATAAATATAATATGCATGTAGATGTATTGAATAAGGCAGACTAATCGAACACGATTGCTACTCCGAGTTTCACGCCTTACAAGCGATCATCAGGCAACTGAAAGCATTCTTAAAAGTACATGATTACTTTACAACCTGGGTACAAATACGCGCAAAATAAGACTTAACTAATACAATACAATACAATAAGAATTACTCATGGGTGAAGAGGCTACTGTATTTATTGCTCAGTATACTGCGCTGGATTTCTAAGCATGTAGGTAATGGGAGGGGGTATCGCAAAATAGTCTCCACCAAGGTGCTAGTACATAAATATTTATCTATTTATTTATTTAAGTTAATAAGTATAGTCTCTTTTGAAGTTGCAGAGATAGAATTTGTTTTCATGGCGGCATTTGGAGATGAGTTCTGGTCTTTTGTTCAAGAGTGTCTGTTTCTCGGCGTTGATGATGGCAAGCTTCTCAGTTAGGCACAGGTTGCATTTCTTCGTTTCACTGGAGTACATATATATATATATATATGACATTCGATGTCTCAATTTTAAGTTTCATCGGATTGCTTTCTGGACAACGTTGCTCTCAACAACATCAAATTTGACAGAATCAATTAATTAACTGACATAGCATCAACTAATGTACATTAATGCAGTCTGCATGGAAATACAATCTTGTCTATATTCGGGGTAGCCTGCATGGAAGGATCATGAACTACATTTGCGAATAAAAATGGCTCCTTGTGACAATGCTCGTGTATAAACTTGAACATCTGGAATGTCATGTGTAGGCCTGTGCTTATATGTACTATAAATGAATACATCAACATTTCTACGGATGTCCTTGTAGTATTCAAAATGTTGTCCTTTTACACAGTCATGTGGTTTGTATTGTTATTATTGTTATTATTAAGTCGGGCCTAATATCACTGTACGTTTTTGTATTGAGTTTATTGATTCTACCTAGGTTGCGTAATCAATAGGCTTTGGACCATGACTTGTATGCATTTAGAATAGATCTTATGATTGTGGCGAAGTAGCCACTTAGACCTACCTAGACCTACTTAGTCTCTATTGAAAGAATATGTTTTCTATCCAAGATGTTTGGGTTGTCTAATATAACGAAGGAAAACAATAATTTTGGCTCAATCCGTCATTGATTTCAGGCAGTTTGAAACTGGTATTTATTTATCAATCTATATTAAAGTTAACTTTACAACAACAAAAACTACATATTCGGGCCTAAATTTAATCGCCAATACACATCATTGACATTGCATATTTGTATTGTTATCGGGAGATTAGATTTTAAATGTACATAACCTATTTACGATGGCGATTGGCTATTTGCAAATAACGACCTCATAAAAACGACTATATAATAGAGGTTCGTGAACTTTTGCTAAAAGCAACAGTGCAACTGATATATATATTCCATTTGTTCGGGGTGTTTTTTTTGGTATGGATGGGGAAACGCATAAAATAAGATCATTAAGCAGCACACATTGAAATATAGTGTCATATTTTGCATGGATATAACCTTACATAACCTAACCCCACCCCAAAAAAAAAAAAAAAAAACCTTTTCCCAACATTGAAACAATTTTTTGAAATAAAAGTGGCCATGATGAGAACAAATATTACCCTTTTGGGCATGGACGTACTCAAGTGTACATAACTGCCCACTTGAGCACTTTGAATGCACGAAACATCACAATGTGTACAATGATAGCTGCAAAAAGAAAACTAAGCTCCTAAAATGCGTATAGAATGCACATCTGTTAATAGTGAAAAGATTGCTTACTTTATCAAGATGATTATGATAAGAGACAACTGTAATATGAACTTTAATAGATCCAGATTAATATATGTCTTTATTAACAATAAATACGATTGATTGAAAATGACTTTTAAATATCTCATTCTACATACATACATACATATTGATATTTATATAGCGCCTTTATACATAAACATGCTCAAAGCGCTTTACATTAGTAAATAAAACAGAATAATTATTTTGCTCTCCAAGCGCATACACTGTAAATTTGTTGTGTACAGCTGTGTAAAGTTATTCAAAAGTTGTGCACCACATGAACCAAGCCTGGTTCATACAATACACAACCTCGTTCAGATCCCACACAACTCTACACAACGCCTTGTCAAAAAACAATCACAAAGAAAACAAATAAGTCTTGAGATTTCTCTTGAATGATTCGACTGAGGAGCAGGAACGAATGTTTAATGGGAGACTATTCCAAATAGTGGGACCAGAAAAAGTTATATTTTGTTGACCCTCCTTCGAATTGATGCGGGGGTTTCCAGAAGAAGAGGATCTGAACTTGAGCGTAAAGGTTTGGTTGGTTTGGTTTTATTTTCCGTATAAAAATTCAAATACATACAAGAATACAATTTACAAATATAATACAAATCAAGAATGTAAAACGGCTGGAATGCTCTATTCAGAGCCATTATTAGAATGGCTCTGTTCTTCCTAGAGGTCCAGAAAATGAATAACTTGATTGCTGGATGGGACAGAACAGACTAGAAATATAGTCTGGGATAAGGCTATACATGGATTTATATTCTATTGTCCACGATATATTGATATATAGATAGATATGTATATATGTGGTTTGGGGAAATGAAAGCGAGAGAATAATACTAAACGTACTGTAGCTCTATCAAAGTTCCACCAGGGAGCTGATCAGCTTCCTGATTCCACAATGCTGCCAACCATTATGATTTTTTTTTTGCATTATTCTCTCGGTTTCATTCTCCCAGTTGTGTACTATTTTCCAAGAGTCACCAAAGTTGTTTGCATTTTGTCTAATTTCTTTAATATTAGCTTGATGTAGACCAAAATAATATTAAGTCCAAG
Source organism: Mesocentrotus franciscanus (assembly GCA_037976565.1). Lineage (NCBI taxonomy): Eukaryota > Metazoa > Echinodermata > Echinoidea > Camarodonta > Strongylocentrotidae > Mesocentrotus > Mesocentrotus franciscanus. Next base: position 30,043,246 of record CP137672.1, on the reverse strand, counting down.
ACTCAGGCCAATAGCCTCTAATTTATATAATGATGTCGCTCACATTTTTGGACGCCTCCATGCGTCTTCTTGAGGAGCGAAATATGATTTGGTATATCACAAATGTTGATATATTAAGTCGTTTTACGAATGAATAGGCAATTCGCAATGGATAATTTCGATTGAAAAGAATGGGAAACGACTTGGCTCATTAGGTAAAGCCGCGTCTGCCTGTCGAAACAAAGATCGTCTGTTCGAATCCAACCAAGGAGGCGGATGACTGCAATTAATAACACGCCCTTCCCTTGTTTCGTGTACACGCAGTCTAGGTTAGAATACAGTCATGACCATGGCAAGCACTCCGTCCCTCGGATAGGACGCTAAATTGAGGCCCCTGTAGAGGGGAGTCATCACCTGTGCATATTGAGAACCTACCACACTATTCGTCTAAGAGTAGGGCAAACCACAGTGAAGTGGAACACCTGCACACCCCAATCAGTTGTATATTATGAGGGGGTTCTGTGTCCAGACGCTTAACAAAAATAAAGCCGAGTCAATTTTGCCCTTGGATTTAACAAAATGAATGCATCGAATAGCACTAGCCGTCATATTCGTCCAGTATGATATTGTCTAACATAATTCTTACAAAATTTTTGAAATATAGCATGGAAACTTCTTCAAATTGCTGTTTAACATCAACTATCCGGATACACAATCTGTCCGGACACATAACGTCTGGGTATATACCGGGAGGATGGACCCGAGGGTCACATGCAGTGAATTCAGTTCGCTTTCCCCTCCCAAGAATAAGTCAATATATGAACGGTAAGGGCGCTGCCTCACTAGGGACTTTTAGATTTTACACGACGAGAACGTGGACTGCCACGGTGACATCCTTTTAAGGTAATGTGACGTCCTTTTAAGGCACTGCCGGGCACGGGGCAGTGCCTTGAAAGAATGGCACACGTTGCAGTCCAGTACGTCGACGTGCAAATCTAAAAGTCCCTATTATATCAAAGACAGTGACACTTTGATTTAGATCAACAAAAGCCGTGATCATGGCCTGTATAATAGGGACTTTTAGATTTTGCACGACGAGAACGTGGACTGCCACGGTGACATCCTTTTAAGGTAATGTGACGTCCTTTTAGGGCACTGCCGGGCACGGGCCAGTGCCTTGAAAGGTTAGGGACTTTTAGATTTGCGCGTCAACGTAGTGGACTGCAACGTGTGCCATTCTTTCAAGGCACTGGCCCGTGCCCGGCAGTGCCTTAAAAGGACGTCACATTACCTTAAAAGGATACACCGTGGCAGTCCACGTTCTCGTCGTGTAAAATCTAAAAGTCCCTAATGGCACACGTTGCAGTCCACTACGTCGACGTGCAAATCTAAAAGTCCCTAATGCGTCACTATCAACTTACGAGTGAACATTAAAGCCCAAGTCCACTCCGATTTTCAAAAATTATAACATGTTGTAAATAAATCAAAGGTTAAAACTGCCAAATATCACGGGCGTACTTCAATCAGGTGATTTTTAAGAGCGATTTTTGTTTCGGGTATTTCGAGCAAAACATTTATAGTAGGGACTTTTAGATTTGCACGTCGACGTAGTGGACTGCAACGTGTGCCATTCTTTCGAGGCACTGGCCCGTGCCCGGCAGTGCCTTACCGGTAAAAGGACGTCACATTACCTTAACAGGATGTCACCGTGGCAGTCCACGTTCTCGTCGTGTAAAATCTAAAAGTCCCTATTGCTGTACGGATGTGACGTATGCTCCTCACAACGAAAGTGCCAGCGGTATACATTCTGACAATAGGCTATTTTCGTAATGTAACAAAATTTAATGCATACGTCTTTGTGAAGTGCCTCTATACAAACTATTTCATTTACCTGATAAGAATAATAGTGTTTCATTATTCTTATCAGGTGAATGAAATAGTTTGTATCGAGGCACTTCACAAAGACGTATGCATTAAATTTGGTTACATTACGAATCTGTGTTGTGAGGACCCTACGTCACAACCGACTCGCTCATTAACTTGTTTTTTGCTCATTAAAAAAAATTATTAAAAATAAATCTGAGCACCATTTTCCAAAACCAAGTTATATTTGGGCTTTTTAGATTTTTGTCTATCTAATCAGCTCAACTTTTCAGTGGAGTGGACTTGTACTTTAAGCCATCAGCAGGGCGTCTGTAACTCTGTATATAGAACCTGTCTTGTACTCTGCATGAACCTTCATGTTGTATATTGGAATCACATTGCCAGCTGTATGATTGATGTCGGCGATGTTCTGTTTAAAGAAAAAGAAGGGTATAAGAAATTATCGTCACATTTTCCCGTTAAGCATGGCCGTAAGAGGGGGTTGAAGGCATTTTTCACGTCACATTAAATTTTGTGATAGAAACTGACCGGAAGTTTTGGGGAAACCAGGAAATAGTGACTAATGTAGCTCGTTAGAGTAATTGCTAATATAGTTAACGTTGATATTAAGCACATATAAAGTGATATCAAGAATGTTATAATTAGGCCTATTTACCATGGTTATACGTAGAAACATTTATATAATAAGTAAACTGGTCTATTGGATTACTATGGGCCTGGCCTTGTGGTCACATTAACAATCTATTAATTTGAAAACACGCTAGGGATACACATAATAAGTAACGAGCTATGACCATTGAGCAATTAATTTCAGGGTTTCCGTGAAGGATGATCCATAGATTCAGAAGTCCACAGACTCCACACTGAATTCATTCATCCACATTTACAATACTGGTCTTTTCGAACTGCGGATGTAATTACGACATCACACGTACTTGTAGATTCCGGGCATGTACATCTCACCTACACTGTATACCTTTATAGCCTTAGGGCATCATGATACACATAGGAATGATGTGCGGCGGGCGGGCAGGGGGTGGATTGCCTAGAGCTGGGTTGACGAGAAAGTGTAATTAACTCGATATATAGGTGATGGGGCCGGTTGCTAATCTTGTATCGATGATAAAGACGGAGGCATCGTCTCACAAAACCGTCATAAGTACAATTCCGCCGACATCCCACCGAAACGAGTGTAAATTTGATTACATGCGTTTCTGAGATTCTTTCTGATTTTCCCTTCTTTCTGTTCGTAAGGTTAAGGTAAGAATTCTCGGTAGATTTTTGTTTTAATTCGGCATATAAAAGTCATATCGACTGCTCTAATACTGAGGACTAGCTGTTTCTATACTGGCTCGCGGGAAAGTTGAATCCCTTGAGCGTATAAAAACAGCTAGTCCTCTCGTAGCAGTGGATATAACTATAATATATATAAAAATTCGTATTGTATGGAACTTTTTTTAATTTATGATGAGGACGTGTATTCAAACTGCGGTGGCTATGAATTTACATTATATGTTTAAATCATGGAAACATGATTATGATAATGCGAATAAAAGAAATGAACATCTAATGAAATCAATCGAATGTAGTAATTAGTGGTAATTAGTGGTGTTACCTGACATGATTCCTTTCTATTACTTCGTACTATTTAATGTTATTCATTTAATGTATGTTGCTATCCAGTGACTTAGCGTAGGTGCAGAAATATAGGGGCACTAGGGTCAGTGTGAAGGGGGCACCAGTCTGGGAAAAGTATATGTCCGTCTGAATTCATGTGAGATTATGTCCAAAACGAAAGGGTAAGGGGAAGGGATGGCGGCGTCTGCATTAAATCGTGAATTCCAAAATGGCAGACAGCTATATAGAAGAATTAATTATCTTCGGGTCATTCCATGTCAAATCACCCAAAAAATCTGAAAATCTTAACCCGACCATTTTTGATTTTGATGAAACTTAGTGTACTTGTTGAGTGTGATCTCACAGCACCAAATCTCAAATTTTAGGTCAATCGGGTGAGGGGTTTGGGAGATACGGCCCACCAAATTTTGAGATTTTTGCAAAATGGGGTGGCGGGCCTACCTTTGAACCCTTGTATCTCGGGAACTAATGGGTCAATCTTCACAAAATTGGTATTGTTGGAAAGGGTATTCAATAAGGATTCCAAATCTGCCATCATTTTGAAGATTGATACATGTTGGGGTACTTTGACCTCTTGACCTAAGATTTGACCTTGAAATTGACCTTGTGGATCACGTGACCTTAACAACATTTTTCATGAAATGTAATCTCTGACATGTTCACTAAAACATATAAAAGTTTCAGAGATATAATATTTTTTGTTTAGGAGCAAGAAGGATTGAAAGCATCCATACAGATATTCACAATAAACCCTATTATAATGTATACAATACATGCAATATGCACTGTACAACATACATCTTCCACATGCTTTTTTGTTCTAGTCATATCCATCCTAAATGTCAGCAGTACTTAAATAGAAATATAATGAGAAGTTCATATAGGCCTAAAGGGTTAACAGGATGTATAGCCTCAGGCCTCTGAGTCGGTTCTAGGACAATTACCCCCTGGAAAATTACCCCCCCCCGGAAAACTACCCTCTAAGGACAATAATTACCCCCTATTCGTTAAAGGGGAAGTCCAGTCTGATAAGTTGGTTTCAATCAATGCAGATTTTTTTTTTCGGGGGGTAATTATTCTTGAGGGGTAATTTTCCAGGGGGTAATTGTCCTAGGGGTAATTTTCCGGGGTAATTGTCCTCGGGGGGACAGCTTGTCCTAGGAGGTAATTTTCTGGGGTAATTGTCCTCTGGGTGTGATAGTCCTTGGGGTAATTTTTTTTTTTTGGGGTAATTGCCCTCAGGGGGGACATTTCCTGGGGTTAATTTTCCAGGGGGTAATTGTCCTAGAACCGACTCAAAGGCCTGAAGCCATACATCCTGTTAACCCTTTAGGCCTATATGAACTTCTCATTATATTTCTATACTGCTGACATTTAGGATGGATATGACTAGAACAAAAAAGCATGTGGAAGATGTATGTTGTACAGTGCATACTGCATGTATTGTATACATTATAATAGTAGAGTCAAAGTGTGTAGACCCCGCTGATATTTTTCGGGGACAAAGGTTTTTAAGTGTTTTTGAGTTGTTTGGAGGTCAATGATTAAAATTAGCTTGGGTAGTCCCCTCTAACCCCGGCAACTCTTGTAGGGGTCAAAATAAGGTCCAAATGGGGTCAATAGGGGGTCAATTTTTGTAAATGCCCTGATTATGTTAAAAGACATGTCAAATTGTTTGTCTCGTCATACTGAACAAAAAAGTGTACATGATCATATACCCCTGACCTCCCGTTAAGAAGTTATGGCCGGAAAAGTCAAAAGGTCAACGAACTTTCATTTGAGGGCAAAATACACTAAAAGTGTTAGGATCGATCAATTTTCATGTTTTTTGTGTCTATTTATATGTATTTTGATTTAGAAATTTGAATGAGACAATTTCTACTTAAGAAGACCGTATTCAAAAGATATAAGGGGTCAAAATAAGGTCATTTGGGGTCAAATGAGCTCCTTTGGGATCAAAATACACTAACAGACTTAGGAGTTATTTGTGTCAAATTATGTGTAAATTGATGAATAATAGTGAATGAATTTTTTTTTTTTTAATTTAGAAAACCATATTCAATTGATGTAAGGAGTCATTATAAGGCCAAAATGGGGTCATTTGGGGTCAAAAATGTTTAATTGACCTAAATTGTGCTGTAATGCACTCTCACACTGAATGAGAAAGAGCAGTTTCATTCTAGGGTTAAAATACGATAGGAGTGACAACAAAGCCATGTTCATTTTTTTAAGTGTCACAATGCAGTTTACATGTAATTTAACTGGTGGCCACAATGTCAAATTAGCTTGATTGTTTTTATCTGCCCATCAGTTACATACACAACCCTGCGCTCTCTTACTAGGTATGGTAAATGTCTTAATTTGTTGCAACATACCTTTAAGGACGGATAGATGTGACAAATCAGAGGTTCTACGCATAGTCGGAATCTTCAGAGACAGAGTCTTGATCATTATCGATATCCGAATCGGAGTCAGACTGTGGAGATTGGTCATCTGCTGGTATTAGGTTGGTCAAACGTGTAGGCAATGCAGGCTTGGTGTATCGAAGTGGGATGCAGTTGCCATCTTTCATGTGCCATCCATGGTGGAGAGGTGATGGAGGAGCATCTGGACTCCTGAAGTTCAGGAAGATGTATGCCTGATAGTTGGCTCGTCTGACCTTCATCTGATGTGAGTCGCAATCAGGTGGCATTCTCTGTGTTGCTTTTTCTTCATACTCTCCCACTTCTTTGCTCTTGCCTCTGCTAAACTTGTACTAGTTTTGTCTTTGTAGATGAACTTAATTGTGAATTGCTCCATGTCGATTTGGGTGTCTTCTGATACAGGCAGCTGTTTCCCAAGTCCTTGGAGCAAACTCCTTCCTTCCTTCCTCTGACTTCATTGCCGATTCAAAGATGGATGGTTTGCCATGGCCATAGAAGCCAGAGACAGCGTCTGCACCAGTATGAACATGAAAGGGCACAATGACATCTGCCACTTCAGGACTGCAAAGCTTCTTACAGTCATAGACGAAGCCCTTCCTCTTGATGCCTAATGGTCCTTCAATCTGATGGGCTGCGTATGCTGCTAGAACCATAACATCTGTGTCTTCTGCATCGATAACAACAGTGTCTTCCACACCTGACTGTCTTAGTTGGTAATACACATAGAGAAGGATGGTGTCTGCTTCTGTGTGTTGGCATGTGAATTGCTCTAATTCTGTGCCCTTCTGCAGATCTGAGCAACGATCTCTCACTGAGTATATATAAGTCGTCTCTGGGTGTTCTAATGACATGATCTTGAACTCTGCATTCAGAAACTGTTGGAGCCGAACTTTGTTGCCTGGATTTTTGAACATATCATTGAACAGCCTGGATGTTGGCAGTGGATCATCTCTTCTCATAAATACATTTCGGCTACCTCCTACATAAGTAACGCCTGTACGCCTCTGATGTTCACTATCCTTGATACTCTCATCTAGGTCATAGGGATCATTCACAAAGAAAATTGTGGTCGCCTTTCTGTGACGACCTGCAACTATGTTGTAAATCTTGTTTGCATAATCGCCCCACGTGTAGTCTGTACCATCCTGCTTCTCTCTATCCTCTGCTGATGGAGTACTAAGTCTCCAAATGAATCCCATGTCGACGAGTGCAATAAATGAAATCCATTTTGTCTATAATTTCATGCAAGTACGTGTTTCAAACAAGGAAAGGCATGCCATGGAAGTGTTCTATCTAACTCACACTTCAAATGCTGTACTATAGGAGATGTGAATCCAGCCTCAGCAAGCTCTTCTGGTACCGACTTTAAATGGGTACAGTAACCATGGTGACTACGGGACTTGCGGGGAAGAGGAGGCGGGGTCAGGCTTTTACCTTTTAGGAGGCAGTAGCATTGTATTTCTCAATATCCTCTTCTCAATTTCATTTTTTTCCTTGCTTCAATATCATCTACTCTTTTGTTCTCTCTTCTCTTGACTATGTGTTGATGGTCTATCTCTTATGATCTACCACCACCCTATGCTTTTATTTATTTGTCTATACTCACACCTTATATTTCAAATCTTACACTCTGTGTCTGTCCCTCTGTCCCTCTCTCTCTCTCTCTCTTTCCATCTTCTCCTCTCTTCCCTCTTCCTTCTTTCCCTCGCTGTCTTCCATTTTTGTTGATTCCAATCACTGTTCATCCTCTCTATGTGATTGTGATTATAACTACATTTTATTCTATCATGTTCATGTTATTCTTGCTATGTACTAATGATGTTACTGTGTACTGTTTTCTTCCATATTCATAAAATCATTCTCTCAATCCACCATCTCTCTCTATCTCTCTATCTCTCTCTCTCCCTCTTTCCCTCTCTTTCTCTTTCTATCTATCTATCTCTCCCTCCCTCTCCATCCATCATGACATGATATAAACTTTAAAACATTCATTGTTTACTCACTCTTTCTTCATTTTCCTTTGACCTCTTTCTTGTTCTTTTTATCAATTGAAATTCATGAAATTCATGCTCATTGTATCTAACATTCTTTCCTTAATCTCTTACTCCTTTATTACAGCACAATTTAGGTCAATTAAACATTTTTGACCCCAAATGACCCCATTTTGGCCTTATAATGACTCCTTACATCAATTGAATATGGTTTTCTAAATTAAAAAAAAAAAAAAATTCATTCACTATTATTCATCAATTTACACATAATTTGACACAAATAACTCCTAGGTCTGTTAGTGTATTTTGATCCCAAAGGAGCTCATTTGACCCCAAATGACCTTATTTTGACCCCTTATATCTTTTGAATACGGTCTTCTTAAGTTGAAATTGTCTCATTCAAATTTCTAAATCAAAATACATATAAATAGACACAAAAAACATGAAAATTGATCGATCCTAACACTTTTAGTGTATTTTGCCCTCAAATGAAAGTTCGTTGACCTTTTGACTTTTCCGGCCATAACTTCTTAACGGGAGGTCAGGGGTATATGATCATGTACACTTTTTGTTCAGTATGACGAGACAAACAATTTGACATGTCTTTTAACATAATCAGGGCATTTAAAAAATTGACCCCCTATTGACCCCATTTTGACCTTATTTTGACCCCTAGAAGAGTTGCCGGGAGTTAGGAGGGGACTACCCAAGCTAATTTTAATCATTGACCTCCAAACAACTCAAAAACACTTAAAAACCTTTGTCCCCGAAAAATATCAGCGGGGTCTACACACTTTGACTCTACTATAATAGGGTTTATTGTGAATATTTGTGAGTATGGATACTTTCAATCCTTATTGCTCCTAAACAAAAAATATTATATCTCTGAAACTTTTATATGTTTTAGTGAACATGTCAGAGATTACATTTCATGAAAAATGTTGTCAAGGTCACGTGATCCACAAGGTCAATTTCAAGGTCAAATCTTAGGTCAAGAGGTCAAAGTACCCCAACATGTATCAATCTTCAAAATGATGGCAGATTTGGAATCCTTATTGAATACCCTTTCCAACAATACCAATTTTGTGAAGATTGACCCATTAGTTCCCGAGATACAAGGGTTCAAAGGTAGGCCCGCCACCCCCATTTTGCAAAAATCTCAAAATTTGGTGGGCCGTATCTCCCAAACCCCTCACCCGATTGACCTAAAATTTGAGATTTGGTGCTGTGAGATCACACTCAACAAGTACACTAAGTTTCATCAAAATCAAAAATGGTCGGGTTAAAACCATTGGGTGATTTGACATGGAATGACCCCTTCCTCAAGTTCCCCCCTTTCGGGTGAGCGGGACAGGGGATGCATCTCAATTATTGTCTCATTCATTATCAGCTCATTCAAGTTAAAGAAAGTCTAAAATGGAAAACTAGGACGTGTATACAACATGCATACAAATGAGGCCAACAAGAAAATCCTTACGAATAAATCGATGGGCGGCGCACAAGGGCAGCCGCGCCAGCATGTCAATAACTTATTGATTGCTAAATCATGTTATCTATGCAAGGCTATGGTTAAAGGGTTAGATTGTTGTGCCGCACAGAACAATCCATCTGAATTTGCAAAGCAAAATACAGAAGACAACAAACCAATCTTAAGGATGTATTATGACTGTTGTTGCCTCTTTATTCTTAGAAACCCTATTAAGCTATTTGATTCATTAGTAATATCATCTTTTATGCTATATGAATCAATTCCATGTTGTACTGTGAACAAAATCATGACAATTACAAAGGTTTTCCCCAAAAAATCAAACTCAATGGAAATTTCGATACACTTATGTTATCATTAGGTTCATGTAGATCTTTGTATAAATAATGTTTGTTTGTATAATAAAGTAAATTTTGTGATAGAAACTGACCGGAAGTTTTGGGGAAACCAGGAAATAGTGACTAATGTAGCTCGTTAGAGTAATATTGCTAATATAGTTAACGTTGATATTAAGCACATATAAAGTGATATCAAGAATGTTATAATTAGGCCTATTTACCATGGTTATACGTAGAAACATTTATATAATAAGTAAACTGGTCTATTGGATTACTATGGGCCTGGCCTTGTGGTCACATTAACAATCTATTAATTTGAAAACACGCTAGGGATACACATAATAAGTAACGAGCTATGACCATTGAGCAATTAATTTCAGGGTTTCCGTGAAGGATGATCCATAGATTCAGAAGTCCACAGACTCCACACTGAATTCATTCATCCACATTTACAATACTGGTCTTTTCGAACTGCGGATGTAATTACGACATCACACGTACTTGTAGATTCCGGGCATGTACATCTCACCTACACTGTATACCTTTATAGCCTTAGGGCATCATGATACACATAGGAATGATGTGCGGCGGGCGGGCAGGGGGTGGATTGCCTAGAGCTGGGTTGACGAGAAAGTGTAATTAACTCGATATATAGGTGATGGGGCCGGTTGCTAATCTTGTATCGATGATAAAGACGGAGGCATCGTCTCACAAAACCGTCATAAGTACAATTCCGCCGACATCCCACCGAAACGAGTGTAAATTTGATTACATGCGTTTCTGAGATTCTTTCTGATTTTCCCCTTCTTTTCTGTTCGTAAGGTTAAGGTAAGAATTCTCGGTAGATTTTTGTTTTAATTCGGCATATAAAAGTCATATCGACTGCTTTAATACTCGAGGACTAGCTGTTTCTATACTGGCTCGCGGGAAAGTTGAATCCCTTGAGCGTATAAAAACAGCTAGTCCTCTCGTAGCAGTGGATATAACTATAATATATATAAAAATTCGTATTGTATGGAACTTTTTTTAATTTATGATGAGGACGTGTATTCAAACTGCGGTGGCTATGAATTTACATTATATGTTTAAATCATGGAAACATGATTATGATAATGCGAATAAAAGAAATGAACATCTAATGAAATCAATCGAATGTAGTAATTAGTGGTAATTAGTGGTGTTACCTGACATGATTCCTTTCTATTACTTCGTACTATTTAATGTTATTCATTTAATGTATGTTGCTATCCAGTGACTTAGCGTAGGTGCAGAAATATAGGGGCACTAGGGTCAGTGTGAAGGGGGCACCAGTCTGGGAAAAGTATATGTCCGTCTGAATTCATGTGAGATTATGTCCAAAACGAAAGGGTAAGGGGGAGGGATGGCGGCGTCTGCATTAAATCGTGAATTCCAAAATGGCAGACAGCTATATAGAAGAATTAATTATCTTCCTCAAGTTCCCCCTTTCGGGTGAGCGGGACAGGGGATGCATCTCAATTATTGTCTCATTCATTATCAGCTCATTCAAGTTAAAGAAAGTCTAAAATGGAAAACTAGGACGTGTATACAACATGCATACAAATGAGGCCAACAAGAAAATCCTTACGAATAAATCGATGGGCGGCGCACAAGGGCAGCCGCGCCAGCATGTCAATAACTTATTGATTGCTAAATCATGTTATCTATGCAAGGCTATGGTTAAAGGGTTAGATTGTTGTGCCGCACAGAACAATCCATCTGAATTTGCAAAGCAAAATACAGAAGACAACAAACCAATCTTAAGGATGTATTATGACTGTTGTTGCCTCTTTATTCTTAGAAACCCTATTAAGCTATTTGATTCATTAGTAATATCATCTTTTATGCTATATGAATCAATTCCATGTTGTACTGTGAACAAAATCATGACAATTACAAAGGTTTTCCCCAAAAAATCAAACTCAATGGAAATTTCGATACACTTATGTTATCATTAGGTTCATGTAGATCTTTGTATAAATAATGTTCGCACTTTTCAAAAGGTGAATATTTCAAGGCTATTGAAATAGCCTTGGGTTGAAGTTTAAATGTCTTTGCGATCATGTTGGTGTTGTTGCTATGAGTGGTGTTCCTCGGGAAATCTTATAAGTCGTTAAGAGCAACGTGTACAGGAGTTTCCACGCATGAGATTGAATAGATACTTACTGGGTCTACAGTGCATTGAAATTTACTGGACGGATTATGCGGATGCAGTCTATATGAATCATTAACTATCCGCGTTGCGCTGGAACGAGGTAGGGAGGGAGGGAAGAAATGAAGGGATGGAAGGGTGGTAGGAGAGAGGGAAGGAGGCTAGGAGGGAGGGAGGGAGGGAGGCGGGCATCCAGCCCGACTGCAAGTACATTCTCCTTACTTTTCTTTCGTCAGATCATGTTAAGTAGGTATGATACTGCAGTTCTTATTCACTCGATCTGTTCATTCTACAAAATATAATCAAATGTCTATCTATTAATCCAAGAAGGACGCTTGCTCTATTTTTCTGAATGCAAAGAGCTATCTGATAACGATTTATTTACAGTTTAAAGGTGACGATATATTATGTAAATTGTTGCATGCCATTGTAGGCCTAATGCTCTTCATGGTTATCGGTAATGTGGATAAACAGATAAAAGTAATCTGTATGTTCCCATCCTTCCATGTCTTGAAAGACTTGATATACACACGTGAATATGGCACGGGAGTGAAACTGAATCTTCTGAAATATATTAATTGCAGAACGTATAGAGGGGAAACGAATCGTTATTGTATCAATTACTAGGCCTATGTCTCACATAAAAACGGTTTATCCCTGCAATGACATCCTTGTACATTGGCTTCTGAGTTCTGACATTATCATATTACAGCGTGCAGAAGTGTTGTGGTCTCGTGGATATTAAAGTACAATGTACAGTTGTCACTCCGGTGGCAGGTGACCGAGGTGAATTAAACGGGTACCGGTAGAATCATGTAGGGTTCATGAAGTTTCATCAGGGCAGTTAGGTCAAGGTAATCCAAAGCTCTTGGGAATATGGAGACATTAAATGGGCTATACAAAAACTTATTATTATTATTATTATTATTATTATTATTATTAATTATTATTATTATTATTATTATTATTATTATTATTATTATTATTATTATTATTATTATTATTATTGTTGTTATAATTATTATTATTATCAACATCATCATCATCATCATCATCATCAATTGTTATTACCATGCTCCGACTCAAATGTACGCTAAAAACAGAGAATACCAAGTCATGCCCAGAAACAGGTTGGTTTTATTTGTTCCTCCCTTTATTTCTTCCTTTTTTAAACTCGATATCACCAATTTTAATATATATCAGTAATAGATCCAGGCTACTCAAATCACAAGTCTTTGATCGATTAAATGCAATGCCAAGAGCAAATATGTTCACACATGTAGATCCGAGAAGCGTTTGTTATTGATGGCACGTTTTATAAAAAAACAAAGCTCATGAGTCATGGAACTAAACGGAAACTATGCGTGTGCATACTTTCCCTAAATTCATACTTGACCTATACTTGACACAAGATGTCTCCTCCTTTCTTATAAAGACCATGGTTGCAATGACATAGATTTATAACGCGTATTTATGATATATAACTGTATACTATATATATTCCCTGGAAAAACTGTTCATGGTAATCGCCTCCATAAAAATCCTTTCGACGCATAATCCCTTACTTAATAGTCTTGCCAACATGTTGTTACCCGTGTAAATTAACAATTATAGACAAGTCCATTTTATCCAAGTCCATTTTATCCAAAAAATCTTGTAACATGATTTCTAGCACTATTTTGTGGTGGATTTCACTACATTTGTTGAAGTGAATTTAACTTGAAACGAAGTGAACCCTAAATTGAGTCATCAAAGAGTTAGAGTGGACTTCCTTATACATTATTTACGCATAGCAGTGCGGAAAGTGCTTTTAAGATGGATAGTCATATACATGTACGTGCGCGCAATACTTTCTGATAATCTGATAACCTTGACAACAAGCTGCAGTTTAAAAGTGACTAATACACGTTAACCTGCCTGCCGAAATATTAATAACATTAATGTATGGTATTGATAAGGAATAAATGAATGTATTGTATGTAGACTTATAATTCAAATTGATCGTGTAATTTTATGTACATGTATACAGTATGTGTGTGAGCCTCGGATTTGCCCTGCACAACACTGTCTTGTAAGTTAAAATTTGAATGGAATCGCATACATCTTATTTGAATTCTACTCTGAGTCTTGAAAGATAATCCGAAAGGATAGAGGGGATTTCAATCTAATTCCGTTACACTGTATTCGTAATTCAGTCGGAAGTCGTTACAAGTGCCGGTCCCTCTGTCTAAATATACACGAATATAAATCCACCTTTCTTTGGGGATCATAATTTATTAGGGATCAATTCGCTTTGGAGTGAAAGTGCACCCTAAAAAAATAGTGGAATCTGCTCTCAAAGGGAGTAATTCAATCACTATACTCTGAGATATCATATAACCCATAGGCCTAGCAGTTCATAGTTTTCTAAAGGTGTAAATGAATCGGCTTTTTCCTCCACAAATTTGCACAAATTTGTATTTTCCACTCTTTCATTTTTTTAATGAATTTTAAAAGAACCGATGTGATTCAAAAGATTTAAACAAAAATTTTAAAAAATCAACTAGAAAATTGAGCATAAATTTCAATCCGCGTTGACAATTCCAAGACTTCAATGATCAGTTCAATTTAATCGCTCTTTTTCATGAACGACACAATTTACACTGCAACACAAATTGACTTCATTTCCAGCGATTTTAGCAGTTTCTGCTCAAGTATGTGATTGAGATCCCACTGGATTATCCGATAAAAACAACGCGTCACTAAAATGAGAGACTAGTTAACGCATATCACTTTTGAAAAATAATACGATGTGAAAAGTTTGTTTTTTTAACCAAAGAACAAGGAAAACAAACAAAAACACAAAAAGGAGAAGAAAGAAGAAAGAAGCACTCTTTTTATCACCCGTGGCTTTGTATTGTGGACCGGTCACACATCACTGATAGGCCTATAGATAAATACAACTATGAAATCGTTCTCTGTAGAAACGGTATTGGATCCGAGGAGTGTATATTGAAAGCTCATTAGCAGAAATCAGTTGAAAAACAACCAATATCAAATATTTGTTTTGTGAATAATCAGTCGTTGTCGTTTGAAGGGACTTGGTAACATTGTTCAGATGAGAGAAAATGGTGATAAGGTAGTGACTTCAAAGCTAGATGTACAATTAAAGATAATCTGAAAGTTTGAATGAAAACGGACCATTATTAATGATAAAAAATGGGAAAAACTGATCTGATCGATTCCTTCATTCTCTATATTATTACAATTTAATTACATTTTAGGTGAATGTTAATCGTCACAAACCAATGAATTGGCTCTATATACCATTTCAGACATTTAAGTGTTGAAAGATTTTTAAAAGCCTGTCTTATGTCTAATTTTCATGGAAAAATGGTTGGGAAAATCCAAAAATGGTTGGGAGAATTTACTGTTAGAGAGTGTTGCGCAGTGACGCCTTTAAAGAAGATTCAAGACCATAAATATCTTTGTGGTTTGAGAATTTTTTTCAGGATTTTTTGCATGTTAGAGGGTAAGTACGATAGAAGGAATATAATAAGTAACATTTCATTTAAAAATTACGCAGTTTTTTCATCAACCTTCAACAATGTACCGAGTCACTTTAATGGTAGTATGTGAGTGCGCCCCTTTCGACGTTTTATCAAATCTAGCTGAAACTGTGAAAATACCAGGTGTACACTCCATTTCTTTTTCATAATAGCGAATCAGGTACAAATCAGTCTAAGACTGATTTGTGTATTATTTTGTATTATCATATTGTATAGACAATAAGACTTGATTCTTGGACATTGAATCTTGAATCTTGAAGGCCTGTATTATATATCTTGTCTCAACTTGTTATTAGAGATTTCTATTTGTTGTAATCGCGACAAGAATATACACAAAAAGTGAAATTCAACAAAAAATTGTGTCTTTTATCTCTAAAATGTAATAAGACTTCTGTCAAAGTTCTTTTTTAATCGCTGACAGATTTGAATGCCATGATAATATTTCATGAAATCTTTTCCCACGGATAGGGCAGTGTCAAAGTTTTTTTTAAAGTGCATTGACAAATACAGAAGAAACCAGATGGTAAAAATGAGTAGGCCTACTATTAAACATAACATAATTAGTAATTTACTGACATAGAAATGCATTAATCTCATTTAATCTGAGGAATATTTTACTCAATGTTTGCTTTGATCACTTATATTGTCATGCATACATGTACGTCTGTCTTTGAATTGATTTGAGGATAATATTCATAAATAGTAGACCCTCATTCCAGGAAAGGTCTAGACCACTTTGGACCAGAGGGGGAAGGGGGGACGAAGGGACGTACCCCCACCCTAGCGAAAAAGAAAGAAAAGGGAGAGATAAAGGAGGGGAGGGAGGGGAGTGACAACGTGAAATTAATATAATATGACCCACTGCCAATCCCTTCCTCCCCTCATCCACCTATAGCGTGCCCCCCCCCCCTTACACCAGTGCCCTCTCAATGACTACGCCTACTCAAACATCTCATGACCACAGTATTTTTGCATGCAGTTGGCTATAAGCAGAAGCTAATAACACTTCCAAGTGTGTCATGCGTAATGAAATAATTATGGTACATAATACAATTCGAAGCCAATTAAATTGTGCCAAATAAAAATGTCATTAATTTTACTGTTTATACTCTGTTGAGGATCATGTGCGCTTACGATGAAAGTGAAATATGACTGCATTATATTTTGTTTTCTGATAATAGTTTTTTAATGATGTCACACTTGACCGCACTATGGTGCGTGGATATAATGATAATGAAGTGAAGAAGAAAGTTTGATTATGGTAGAGACGGAGTATTGGATCATGATTTCCATATATCAAGTTTTACATTTAATCTCCACACCCCTTGTTTAAAAAAGGGAAATAATTATGATGCTTTAGGGTTGCGGGGGTTCACTGTAAACAAGAGGCGTGTTTGCATCTGGTGTTATCTTTGTTTTCACACTTGTGATCTGATACGAGCCTTACATGAAACGATAACAAACCGTTTGGTTATTAATTTGTGGGTCGTTCTCTGTGGATCTCGCTCAAGGCCTTGATCACTTTCTATACTGTTTTTTTTAGTGGCGTAGCGGCGTGAGGGGGCATGGGAATAGAGGGTAGGGGGAGAAAGAATGGAGGACAGAGAGGGAGAGAGAGGGGACATGTAACGAAGTCCAGAAAATAGTTCCCCCTCCAAGGGTCACTCATTCATCTCACATTTTGATAACTAAAAAAAGACTAGCCCCTCCCCCTTCCGTTTGAGAGTATCCACTCGCTACTATCTATTTTTATGCCTCCGCCACCGAAGGTGGTGCCGGAGGCATCATGTTTTTGGGTTGTCCGTCCGTACGTCCGTACGTCCGTCCCGTTTGACCGTTATCACAATATCTCAAGAACCATTTAAGATTTAAACTTAAGACTCGGGAATAGTATTTATCACCATAGGAAGACGATCTGATTAGATTTTGGAGTACGTAGGTCAAAGGTCACAGGTCACAGAGGTCAACTTATGAAATTCCTTGTATTGAGTTTGTTAGCGCGATATCTCAAGAACCATTTGAGATTTAAACTTCAAACTTAAGGATAGTATGTATCACCATAGGAAGACGATCTGATTAGATTTTGGAGCACGTATGTCAAAGGTCAAGGGTCACAGAGGTCAACTTATGAAATTCCATACATTGAGATTGTTATCATGATATCTCAAGAACCACTGGAGATTTAAACTTCAAACTTAGTGATAGTGTGTATCACTATAGGAAAACAATCTGATTATATTTTGGAGCACGTAGGTCAAAGGTCAAGGGTCATAGAGGTCAACTTATGAAATTCCATACATTGAGATTGTTATCATGATATCTCAAGAACCACTGGAGATGTAAAAACTTCAAACTTAAGGATAGTATGTATCACCATAGGAAGACGATCTGATTAGATTTTGGAGCACGTAGGCCAAAGGTCAAGGGTCACAGAGGTCAACTTATGAAATTCCATACATTGAGATTGTTATCATAATATCTCAAGAACCACTGGAGATTTAAACTTCAAACTTAGTGATAGTGTGTATCACCATAGGAAGACAATCTGATTAGATTTTGGAGCACGTAGGTCAAAGGTCAAGGGTCACAGAGGTCAACTTATGAAATTCCATACATTGAGATCGTTATCGCGATATCTCAAGAACCACTGGAGAATTTTCACTTCAAACTTAATGATAGTATGTATCACCATAGGAAGACGATCTGTTTAGATTTTGGAGCATGTAGGTCAAGGGTCACAGAGGTCAACTTGTGAAATTCCATGTCTTCAGCTCGTTTAATATGACTTTACATTTGATATTCGATATGATGTAATTTTAATGGAATTTCTGAAAGGATTATGCTTTTATTGCAAGACTTTTCGCCTGTAGAGTATGACGTCACTCGGTGTTGAGGCTGGTGTTGAGCTATCGATAACGCGATCGGTATCGTCCTTCTAAACTGACCGTCGGTGTTGGAGCTCGGTTTAGCAGCCTTTCCATGCTCTCAACACCAACACCGAACACCGTACTTGAAATCACTCAATGTCTTATGGGTACACAGTTCATGAGAAAAAGCAAAAGGCACTGACAATTGAATTTCATATGCAGCGCATGTCATTCTTTAAAAAAAAATCAAATGAAAACGAGCTTTAATTCTTTATAATGGCAATACATGGTTACTTTTTTATGCCTCCGCTACAAAGTAGCCGGGGGAATTATGTTTTCTGGTTGTCAGTCCGTGCGTACATACGTACGTACGTCTGTGCGTACGTCCCGTTCTCGTGATCGCGTTATCTCAAGAACCAATTGATGGATTACCGCCAAACTCAGGTCATGTATGTATCTTGCAGAGCTAATGAACTGATTAGATTTTGGGGTCACGAGGTCAAAGGTCACAGGGTCCATTATGTATGCAAAAATAGCTCGTGATCGCGTTATCTCAACCGATTGATGGATTACCGCCAAACTTGGGTCCTGTATGTATCTTGCAGAGCCAATAAACTGATTAGATTTTGGGGTCACAAGGTCAAAGGTCACAGGGCTCATTATGTATGCAAAAATAGCTCGTGATCGCGTTATCTCAAGAACCGATTGATGGATTACCGCCAAATTTGGGTCATGTATGTATCTTGCAGAGCTAATGAACTGATCAGATTTTGGGGTCACGAGGTCAAAGGTCACAGGGCTCGTTATGTATGCAAAATAGCTTGTGATCACGTTATTTCAAGAATCGATTGATGGATAACCGCCAAACTTGGGTCATGTATGTATCTTGCAGAGTCAATGAACAGATTAGAATTGGGGGTCACGAGGTCAAAGGTCACAGGGCTCATTTTGTATCCTAAAATAGCTCGTGATCGTGTTATCATTAGAACCAACAGATGGATTACAATCAAACTTGAATTTTAAAAATTGCTTCCATTTTGGTTTGTAAAATTGCTCTATGGCGGAGGCATTTTTCGACTGCGCGCAGTTGAAGTTCCATCTAGTTCACATTAATATAATGCTGCTCTGCTTTATAGCCACGACTCCATTATGTCTTTACTTTAATTTCCGACGAAATGCTACACAATTCTGCATAATGTTGACTATGATAGAATGTAAATATGCTATATATGACAGACACACACGTGAGAATGACGACTAGGTTACTTATTAAATATTATGTTTCACTGAGAAATATATAGTTATAGCAACAATTATGTACCCACGTGAATAACGTCATTTGTATCTTTGATTTGATTTGAATTTATTTCCGTATAAAAAGAAGTACAATAATCGAAACATTACACAATAATATGTACACATTTTATAAGAAATAAACGACTGGATGGCCCTACTCAGCATCCGCCAACATGGTGGCTCTGTTCCACCGAGGGGTCCAGAATTTGATACAAATATATGGAAATGTGATATCGAAAGTCACTATACACATATATGAATAATTAAACAAAGAGACGTATATTACAAGTAGATTACACAAAGTAACACCCTAAGTACACCCTTGAAATGTATTAAAAGCAACACCCTAAAATTACACACTAAATTACATCATACGTAATGATGAAATCATATCAGACAGATAACAGCTATAGTCTTTCCTAATAACCAACAAAGACTAGCCCCCTACCTCCCCTCTCATTTGAGAGTTCCCACTTGCTAGTACCCATTTTTCACTTTTATATAATGCTGCTCTGTTTTAGCCACGACTCCATTGTGTCTTTACTTTAATTTTCGACGAAATGCTACACACTACTGCATATTATGTTGACTAAGACAGAATGTTAATAATTATGCTATGGCAGACAGACACGAGAGAATGACGACTAAGTTAAAGTATGTTTCACTGAAGACACTGAGTGAAAGTTATGTCAACAATTATGTCATTGCCACGAGAAGTACGTCATTTGTATTCTTGGTATCATAATAATGTAATAATAAAATTATATCAGACATAAATTATACAATTGTGCGTGTTATAATGGAGTCATTCGAGCAGTTTCGTTGACTTTATTTACACTTACACACATTACACTTGATGTAACGGACATGCTTTAGGCAAAGAGAATATGATTAGACTTTGGTCGGCTGTTCGTCATAATTATTTGTTATATGATATTGCACAAATATTTACCGTTACCATGTACCATGCAAACAATACCAATCTTGTGCCTCATCTGCATGAAACGTGGTCCCTTAAATAATCGGATTTTTATTAAGAAAACCCGAACCAGTCAACCCTCACATATGAATCGTCTTCTGCCCCCAGATGAGCGATTTTCCCTATCCAACTTCAAAGTAGTTTGAGTTCTACTTCATATCATACGATATATTTGGAACATTATTGTTCACCATTTTAACCTTATATGTCTTATATTGTTGTAAAATAAGAGGGTCTCTCTTTTTCTCTCCCCCTCTCTCTCTCTATCTCTCTCTTTTTCGACAGTTGTGCCGATATTACTCAAAAGGGTTAACGCTTTGTAAGAAAGTAGACTTAATAACTGATCCAATGTTAGTCATTTCCGTAAATTCTACTTTGAGTCGATTTTATTGGTAAATTTCGGCAAGTTTGTATGAATTCGATTTTTCTTGCAGATGTTGGCACGCTTCTGTCGGTTTTATATCTATATTTAGAATCTATGCATGTAGATCTATATTTCATTTTTCATACAATTTAAATAATTATAAATGGAGTGTGATTGTGAGCTATCACGAACGACTTACCTCTTTGATTATGGCATACATAATCTTAAAAGACACCCTTTAAAACATCAGTAACTGTTATCCATAAGACGCGGTGCCTTGCACTTTCTAGTCCCATCGCACGTTAAGTTATCTTCATCCCCCCCCCAAAAAAAAATACCCTGTCTCATTTGATGTACTTAATTGCTAAGCCATGGCAGCAACATTGCCTTGCTTCAGTCGTGCTGTTTGAGACAGGGACAAACATACCACGCATGCACACATGTTTTCACTGCTCGGCAATTCTATCATCTCCCTGGCAAGATAGAGCCAGGGATGAAGTCATGCACGGTAGACAAGCCCCATTAAACTAGATCCCGATCAGCCTATTAAAGGGGAATTCCATCCCAATATTGAGATGGTTTTAAAGGTACTATGTCCCATTTGCAGGCCAAAAAAAAAATGAAAAGGTTAAATTCCAAGGGCATTTAAAAGACAATACTAATTTTGAACTCAACACGAAAGGGCTTGAAAATGGCATTTAGTGGGAAAATAACGACCGTTAGTTGTCGAATCGACTTAATTAGTAGTTGATTGCAATCACCTAAGTAATAGTCTGATTTTCAGAGACCCTTTTACCGAATGGTCGTACGTTTTGTGCTGCACAAATATATTTAATCAGTTTAATTTTGGCCTTAGGACATACATGACATATTCATAATTCCTGCAAAGTTCTACAGAATTTGATATTGGCTGCAAAAGGGACAGTATCTTTAATGACCAGTAGCAGAAGATAAATTTATTTTTTCTCCAAATAATTTTTTTAAAATCATGCATACACCGTCGATATTGGTCTAATCATTGTACTCATGTGGGTTTTTTTTCCACAATCATGTATATAAATAAAAGAAGCTTGTCCTTCATCAATAACTAAGCAATTGGAAATTATTTTCAGTGATTTTCAATAATAAAAAACAGGTCAATTGAGAGAGGAACTCGAAACATGTCACATGTTGCCATTTTTTGTTTCAAATTTTCACTATTTGTTTCTCCCATTTTCTGCTTTCAATAAAACCAACTTTAATAATATCTGGGTGGACTTAACCTTAATAGGGAGGAAGGAAGTGTGGATAGTGTATTATAGCATGTAGATAGTATGGAAGATAGTATCGGTGCTTATGAAGCACAATGGCGTGAAGTATGTGTTATGGGATATGAGTAAATGCCATCTAGCTCTGAAGAGAATCACATGATCTTAAGATGATTACATGATCTGGATTAACACATTTCATTAAAAAAAATATAAAAAAACTAATGCTTGCAGAGTAATAATCTTTGGATAAAATATATTTCGCACGGTTTCTTTTATCCATTTATAATAAATTTACACAAAGCGCCTTTAATATTTTGTCTTCGAATTTTCAAGTGAAATTTCCCTTTTAAAAATATGAATATTTGCAAATTGATCTACTCTAAGGATAATTTCGAAAGGCCGTCATGAAAGTCCCTCATACATTGCATTTTGTTTTATGATAGTGCTGGAGGCTTCAATTATTATTGCTGATTTGAAGTGCATGGCTTTGTGTTGATTATTCTAAGTAACGACAATTATAAATAAGACAAACCGCCGAAAACACCATAATGCAATTGTAACCTATACCTTAGCAGTGAAATTTTGTTTAGAAAAAAGTGATTTCTCAAATCGATTTCGTAAGCATCGGCGTCACCATAATATTTGCAATTATAACATAACGGTTGAAATGTTGGCGAGGAAAAACCTGAAGAAAAAAAACATAAGAGCTTCTACCAATAATGTTATTACTGTCTCCCTTGTGCTTGATATCGGTGCTATAAATTGAGA
Source organism: Mesocentrotus franciscanus (assembly GCA_037976565.1). Classification (NCBI taxonomy): domain Eukaryota; kingdom Metazoa; phylum Echinodermata; class Echinoidea; order Camarodonta; family Strongylocentrotidae; genus Mesocentrotus; species Mesocentrotus franciscanus. The sequence goes on along the minus strand of CP137672.1, from coordinate 30,020,265 downwards.
GCTTCTCAAATCGGAGCCTCCAATTTCACGCATCAAATTAGTGTTTGGAAGGCATCTCTCGCTCTTCATTTCTAATGAAAACAGTGCTATATAAAAGAGCTTCTGAGTGGTTCATTGAGATACCACTGGCAAGCAAAATGATCGTTATCAATTTCCCAAGGAATTGGATGCTATGGCTTCTACATTATAGCACTTAAAAATATCATCTGAGCATATGAAATGCATGAAGTAACTTCCGTGCCTGTTTTTAGAATTTAATAGGAAGAATATAATGACGTTTTAGTCCTAGTGGAGATGCCCATTGAATGGAATTTTTTTTCGAAGTCAAGCTTTGTAGTCGGAAAGAAACCGTGATGGACATTGATAGACGTTAGACATCAAGGTCAGAAACATTCAAAAACGTATATATATTTTGTGGTGTTAAGTTAAGAGGTCAGAATATAAACAACCTTTGCTTTATATTTGCAGATAATACCAGCAGAATCCCAAGAAGATTTGCAGTTAATTTCAATTGTGCATGGTATCAACAGGAATGTTGAATAAATGCAATTTAAACATGAAAATAGATTGTAGATGATATAAAACAAAAATAGGGAAACAATAAAGTAAACCCATTCTTGTAAATAATAGTCGATATTAATAAATGTGCAATTTTTAATGGAATGAGATAACCCACACATAATTATAATGGCTTTTGAGCCACATCCATTGTTTCAGCCAAACTTGATACAAAAGGATTTTTACAATACATTTTGAGAAGCCTGCTGTTCAGTCACCCGTGGCAGCACAATAATTATTAAATATGCATGGTATCATTAGACGGGGATCAGTTACTCTTTAACATGAATATGATTCAAGGCCGCATAGGTTATTACTTTTTAATTAGAAGCTACCAAAGTGGTACACTTTTTTTTTGATACGCACTGTACACTAGAGCTGGTGTGTGCTGTCATGTTTTGGAGGCATCAAAATGACAAGACATTGACTAAATCTTCACATGCACAGCACTCATAAATTGTTATATGGGACTACACACGTGTAGCAAGAAGGTTTGGTCCAAATACTTCAGCTATGTCTCGTCACATTATGAATATGGGGGCATTTGATGAGCAGCCCTTTTCAGGAGACATTTCTGTTTTCCAAGCAGAAACATAAAGAATGAGAAAACTCGTGCATTATTCTTCACCTCTACCAGAACCCAACCTTCTCTTAAAAATATTATAACATTCTTCTCCCATCAGAGACTGGGTCAACATCGTCTCACTTCAAAAATGATAAGCAACTTATGAAATTGGAGGGACAAGTCTAAAGGGCGGTGGTGGAAATCGTTGCATTGTTTTCATGACAGATTGAGTACACTTCCTAATACAAATGATTATGATCAACTTCAGGAGTGACAAAGACACCCTGCAGGAAAGCATACGTATACAAGGAAGGATGGGAAAGGACTCTAATTATTTTTCAAAACAATCGTTTTTTATACAAAGAGATCATCATGATATCATAAGCTAAATCATTTCGTCCCTTATTTCACGAAGTGACGGTAATGAGGAAAATCGCATATAATTTCAGTTTGTTTTTTTTTGCATTTTTGGACATCATTCACTAACATCTTAAACCCCACAAAATTTCGAACCACAATAATATCTAATTATGTCACTATGACGACGACGTAAACAAGAAAATACCTAGTAAAAGGATTTCCTGTTTTCACGAAGTGACGGCTAATAAGTACGCGCTGCGCTTAATACAGCCGGCCGTCACTTCGTGAAATTCTCGTCCGCTCTTTTCTGCTTTTATTTGTTTCACGAAGTGACGGGAGTGAAAATTTCGCAATTTGGAACAGTCACAGACCATGAAAAGGTGAGTTTGTTATAGTTTTTTTAGGTAAAGTAATGTGATACACTCTTTTGAGTTATTCTGATTCTTTGTAAGCCATAATTAATATATGTCCATGAGCGCAGAAATGTATACAAAATGCACCGCCGTTCCACACATCGCCCCATATACTTATTTTCATGTAAGTGAATAAAGGAGTGAAGTATGTGATGCAAAACTAAAACGACCAAATCATGTCTGAACAAACATACATCTAGACTAAATACCTTAAGTGGAGGGTCTTTCATATCTCATTTCATGTCAAATATTGATTTAATAAGGTTTTTTTTTTTTTTTTTTTTTACATCTGCTTAAGTTAAGAATTAAGAACGAAGTTTTACGTTTAACGAAAGTTAGACTTAGAGTTTAGACCCTACTTTTGTTTTAGTTTTAGTTTTACTTGTACTTTTAGTATTAGTAGTTTAGCTAATTATACATTTTATTTAGAGTCTATAACTCTAGATCATCATTTCATAATTAGGCCTATCAATTTATGTCAGCCACTAGTCAGTAATCTAGAGGTGAGTAGATCAGGATCTTAAATCTTAAATTTTAAATCCGCTATTCTTTTACTGTTATAATTGTTTAATTTGTATTGCGTCTTAATTTGAATTGTATATATTTTGTATGTGATTTTTATTATGTATGCACGGACTTGCAGAAGAACAGCCATTGGCTGAAGCAAGTGATCCGTGTTGAAATAAAATAAAATGAAATGAATGAAATGATCTAGACAAAACTGAGTCACTGTGACTTTACTTGTAAAGGTGTGCTTGGGGTGTAAGCAGCTTCAGGGCTCCAAGCCCAAGGCCAACATGGACAAGGGCAAGGGGGGTTATGAAAATTATCATCATGCTGAGCTGAGATGGCATGGGATATTTAGACCCTCCTGTTTAACTGATAGGGAATTCACTGAGTTGCCTTTCAAGCAAAAAGGGACATGAATGAACAGTTATTTAAAAATGAAAATCAAATAGTCTACGGTCCTACCCTGAAAATGACTAAATGGCACCATCCGGAAATGGGATACTTTTGTTTGGAGACTGAAGTAATCTCATGAGTAGTCTACCAGTTGGGGAACAATGTCCACACGTTTAGCTTATTTTCTTCCATTGTCTGTACTCAAGGTGTGTTTTAAAGGCAGCACTTTAGTATCCTTGGTCCCTCACCCTATAAAATCACTAAAGCACTAGGACTGGTACATCTACTTTTCAACAATGCCACAGGCCAGATACAAATCCAGGGGAGAATAGTTTTCATGGTCTGTGCAAGAAAATCACACATTAGCAGCATATAGAGAGTTATGATTAATCATGACCGGTCTGTATAATGCCATCCATTGATTTGCGCTCACTACCGAACTTGCGATCGATAAAAATCTTTGAAATACACTGCTATTATATATGATGGCTACATAAGCAATTAAATATTAACAGGAAAACATAGATATGGAATATGTAATGCACTTAGCAGACATAGTACAAAGCTGGACAGGAACGTGTTTCTAATTTTGGCGAAGGCTATATATGTACATGACCATTGGTATATAATATTTTCAGCTAAAACTTCTATGAACCAAAATTGGAATATTTGTTGTAAATAGAGTGTATAGAGTCAAGTCTTGATCATCTTGTATGACAAGTACCAAGCACACTCACTGCATATGTGCATTGGGGTGGTAGTTGTTTGGTAGGGGCAATTGAAAACGTCTGATTGGGGTCAGTTATGCCTAGTAATTAATTTGATGTACAAAAGATAATATTAGATTTATTTCTTTACCTCTGCTTGCAAAAAAAGAAGGAAAATAACTTGTACTGTAATTATTTATTTTATTCTACAAAATTAGATTGGATACAGGGACCGACATGCTGGTTAGATGGGTCCTTGATAATTCACTGAACACAGAGCTGCAGATATGACTTGGCATGGTGACCTCAAAGTGGGAGCGGTATGGAATTGTTGAAGCAATTCACTGAATACAGTCAGAGCTGCAGATGTGACTTGGCATGGTGACATCAAAGTAGTTCAGATGGCTTCGATGGCGATTCTGATGATGAGCCACTGTCTATGCTTGTGAACAAGTCAAAAGGTATCTTCTTCCCTTCTCGTTTCCCAATAGTTGAAATTTGAGATATTCCTAATTAATTGTTTTTAATGTTTAGGTCTGAATGAGTGGTCCTATCGAGGTCAGCATCTAAGTTTTTTTTTAATCCTTAACAAAAATTGCTAATACTAAGGTTATACCAATAAAAGTATCTAATTTAAGAGCCTCTCTAAAAGTTGGTACCAAAACTACGCAAAATAATTTCACCTAATCATAAATATAATGCACTGTAAAGTTTCCTTTCATAATTGACATTCTGATAATGATTTTCTATTGATTTTGACTTTGATTTTTTTTATTATGATTTTTCTTTCTCTTATTTCAAGAATCTTCGCTGCTTCAACCACTATCGCTTGGATGACATACGTGTGAAGAAACTTGAAGAACTTTTGTTGAAGAGCATGCTTAAGAAACTAGAATCAATCATATTGATCGTTGTGGCAATGCTTCAATGTTTCAATACCTCAATCTCTCTTTATACTGTTTAATTGTAAACATTTTGAATATCATAAATATAGAAAACTCCACTCATAATTTTAATTGTGTGTAGAATTCAGTAATCGCAATGAAATGGATTGATTATAAAATCAATGAATTGATTTAAAGTGAACTGGTAACATTGTCCATGATTTCTGAAACAATGAACTGAATGGTCGTACCTGTGTCAGTTTTCTGTTTAATACAGTATTTTAATAAACTCCTGCAAACATAAATCTTTGATATTCAAATGTATAGCTCAGAACAGCTATTTATCAGGTATACCTACCTCATTTTTAGAAATCAGTAATGCATATTAGAGTTTTGGATTTCAGTTCCATGAATTCTCATATCGTATCTTTGTATTGAAGAATTTGTTTATTTCTGTTAAATGTTTCTATTTACAGGGGTTGATGCCTTTATTAGAACATGAATATAACTTACATTTCCACAATTTGTTTTTCTGTCAAAACACAATGTTACTAGTTCACATTTAATGGTTTTATTTTTACTTCTCTAGTTATTCTCATCATAAGTGTATTTGGTACTTCAAACTATCCTATAATCATACAATATAATGTTGCTGTTTTGAATTTATCTGTAGGATGAGAAATGAAATTGTTTAGTCAAAATGATATTTCCATGTTTATCATGCATTGTTCAGCTGATAATTGTTTAGTCAAAGATTACGTGTTTGCCTAGGTGAAGATAACCTTTTAGCATTGGTAAACTTTGTAGCGTTTGAGACTATGTACTAAATTTGATTGAAATACCCTACAAAGAGATTGTGTAAACTGACTTGCTTCTGATACTCTTCTCACAAAACATTTATGAAAAACAGTGATGAACAAAAAATAACGTTGATGATTATATTAGTCATATTTCCCATTGAAAAACTCCACCATCTTTTTTTTCTCAAGAACTGCCTTGTTTCGTTACGATCAACATATAAACCTTTCAGCTAGAACATGATAACCATGGCGTGCAAGAAAGAGACTATACCACACAGTACTGTTTTGAAGAACCTCTTTTGTCTTCTGGTAAACAATCTATGCAGATGATGATGCAAAAGATAAAGACATTTTAGCATATTTACAAGTACTGTATAATGTTTGAAATAACCTTCGTATTCCGTGGATGTATACCTGATGAGTCTTTTCCACAAAACCCTAAATGTACGTTTCAAAATGCAATACAATATTGATGATAATTGATGATGATATGTTTGGTATGAATTATTTGATATTTTAAATTTATGTTTACCTCATTTTTGTTTATTGTTGTAAAGAACTTATTGGCATGCACCCAGTAGATTTTCATCATGTGTTTGATCTTGTTATTGAAAAAAAGATCAAACACATCATCATAATCTACAGAGTGCAACCAAAATTTCTTTCAAGAAGCCTAACGATAAAAGCTGTGTATTCAAAGAGCATCGTACAGACGATGAACAAATAAGAATAATAATACAACGTCGTTAAGCGTGAGACCGTTCTCTTCTATCTCTCCCCGCCAAATAATCCGAACAAAAGAGTCAACCGAGGGAATCAAATGTTAAACAATTTGTTTTTTCTACTGAGCACACCCCGGGCAAAAAGAAAGAAAATGATGGGGTTTTAACCCCAAAACACCCCGTGCACGCGCCTGCACATGCACATTACATGTACATGTACATACTCTGTGGCAAAAAGGAAATAAGCGAGGGAAAGGAAGGGCAATGACAAGAGAGAGAGAGAGAGAGAGAGAAAGAGAGAGAGAGGGGGGTAGCCTATGGCCCGGGTTCAAATTCAGTTCTCTTTAATTTATTAGACCCAGTACTGATAATCATAATTTTATCCACCATGTGATTGCCATGTATACGCCACACCGAATAGCACCTCATTTTTGTTTATTGTTGTAAAGAACTTATTGGCATGCACCCAGTAGATTTTCATCATGTGTTTGATCTTGTTATTGAAAACAAGATCAAACACATCATCATAATCTACAGAGTGCAACCAAAATTTCTTAACAACAATTGAAATTTCTTTCAAGAAGCCTAACGATAAAAGCTGTGTATTCAAAGAGCATCGTACAGACGATGAACAAATAAGAATAATGATACAACGTCGTTCAGCGTGAGACCGTTCACTTCTATCTCTCCCCGCCAAATAATCCGAACAAAAGAGTCAACCGAGGGAATCAACTGTTAACCGAATTTTCATGAGTCCTTGAAAAATTAATGAATACTGCTTGTCATAGTGCTAACGCGATTGTCGCTACAATTCAGAAATCGTTGCTTGGATTGCTTTTCTCTCAAAATTACCATGAGATATCAAGCTACATAGAACTATGATCGACAAAAAGATATTGTCTTGAAAACAGTCAGAAACATTAGAACTTGAATGAATAAAACATAATGCAAATGAATAAGACTAGAATGAATAGGACACAAGTTCATTTTTACCATTTATATCATCCAGTACCAAATACCTAAGCAAAATTCGAGCCAGATGCATTTAATGGTAAGCTTAAAGACAATAATTCATGACAATTGTCATGAGTTTATCGTCTATACGTATTGCAAAAGATAATCAGGATAATAAGGATCAGAATGATACCTATACTACTAGGCCTACTTCTACATGTATTATACTACACTACTGCCATTGTAGATTATGCTGATAATACAGATGATAATAATGATATGCTAACAATTATAATAATACTTATATTAACCGTCATCATAATCATCATGTTCATATTCATCATAATGATAATAATAATGATAAAAATGACAATAATAATAATAATAATATTAACGATAATAATCATGATAAGGATAATAACTACAATAACAATTATAATAATTACAAAAATAACATTACTAACACCACCAACCATAACAATAGTTATAATAATAATTGTTGTCATTATTGTCTTACTGCTGCTAATACTACTCCTACTACATATACTAGGAAGAAGGAGGGAAGAGGAAGAATCTTATTGTTTATTTTCTGTATTATCGAGGCATACAAATGCACAGGGAGGTAAGAGAGGGAAAGTAAGGCGATAAAGAGGAGATAGAGGGAGAGAGAACGAGAGGGGGTAGCCTATGGCCCGGGTTCAAATTCAGCTCTCTTTAATTTATTTGACCCAGTACTGATGATCATAATTGTATCTACCATGTGATTGCCATGTGTACGCCACACCAAATAGCACCTCACATTTGTTTATTGTTGTAAAGAATTTATTGGCATGCACCCAGTAGATTTTATCATGTGTTTGATCTTGTTATTGAAAACAAGATCAAACACATCATCATAATCTACAGAGTGCAACCAAAAATTTCTTAACAACAATTGAAATTTCTTTCAGGAAGCCTAAAAATAAAAGCTGTTTTTGATTCAAGGAGCATCGTAGAGACGATGAACAATTAATAATAACAACGTCGTTCAGCGTGAGACCGAACAAAAGAGTCAACCGAGGGTAATCAACTGTTAAACGAATGTATCATGAGTCCTTCAAAAATAAAGTAATACTGCTTGTCATAGTATTATTGAAGAACAGCAAAGGCGAACGATTGTCGCTACGATTCAGAAATCGTTGCTTGGATTGCTTTTCTCTCAAAATTACCACGGTTCAGCCTGCGATCGACCACGGATGCCAGTACGTTCCCTCCCGGCCCGTCACGTTCTGATGAGGTCCCTCACGTTTCTCACGTTCTGATCAAGGTCTGACGAGTTTTTCACGTTCTATCAAGGCTTTCTACGAATGAAACGTGGATGCCAGGCAGTTTTCGAGCACGTTTGTGCCTACGGTATAAAAAGGAAGGCCTCCCAAAGAATCAAACTTATTTTCCTACGTAAATCATCCATATTCTACGGAATTCTGGTCTACCCTAAAAGAAAAAAAACACATAAAGTTTGCATTTATTTTCTAAGAGATGAAAAAAACTTAGGAAAATGTTCACTGGTCTGGTCTGGTCTCGGAGGGGGTTGGCTGCCAGTGCCGGTCCAGATGCTCCCTTGGATGACGAGCTAGATGCTTTCCTGGAGGCTCTCCGTACCAAGTCCGGTGTCGCTGTCCATCAGCTGGGGCTGGCTGATGTCGGTCCGCATTATTCTGTCTTCTGCGGTACGTCGGATGGCTGGTGGGAGGCTTCACATACTTCCGTCGACGTAGGAACCAAAGGCGGTGGCTGTGTGTGCCTGACTCTGCTGCTCGGTCAGGAAGGTCTCCAAGGGGACCATCAGGATATCTGGGTTGGCGCCGACTGTAGACGACGTTTGTGTAGAAGCTGGGTGCCGGTAGGTGGAGCAGGTGAAGCGTCTTCTTCAGCCTCCTCAGCACCAGGTTCAGGTCTCAGTGCAGGGACCGGGTCAGCAGCAGAATCATGTTCCTCTTCATTTGGCGGCGGTGAACGGCGAGGATCTTCAGGCTGCTCCTGCTCCTCTACTGGTGATGGTGGGGGGCTTCATACGTCTCGTATTGTAGGTGCAGTAATGTGTCGTCGATTGCTCAGACTCGAATGAAGTTCCCATGCCGGGCCTGGCTTTTATATACTCCTTCCCAGACCGCGCGCGCCGTGTCAGAACGTAGTAGAACGCAACGCGATGTAGCGCGCCGGGCCCGTAAACCGTCACATGCCGGGACGCGCCGTGATTTAACGCGACGAAACGGCTACCATACACCCTTGCTTGCCGTGAGAAGCGTGGCAAAACGTGGCTAAACGGGACAAAATGCGCTGCAACCGTGAAGCAACCGTGACAAAACGCGCACCTAACGCGACAGAACTTGTCAAAACTTGAAAGGACCGTGAGATGCCGGGAATACACAGACGTCCCGTCCCAATACGGACCGCCTCCAAGTTGTGTTACGGCATATTACGTACTGTCACGTTTTGTTGCGTTTACCCCGTTTTACTACGACCTACTAGGTTTCTCATCCGTACCGTGACTGCCGTGGCAAATTTTTGACAGTTTAAAAATCTGGCCCGGCATCCACGGCAATCACGGCCTGTCACGTTTGCCCTTTCCGTCCCCCGCGTTGTCTCACGTCCATCCCGTTTTGTCCTCGGTGGCCTGAAACGTGATTGCCGTGGCCGCCGGGAACATAGTGTAAACGTAGCATAAAAACAAAATCAAAGCGTTCTATGTAATTTGTGTTTTCACGAAATGACGGTTGTGTTAAAAGTTCAAACAGAGGAATAAAAAAGCAGCTACAGAAAGAGGAAATTGTACTCTATTTCGTAGTTCGAGTTATTTTATCTGTACATCAATTAAACATAACGTTTTGCCGTATTTAGTGTCCATTTCGGGAATTCCATCCACGAGATAAAAATCCCGTATGTTTTACGCGCGCGGCTACGAGCCGTCACTTCGTGAAAACAAAATTACAGCGCTTCCTTGAATTTCGTGTTTTCACGAAGTGACGGTTATGTTTATAGCTCATTTCCCCCCAAAATATAAGAAATTATGGAAATAATTAAACATAGAACTAAACATAGAGATATGTTCTATCCCAGGATATAACATTTATTTGCCCTTGATATATTAAAGAGGTTGAGATTATAGTTTGAAAGTTTGGAAGCGATTTATTCAAAACTAACTTTCTTTTAATTGCGCGCTCATCCGTCACTTCGTGAAAATAGGGACGATTTATGACATGGATACTGTAGACATGCTGAAGGGAAAGCTCACTAGAAGGGGCGGACGATTGAAATGTTACATTACTTTTCATGACAGTGATTTAGTGATTGAGTCGTCTTCATGCAAAATATTATATCACAGGCTAAATATGACATGGGAAGAACATGCAGAATAAAAGCATGACAAATAGTTTTGGGGTAAGGTAATTGTGATCAAGTATAAACATAATCGGGTTTCTACGAGAAAAAAAAATTATCAGAAGGAATTGTCAATTGAAGGAATTGCATGGGATATGTGAACTGAAAACTATAATAGGAAGCTAGGAGAGTATTCATCATGTGTATTTGAGCAGTGGTGTATCCAGAGGTTGGAAAGAAGAGTTGGAATGTATGTGGGAAGCCTACTATTTTAAGGGCAGAAGGTTTGGGTTTTTAAAAGGGGGCGTATGCTCGCTACATTATTGTTGGATACGCCATTGTTGGAATCGCATTCATAACATATGTTACAGCTTTTTCTTTCATTTTCGGTTTAAGGTTTAAATCCAACGTACACAAGTTAAAAACTCAAATTAAATCTGAAATCTACAAACTCACAAAAGTGCCCTATTTTAGCTAAATTTACCTGTGTTATATGATTAGCAGGTTCCAGTTTGCAATACATAGCCCCTTTTCGTGAAAATTCTTTTGCCTTAACACAAACAATACCCCTTTTTCAAATTCGCGAAAATTATCATGCGTACACAAAGTCAAAATAACGTGAAATCAGCGTGAACTTTTCAAATCACCCATCATCATGGTCTTGAGATTGTGATTGACAATGTGGGTAGTGTTGATGTCATGGAAGTTTACGTTACACATTTCTGAAGTTTATGAATATTGACTTAGATCGTACCAAAAATGTAATAATCTAGACAGGTTGATTTATTAGATTACATACATTGGTTTGAAGTTTAAATCTAAGAAAACTACAGCCTCTTCACCAGGCCAAGACAGACAAGGGCGTCGCTAGATCATGGAAGTTTATTTTACACATTTCTGAAGTTTATGAATATTGACTTAGATCGTACCAAAAATGTAATAATCTAGACAGGTTGATTTATTAGATTACATACCTTAGTTTGAAAGTTCAAATCTAAAAAACATTACAGCTTCTTTACAAGGGCAAGACAGATAAGGGCGTCGCTAGATGATTTTGAGGACGGGTTGGCGGGGTAAATTTCCCGACAAGTTTACCAAAACCTCTCAAAAAAAAAAATACTTTCAAAGGAGAATGAAACCTAACAAACATTAGCTGATAATCTTATTTAAAATTGACAGTCAGTTAAAAAATCTTGAAATTATCCTTTGTGATTACATAGCAAGGAAAGCAATCTCTTCAAAGCTTGCAGCATCCTTGGTAGCCATTCTCCCATGGGAGGCGCCATTTTGTTCAAAATAGTGATGTCAGAGTAGTACATATTCACTGGCCTGCATAAAATGGATATGGTTTTGCATAATGACTGGGTATTATACAAGCAGAGCCATCGATGCAAAACGGCAGCCATCTTGTTACTCTGGCATCTCAAACATGTTACTTCTCTGAGCCGTTGCTTTTACGTCTTTGTCCCTCTTTTGAATATTATTGGTGGAGCTTTTTCTGACTAAGCAACACATTATGTATGCCAACTCGTGCTTAACAAAAGAAAGTACTCAACTATCTTAAACAGCTGAACCAAATATCAATAAGTTAGGGGAGAATATCCGATCATTTGAATGCATTACCAAAATTGTCTATCACTAGGAAACCATTGTGATACAGGTATATCTGCATTTCACAGGTGAGTGTCCTATTTTGTAATTAAAATACAGGTCAGGTCAGTACCTCACAAGTTGTTCTACTCTGACATCACTATTTTGAACGAACTGGCAAACTCCAATGGTACAATGTCTAGCAAGGAGCTGCAAACTTTCGAGAGACCGTTTTCCTTGCTATGTTAGCAAATGGGAATAATTTCAAGATATTTTTAACTGGCTTATAATTTTAAATAACATCTAATGCTCGTTGCGTTTCATTCTCCTTTCCTGCTCGGGTTTTTATATGATATAGCAAACATAACGTTTTTCAAATATTCTAATACCCCTCCCCCCCCCAAAAAAAAAGATAAAAATATCCTTAGTATACTCATTTGAAAGGGATAGGGTTAAAAGGGGTGTCGCACCCAAACACCCCTTCCTGCCGACTCCGCTATGCAGACATACATTCTATCATCTCCCTGATCTCATCAAGCCATCGTCCATGCAGGAAGGGAGAGGAGATCGGCACTGTGTTTCCAATCAAGTACAATTACATGCGTGTAGATTAAACTGATCCTGATGCCGTGGGTTTTTGATTTGGAAAATGCGTTTCCACCATCGGAGGAATGCCGCGGGAAGAGATTGATGGGATAGACCAGCCTTTCGCCCCCAAGCCCTGTCCATTAGAGTGTCGTTAGAATAGGCCATTTTCGTATTATAATGTAACCAAATTTAATGCATACATGTAAGTCTTTGTGAAGTGCTTCAATACAAGTTATTTCATTCACCTGAAAAGAATAATAGTATTTCAAAAGACAGAATCCGAACTGCATACATTAGTTGTTGCCAGGTTGGACAAACATTATGGCTTGACCTACCTAGCAACACTTAATATATGCAGTTGCATTCTGACTATTGAAATACTATTATTCTTATCCGGTGAATGAAATAACTTGTATTGAGGCACTTCTCAAAGACTTATGCATTAAATTTGGTTACATTACGTAAATGGCCTATTAATTCATATGATGGCGGTAGCGATTAAGCCTAAGAAAGAAATATATAAGGAAGACAAGAGAATGAAAGTAATGCACAGTTCTTGCGAAGTATAGTCTATTTTCCGAATCCGATAGTATGTCACGGATTAAACATGAGGTTTTATGATCACTTGAATCAGGGAACGTATCAATGATATTGTCTTGAAAACAATTTCATAAAGGGGCTGTGTAAAAACGTACGTTCAATAGACCTAATTATATTTATGATCCATGTAACAATGGCTTTAAAGAAAATGGATAATTAATGTTTTTCAGTCAAAGAGCAAATGGGAGAGGTCCTCGAACATGTCGATAGGGTAGTCACGAAGTTGCCAATTTGTGTTTGATCAATTACAACTTTAGAAATTCATAATTTTCTTATTTTCTCATCTTTTCCTCTTTTCTCATCTTTTCCTCAGAATTTCACTCTCCGTTTTCCTACTATTCCTACTTTTATAGAATCAATTTAATGTCAGGGCGGACTTCCCCCTTTAACTTTCTAATAGACGCTGCACACGCACGTTCATTGCTCACACAGCTTTCCTCGAAATGCGATACTTGTCTTCTCCTTTTACTGATTCTCACACGACGTAAATCAATTTAGGTTCGTTCCAGATACATTTCAATCTAATCAATCCACAAGCAAATTATTTGATATGAGTGCAAGGAAATGCCATAAGAAAATCTGCCTTGAGCTAGGAAATTTCGGGAAATCAAATCAACGGTTCAAACAGTCACCCTAAGAAGAGGGGAGAAAAACGAAAAGGCAAGGTTGGATTTCAGGGCTGGAGTGTTGAATTTGAATCTGCAATGAGATGTTCTAATGTCTTGAAGTGTTATTTTATGCAGCTCAATATAAATTTCGTATAGCTCGCATTCTCACTTGGTTTACATGTCCGCCTACGACGTACGACAACGTCAAACATCAGGATGAGGATGTGTGCGAGTTTTTGTGCACGTGTGGGAGAAACGCTGCTCTGATTCGTTTTCTTTACCTTTCAACATTGTTATATTGTTTGATTGATTTTACTCTGATTATAAGAAAAAATACCCTTAGAACTGGTAATTGCCTCTATGTGGAATTATATCGACCGTTAGGTAATTTCAATACGCGTTGCGAAAAATATGCCTAGAAGGTAGTCTGATTTTCATACCCTTGTACCGCATAGTCGTACGTTTTGTGCTGAGTAAAGACTCGATAAGTTTAATTTTGGTTATAAAAGAAGCGGGTCATTGATGTGTACAAATGATAATCTACCGTTTACAGCTAATTTTATCTATGTTATTAACAAATTTTAAAAAGTCAGTCAGCCACTCAACAGTGTCTTAAGTCTAGAGAGTAAACGGTTTCCCTGCATAACAGATAGGACATACATGACATACTCATAATGCTTCCTGCAAAGTTCTACAGAATTTAATGTTGGCTGCAAAAGGGATACACTACCTTTAACAGGTGAAATGATCAACGTTTAAAAGCAAAACTTACGTGCATTTTCAAATGAAACATAATGATATATGTACAGTACATGTACATACGTATCACAATAAGAGTACGGTCTCCCTAAAACTCAAAGATACTATAACTTAGGAGTTATTTCACGAGAATCCCATACCATTGTCGCCACCTTTTATTATCTTGGCTCCCGTTCAGCTTTTAGATTGATACTCATATTCATTTGTGAAAGTTAAAGTGTAAATAATGTGAAGATTTGAAGGTAAATTTTTTTTAAATCAGAAAAGAAAAAACATGAATACTATAAAGCATTTCCACATTTCCAAGGTCCAATAAAATTATTGTATTGCTCTTCGGGGATGGGGGATCCAGGCGAGAAAACAACTTATATTCTGAACCTCAGCGAAAGAAAAGGTCGAGTTCTGGTGAATGTAAGAAATAATCTGTTAGGTTTCTCAGTATTTCTTTAACATGTGGAAGAATGGCGAAGTAGCAATACCACGTGGAAAAAGGGTTGCTCTTTAAATGCTCTCATTTTCCAAGTATCACTATCAGTATGTGTTTTTTTTAATTGACCAAAAGTGATGCCACATGCTTGTGTAGATTATTTTTTTAATTAGATTAATTTCGGAAATTACTTGCTTCAACATGGCACCTCTCACCCTACAACACACAGCATGTCACCATCCTAGGATAGCGTCAAGAAGGTTCTGAAATGGATTATCACTTCAAGGTACAAGGTTCAAAGGTCGGACTGGGACTTCAATTTGTCGAAGAAAATTTCGATTCTATCTGTTAGATATAGGTATTCCCCATATTTCCCATAAAAATTATGCTCATTTTATGATACAGACGTCCCGCGATGCCAAAGACTTAAAATTCACTTTTCCAGTCGTTTTTTTTTTTTTTTAATTTGCGAGCGGGCGAAGCTAGTCTATGATCAGTCATCTGGGCTGTAGCCATCAAACGTGATTTAAAGTGTAGTGCTACCATGAAGTACATTGTATAGTACAAGTCCACTCCAAAAATAACTTACTTTCAATAGAAGCAGAAAAAGCAGAAAAATCAGACAAACCAATCAAAAAAAGTTTGAGCAAAATCGGATAACTAATAAGAAAGTTATGAATTTTTGAAAACTATGTAAAACTATGGAACAATGGAAATCACTACACAAATTGCAAATTTGGTTATCAGTTTGTGACGTCATGTCCTCACTATTTATCAATTGCTTTATATAGTTTATCCAGGTTATATATTTTTTGTATCATATTGCGTGCATGACATTTCACAAAATCTTTCATGAACTTTGAAAAAATGATACTAGGCCTATTTTCTAAATATGTTATTCATAATTATTGATTTTTACATAAATAGTTTATCAAAATTCACATTTTTCATGATTTAACTTGAAAAAAAATTACTCTATAATAGTGCATCCGCACAAAAACATATTACTATCAATCTAACTTGGATGCTGGTTTGAAGAAATAAGATTCTTAGGGGGGAAATAGAAAATTTACATTATCAATATAAAGAACATAATTAGTGAGTTGCCAATTTGTCTAGTGATTTTCAAAGTTTTTCATGTCATTACAAATTCATAACTTTCTTATTAGTTATCCGATTTTGCTCAAACTTATTTGGGGATTGGTTTGTCTGGTTTTTTTGCTTCTATTGTAAATAAGTTATTTTTGGAGTGGACTTGCCCATTTATCATGCTAGGAACTGTTTGAATTTTTTTATAAATTACTGGTGAGTATTCAATTACACAAAAATAATAACCGACGTAAAGTCGCCAGACATGTATTTTTAAAGGTTTGTAATAGGTTTAGGTCTGATTCTAATGCAAATATTATATGTTAGCCTGCATGTGCCAAAGAGGGAAAAAGAAATACCAACGTAGAATCACCGGCTCGGTGTAAAAATGTCAGAGGTAAAAATGTCAGAGGTAATAATGTCAGAGGTAAAAATGTCAGAGGTAAACATGTCAGAGGTAAACATGTCAGAGGTAAAAATGTCAGAGGAAAAAATGTCAGAGGTAAAAATGTCAGAGGTAAAAATGTCAGAGGTAATAATGTCAGAGGTACCTCTGACATTTCTACCTCTGACATTTTTACCTCTGACATTTTTACCTCTGACCTCTGAGATATTTAGTAGAAATCACAACGGAAAACATGGGTCAACAACAACAAAATGTTCAAAATACTACTTTAATTTACATTATTTTACATTGCTTCTTGCTTTGAAATTTTTGAATAACATTTTAGCGAACTCAAAAAAGACACTAACATTTGACAACGCTGAGCAAATACACCTTTGTGAATTTCAAATTAATATTAAACCCTACCAATTTATGTTAAATCAAATATACACTTAACAACTGAATTATTCATACTCCTTGTTAATTGATGTTTTTTGCGCTTTTCGTAACTCAAAGTGAAAGGTGAACTTGTTGCATTATAATGTTGTATACTTTTTGATGTAAGCTATAACATTTTTAAGGTGTTACATTCTTAAGAAATATAAATCGAAACAAATCAATTTCCATATACAAAATTACAAAACTTGGTAAGTGTAAGAATATATATCATATTGGCGCTCGTGTGGGTGGGCATGTGCATGTGTTGTGCGCGTGTGTTTGTGTGCATGTATTTACCATGCACTCTGGACTATGGGTGCACTTTGTCTTTACAAACGATAAGCATTTATAATGCCCGTGCGATATAAGAGACCCGTCATTTGAAGAGCAGCGCAAAATAGCCTCTTCCTTTTCAATGTTTCGATGAATTTTTGATGGCTTGTTACGGCACGATATTATCGATTTAAAACCTTGCTGTGAAGGAATGTGATTTGAAGAAAACCAATCGAGTGTGAGAAAATACTTTAATATTTTTTACTGCGTTACGCGTACAGTGCAAACGGTCACGTACCCTCTACAATTCCTCAACAACAAAATTAGTCTTACTTAATTAGGGTATATAATTATCTATATATATATATATATGTGTGAAACTGGTTTCAGTACAACTTATATTATGGGAAAGGGTGAATACTGCCAGGCCGATTCAAAGTGCTTTACTAAATGTTATGTTTCATGTTTTCTTATATATATATATACATGACTAATTTTTATTAACCGGCCGTCAGACCAAAAATTGACCGGTCCTCAAGCCAAATTCAAGCGGACCGTGGAAAAAAAAAAATCAAAATTATAATCGTTGTAGGGATGCTACAATCTTTACAAAGCACAATATTACAGAATCGACATTTCCTATAAACTCCTAAGCAACATTTCTTTTGGAAGGCAATCAGATGACCAGAACTTGTGATGAGAACATAGTAGGTCTATGATATAGTTATGTACTAGACGGGCAATATGGCCGAATACATATTTAAAACTGGCCAAAACTAAGCCAAGCAATAAATTGTTACTTCTTCCTATCTCTCATATACGTGTATTTTTACACACAATTCTTCTGTTATACAATATACGCTTGAAATGCCTGTTACTCTGCTAGTTGGTGTGTGAGAATATTTATGTATGTATAATGTATATATCTATTTGTATATTTGTTACCTATTTAATGTTTATGAGCAGAATATATATTGATTGAGTTATATCAATGATTTTTAATGAAATACATTATACATTATCATGTACGTACGATGTACAGTATGCGAAGTTGCTAGGGGGAAGCAATTTGCAAACGTTCATGACTTCATGTATTCGTTGCAACCTTTTTATTTATTTATTTATTTCTGATATTTAGACAGGGTGACTCATTATCACCAATAATGGTGGTCTTCCATGAGGCCCTGTTATTGAGTGTTAAACATAATAAGAAACAATTGTTTACAACAACAAAATTATAATAATGATAACAAAGTCATGAACTAAAATTCATAACAGCAACAAAGTATACTTTCGTATGAAATCCCTTCCGGATCCCTTCAGTATCAGCCCCCAATTTAAAGGGGTGTCAAGTGATAATGAAAAAGGGAGGGGTGTATTAAATGCGATATCCATGGCATCGGAAATAGTTATGGTAATTATTAAAGAGAAGTTGAGTTCTTGGAAAGCTGCAAATAATTTGTGAGCTTTACCTTTCTTTTTGATTCATAGACAAAATTTTCTCCTGAATTGTATGGCTATTGGACCAAACATTCATGTTTGTTTAGTGTCATAACCATATTTCTGTGTACAGTGCATGTAGCTTTTTTGAAGATTCCAAAAACTAGTTGTATACATCAATTCTTATGTGGTACATAAAAAACCTATTCCATTTGCTTCCCTACAGTTTTTTTTCAAAGTGCAATCGCATGATCATGGTCATTCGCTGTCTTTCGTGTCTAAATCGAATGCAGAGGTGTAACAGGCGCAAGTTCAGATACAGTCTCATTTCCTAGACTCACTTCATATTTTCTTTTCGATCATTATTTTCATCTAATTTCCGAAAGTAAGAGGATATACAATGAAATAAAAACAAATGAATTAACAATTTAATGTTCGGGTGGCCTCAATAGACAGTTTGTAGACCTTCGCTGAATGTAGTGAAGATGGTCGATCTTTAATCATTTAACTTCGTTGTTCTTTACAGGGAACTTCAGTCCACGAATGGCGAGAATGGCAAGAATGGTAAAGGGCAGTGCTCCCCTCAGCATCGTATAGTCTTCATAAAGACACACAAGACCGCCAGCAGTACCACGGCCTCCATTCTCGAGCGTTACGGCTACCGCCACAATCTCTCTTTCGCTGTTCCTCCCGCGGGTCACATCCTCACACAAAAAATACTCTTTCAACGCTCCCTAGTTGCCCGGCTAGTTCCCGACCGCGGCACATCCACCACGAGCAACTGCTCCGACAATGACCGTGGGCTTGACATGCTGACCAACCACGCCAGATACAATCGGCCCGAGATGGAAGCCGTGATCCACCATGCCAAATACTTGACCATCCTTCGAGAGCCAACGGCGCAGTTCGAATCGGCCTTTGGCTATTTCCAAGTCGCTGAGAAGCTCGGCTTGTCCAAGTATGACAACCCGATTGAAGTATTTATGAGAGACCCAGAGACGTACCTCAATGTAAGGAAGTTTGATTACTACTGGCAGGCTATGAGAAACCAACAGCTCTTTGATCTGGGGCTCGATCATAAAGACCACGACGACGAATACATCGTGGATTATAAAATCGCTTCTCTCGAGAAGGAACTCGAATTAGTCATGTTGACAGAATACTACCCTGAATCCATAATCCTTCTCAAGAAGATGCTTTGTTGGGATTTCGATGACATGTTGTACCTGTCCAACGGCGTCCGGAGCAAGTCCATACGCTACTCTATCACACCCGAACTGCGTGCGAAGATCCGTAACTGGAATTGCGCCGACGGCAAACTCTATGATCACTTTAACAAGACTTTCTGGAAGCAGGTCAAGGAATATGGGCCTGACTTCGACAAGGACCTCGCTACATTCCTTCGAAAGCAGCAAGAACTCGAGGACGAGTGTATAGATTTAAGTGCAACAAAGGACAGTCGCCGAGAAGTCGTTTACCAATTGAAATCGAACGCCAGCGCGAGGTGCGAGGATGTTCTTCGTGGAGATGTAGACTATACATCCCTTATACAGGATCGGATGAGAGAAAACGGCCAAGCGCCGTCCAAATTTTCGTTTGCATATCTCCGTGATGTATACAACTCCATCTTCGCTGATTAGTGTATGAGATATTGTTTTCGACGAGATATCAAAAGGAGATCATAATCTTGAAATACCATTCGCTGTCACTTCCATGGGCGTTTTAGATTATTTTATGCGGCTTGTTGAACAAGCTATACTATAGATTTTGATGTGCTTAATTGAGGGCTTTGAAAGTCTTCGAGCGAATATCGGTGTTCTTATGCAAAATAACATCGATTTCTTATATGCTGCCGGTAGTAGTCTTGTAGATGTAAATGTATATTTGCGGGTTTTTTACAGGTTCGAGATATACCCTGGTGATCAAACACTCGATTTTGTTTAGTTCGCCCATTCAGGTCCAGTCTAGCTTCCATCGTTTTATTTCTTTATGATTTTTAACGATATATGTTGGTTGCTTGGTTCTCAATATACAATATCTCGTTTGAAAGTTGATAGATGATTTTCAATCAAAATAATGTATATATGTAAAAAATGATAGATCATTTTCGGATACAGTATATCATATAAAAGCACAAATAATAAGGACGACCACTCTGCGTTTGCAAGTTTAACAGAATCTGTTGGTATAGTATGTTTATCTTGAAACGATATTGAAGATAATTGGATGAATGGTCAGTTGGATGGAGTATTGAGAGAGATCTAAATTGTGACACTCAAATACACGCGCATGCGTGTAAGCGAGCACGGTCATAAGTCAACATTATGGCGCTCCGAATAGTTACCTCCCACGCCTACAATCTTTATGGGAGGGAACTATTTGGAGCTCCTGAAATGAAATGACATGGCTAATTAAACCGGCATTGCGTAAACGAGTTGTTACGAAAATTGAAGATGTATCTCTGTAGCATCTAGCATTATGGAGAGGCGTATAGAGCTCCTTGTTTGCTGAGACTCAAATTTTCCAGTCATTTTGCACTTTCTGCTAATGTACAATTCTTTATTCAGAGCATTGTGAATCAAAAGATAAACATAAAACGTCTCTATAATGTGACACTAAACTTCGATGGGTTAATGGGGCAATAGTCGCATTGAGGTGCTTGATTAGCGCAGGTAATAATGCGATCAAAATAAAACCCTATGTGCAGATGTTGAGCAATTATTGTGGCATACAGCTGAGCAGCATTCGCCAAATGGCTGGATCCGTCCCTGTCCTATTCCGGCCGTCAAAAGAAACAATCGAAATGAGGTTGATAAAATAGGCATTATCACCTCAGGCAAAACACCTCTTATGAAGTATAAAGGAGGTCAAATTTGATCTTTAAAACTGATGGAGGTTTATCAATCTAGTTTTAGGAACGGTCGTATAACTATGCAGGGGCATCAATACTTCTCTTTGAATGCAGAAGAGTGGACATTTTTAAGAGTCATAGTGGAGATCATTTGGAGTTTGAGTTGAATCCACTCCATGAAGTAATGGTTAATCACTCTTTGAGAGTGCATTTTTAGCATGGATTTTCCACTCCAAAACGAAATGACTCCTACTATGACTCCCCCATTTGTGGATTTTTACTTTATACTTGTACATTTAGACCGTTCAGGATGGGGATAGAGTCCCATCGCGGCTTGGACACCCCCTGAATATGTTACATTACCGAGACTGCATTATAAAATATTCATAATGTGTTTTTAATTAGGTCGATTTATGTTTTACTTAATATATCATTCCCATTGCACTTGGTCTTTATGGTTAAATGACGGGTGTCGATTAAGCGAAAATTGCATAGATTAAAATGGGGATCCGTTTTCATTATACGGGTAAGTGACAATACTCTAGCGGCGAAGAGCGGGTTTGCTTGCGTGGAAAGCTGCAGCACAAATAGTGAAGAAGGCATCTGCAGCAGCATTCTGCACGTGACAACACTATCTATGCATGTATGTATGAATTTATGAATGTATGAAATAATTATTGTGAAAATAGATATGAATGAGGGTATCGGTTCTCTCTTTAGACCTTTTTGCTGCAGCTGTTGATCTTACAATTGTGCAAAAATGATTACAGAGTTAGAAATGACCAAATTATATCTTTCCTTTTAATTTCGATTAACTTGAGTGGATAAGGTGTGTTGTTCACATGCTTGATATAGTTTGCGATCTCATCCTGCGTTCTTTTTAGTTTTTTTTTTTTTGGAGGGGGTTCATGGATATCAACTTCTTTAACATTCCGTTTCCATGGCAATGGCCTTTTTTCTTTAAATTACTCAAATTTTGATTACAATATTAAACATGCAGCTAAAATTATCACAGCTTTAATATTTGTTTCAAGTCGTTGAAAATGTAAGTATTTTCTAGAATTACAATATTTGATTTGTTACCTAGTAACGTGTTATTTCAGGAGTCATTAAAACATGTTCTCCAAATCGAGGGAGTCCAGCTAAATTTCTTAATGGAGAATAATTAATAACATCTTAGGGACCATTCTGAATTCTGTGTTTGGTCCTGTTAGCTCTGTCCATACATTTTGATATATGTCTCGGCCAGCATGTTACCTTAATTAACGGACACTATAGGGGAATTCACACACAGGGCAATTAGTGAGATTTAAATCTCACTTTGGGTGAAGGGGTGAATTGTGTGATCGCAATCAAAATCTCACTTATTGAGAGCGTGTGAATGCCCCCATTGCGGGCAAGATCAATAACTTTATGTATACGTATTTGGTTTCCAATATCTGCTCTTAACGAATAATTGTAACAAAGGTTCGGTGCTGTAAAGTGAAACATACTCGGATCGATTTGCAGCTAAATGTATAGCAGTATGTCGTTACGCAACAAAAACCAAATTTGTCTGGTCTCGTTTGCATAGCATCATGGGTAATACCACCGTCACACCAACGAGACTGATACCAGACCGACAACAGACCGACAACAGATCGACAACAGATCGACAACAGACCGACAACAGACCGACAACAGACCGACAACAGACCGACAACAGACCGACAACAGACCGACAACAGACCGACAACAGACCGAACACAGACCGAACAAAGTATTAAATCAACCCGACTGACGAATAATCTGTCGGTTTGACGGTGTGGCTGATGTGTAAAATTTAATGTCCTGAATGTTTTACCTCTTTTACTTCTTTCAATGTATATTGAATAATTCAATTACAATAGACCGGCAACAGACTGAACAAAAGAATATTACATTTCCCCGAATGGCGAATAGTCTGTCGGATTGGAGTCGGTTTGGCGATGTATAAATGGGTAAATAGGTATAGCCTAAATGTATTTATGTTTACCTATTTCAATATAGGGCTTTACATTGAATAAACATTGATCACTGTATGGTTATGATGTCTAGACGTAGCCCGATGCAGGCATTTACTCAAAACATCAGGTGCGTTTACATTGTGTGAAACGTTTGTTAATCAATTTATATAGGCCTATATTAATGCAAAAGAAATGAACCTGAAACTCAAATAGAATTAGTGGTATTAGTAGTCTTCCCATGATAGTTGTTACATGGACATCTCCCATACAACCTAATAATAAATGGAATGCATGTCGCTAGAGGGGAAGAGGGGAGCATTTTTGACCCCCCAACAAAACAAAATCTTTGTCTGCAAATGGTCGTCGGAAAGCTGTTATATTTGAATTCTGAGGACCCGTTTGTCTCCTTACTTTGTTTGCTTGGCAGATATTTTTTATTTCCCCCTAATTCCTCAAGTCCTCTAGTCAACAAACGACAAATTTCATTCGGCAGCCACCCCGTCCCCCGGTGTGACCGAGGCTTCGTCAAGTAACTCTGATTCGGCTCTACCGGGCATTATTCACGCTCTTCAAATTCAGGCATTATTAGACCGCGGATGCCGTACCGTTCCCGTATCTTATTTTAGGGTTTCCCCTCTAATTCACACGTGATTTATGAAAAATGCATTGCTCCCATGCCACGATAGGACAATTTATGTGCCACCGACCGTTCAGTTTGTCAAAGATTCCATTGGTTAGCACTTAGCAAGATCTAAATTTCCCTTTCTCTTTTGTTTTCTCTCGTCTCTCATCATTCGGTTTGTTATGGTGAATGACAAATGAGCATTCGGTTGAATCAACGTTATTACCCTCTACAACTTTTATGTGAATTCGTTACAATATTTATATTTTAATGCGTATACGAACGCGAAATTGCCATTTATCTCAACCCAAATCAAAGAGTGAATTAGTGTTTTTTTCATTTTGATTTGGAATAGTACCTTAAAGGCCCGGTCTTGCCACCCCCTCCTAATCGATAGCTATGCGCACACATCATTTATGGTACAATTTAATTTGACGGCCTATTCATCTAAAGTGTAGGAACAAACGTCTATTAAAGTGATACTATTTCTCTGTAATAAAATGTAATTTGTTGGCGGTATCACTTTGCCACCGATACCTCATCAGTCACGTCGCCATTTTTTTATTCGGTGCGTTTCCGTTTTGCGTCGGTCTTGCCAATGTGACTGGGAATAATAATACTTCAGTCACACCTCCATAAACCGAATCCAAACCGACCGATTATTGATAATTCGTGGTTATGCAATCTCTTGGAATACCTTAGAAATATAGAAACATAAATGAAAAGTTCAGAAGTAATTTGAAAACATAGCTAGTTATAGTAATTTGTAAGATCTTAAAATTATGAACCCACTGCACTATTTCCACTCCTGTATTCTATTCTGTGTAGAGACATGCAATAATTATGCCTATGTGTTATGCGCAATACAAAAAACGTTTAATTATTATTATTTGTTCGGTGTGTTGTCAGTCTTGCGCATCGATCTTGCCGGTGTGACGGGGTATACAGTTACATCGCCAGACAGTATCCATGCATACGACAGATTATTGGTCATTCGTGTTGTCGGTCAGGGCATCGTTTCACGAGACCGTCATAAGTGCAAACTCGGCGACATCCCATTGAAATGCGCGTATATTTTAATACACGCGATTCGATGGGATGTCCATCGTTGAACTTGTTCTTATGGCGGTTTCATGAAACGCTGCCCTGGTGTCGGCCTCGTCAGTGTGGCTGGGGTATATATACCATATATTAGTTTACATACAATGCAGAACATACATCATCAGCTGGCTCAACATTGTCACTGATGACATGTAGTTATGCCAATGATTCCGAGATCGTAAACATTTTCAATTTCAATTTCAATTCAAAAATGTTTTTTTATTATAGCACAAACATGGTTCATACAAATACAATTTTACATGAAAGACAGCCATGGCTGGAATATTCATGTTTACATGTTAGGCACAATAGATTTTAGAGATATATATACATGTAAAAAACTAGCAATATTAAAAATAGGATTCTGTAACTAAAAACCATAAACACATTGCACAAGTTATCAAAAATACAACAAAAGCATGAGCTGTTATTTTCGTTTACAAATGTCATATTATGTCATAAAAGCCCATTCAAGCATGCTAAAAGGATTACAATAGGTACCTGCATGTAAAACAGCCTACTTGGGAGGGGAGGAGACAAGCACTCAGTAAACCTGCAATAGCGATAAAAGTATTTAATTTAAACAAGCTTTTCAATTTTTGTTGAGTATATCGACTAAAAATGACAGTGGGCTATTTTCAAACCTTTTTGTTTTGAATTGAACTTGCTGATAAGTGGGAATATGGCGAA
Organism: Mesocentrotus franciscanus; assembly: GCA_037976565.1. Lineage (NCBI taxonomy): Eukaryota > Metazoa > Echinodermata > Echinoidea > Camarodonta > Strongylocentrotidae > Mesocentrotus > Mesocentrotus franciscanus. The sequence continues at coordinate 29,994,593 of CP137672.1, read as the reverse complement.
GAGATATATTAGTGTTTTTTCTGAGGTAACCAGGCCTGACAAAAAGATTGATTTGAAAGGGATTTTGCGAATTTTCTACAAAGTGCTAGTCTCCTCTCCTCAAGAGTTGGTAAATTGCATACTTGACATGCATTAGAGTAGGTAATGTATAGGCCCTAAAATAATCTTACATACTCTACGTTGTATTTTTTCAAGATTTTTATTTTGTTCTACTGTAAGATGCTATGGAACGCTGGAGCACAATATTCTAAAATTGGTCGTATATAACCTACGTATATTGTCACTAAATCCTTAAAAGGTAAATTTAATTTCTTAAGTTTTCTCAACATGTACAGTTTTCTATTGCACCTTTTGACTAAATCATTGACATGTAAATTCCATTTTAAATCAGATTGTATAATGACTCCAAGAATTTTGATAGTTTGTACATTGGATATAGTAGAGTCATTAATGGAAAGAACTTCAGGAGGAGCAGGATTTTTCATAAAAGTAACCTGCAGGGTAAAACACTTCGAAGGATTGAGTGACATATTGTTTGATTGTGACCAGTATTGCACAGAGTTAAGTATGGGCTGTAATGGTGAAACGTCTGTTGATTTACGATATTGTACTAAAGATAAATCATCAACATATTTGAAATAATGTATAGGAATATTTTCACATAAATCATTAACCATAATTGCAATTGGGCGTCGCTATATCTATTTTGACAATTTAGCTCAAGTTTCTATAATGAACGAAGAATAAAAAACATAGACCTTGTTTTTCCCCGATAGATGATCAACAAAAAATTCCATCAAGCAAACAAGCAAAAAAAAACGAAAAGAAAAAACGAGAAAAAAACTACCCTTTCTAGCGACGCCCCTGTCGATGTTCACCCCCTTATACTTTTTATCTGTTCGCCTTTTATGTATTCAAAGTAGCAGAAATGATTCACCTTGTTGGGCCAATATCGTATTTGCATTATTGCTTTAAACGTTTAATAATGCAAAATAGTTTAACCAAAGATAACATGACAATATTCTTTGTTTATCAACGTACCATTGTCACTACATTCATAACGTGCATATACTTTTGCACTTTAGTGGATGTTGTACTTTGTTAATCATCGCTGCAATTTAGATTATGCAAATGATAATGACTATTGAATGATAGGGGTGAAGTGTATGTACGTGTGTGTGTGTGTGTTTTGGGTTTTTACAGACGTGTATCAATCAGATATGATTATTTACGTCTGGGGACCGACCTTTAAACGTCACCATCCGAAAGACGTGACTCAGTTTCGAACCTGCGTCCTCGGCTGAATCAGTTTGTAACTTCCACTGTTAGCTGGATTACAGGCGCACGCCACAACGCCTAGTTCACCCTTTATCTATTTTTTTTTTTTTTTTTGGTATAGGTTGTCTCGTAGAAGATGTGTTTGGCGTCTATTGTTTATATTAACCGTGCCTTGATTTATGGCAAGGTGCCACTTAGAGTTGAGAGGCCAATAATTATGACAAGGATATCTGCCACCGAGGTAGTCTGATGACACGATCATGGCAGTGTGTGTATACGTATAGCAGATCCATGCATTATCTTCACTATATATCTCCTATACCCCCACCCCCACCCTCTCCTCCATTGAGAATGGGGAAGGCAAAAGCCAATCTGGCATTTCTCAAGTACAAAGAGAAACGGTGCGAAGTTGTGCCCCCGGTAGCAATTTTAGACCCAAATAAGGAACCGCCATATAGTCCCCCGTCCCGCACTCTCTCTCCCTCTCTGTCTTTGTCTGTCTGTCTCTTCCCATCCTCTTTCTCTCCCCATCATTTCTCTCCCTTCTCCTCTTCTTCTTCCTTCTTATTCTGCCTCTCTCTGCTCCCCTCTCCGCGACAATAGCTAACGTGCGAGGAACAACTTTCACATAATTAGCAAAATTACTACGATTAAATTCGTATTGTAACATGAATTTTCATATACCAGTCATTGCACGTTACATTTATGCTGGCAGTCATTTACTTCAAAATATTATTAGCCTAGATAGAATTATGGTAAGGAAAGGTGCATGGTTGTGTCGATATAGATGTTTCACGAAATATTTTATATTATAATGCCACCATAAAGCCATCAGCAATCAACGCTTGCCACCATGCCATTTAAACTGTGTTGAAGATGATATATATATTTTATATGTACATATTTTTTCCATCGGTGTACTAACATGATGATTTTTTTTCTTCTAATGTACGGGGGTGCTGTACGCTGGCAATTGGTAATTATTATGAAAAGCAAATATAATGCCATCAGCAATCGACGCTTGCCACCATGCCATTTAAACTTTGTTGAAGACGATATATATATTTTATATGTACATATTTTTTTCCATCGGTGTACTAACATAATGATTTTGTTCTTCTGATGTACGGGGGTGCTTTACTCTGGCAATTGGTAATTATTATGAAAAGCAAAAATAGTGTATTTATAAACATGGTTTATCTCCAGTTTTGCTATTAAAATAAGCCCAGTTGCAAAATCAAAGTGTGATTGACAAATATGGGACACGATTATGCATGTAGGTGCATTAAAGGGATAGTTGAGTTCTTGTTTAATAGCGCAAATGCCTTCAAAGTGCATGGTTATTGCTCTTATTCTTATTCATGACGACCGTTTCTAGTGCTCTTTTAGAATCTAAAATTGCTATGAAGGTAATTTTAGACCCAAAAATGTGAGAATTTAGATTGAATACGATCATACCAATTCAGCTCCACTTTAAAAAAAAAACACGGTGACCGTTAATTAATTAATTATAACAATACACGGCTGGTTGTTCGTATTATAAGTTTTATAACCAAAACGAAAAAGCCAACAAAAAGCCAATATTGGCATTGGCTGGAATAAAACGTAAAAAGCGTTATCTCGTTTTTCAACGGCTGGTTTAAAATTACCGAATATTTGTGGGGCACCACAAGTATTAGAAATGGTTATATTTATGGATATTTCAGCCGTCTCTGAACCGATTTTGATCAAACAAAGATGATTTTTGTCATTTATTTTGTGTAGCGCCCTCTGCAACAAAACTCAACTATCCCTTTAAGTTTGAAAAATTACGTACGGACAATTCAACTGTAATACGATTAACATTCCATTGAAATATTGTTATCTTAGTTTATTATATCCTCTGAGATTATGTTTATGTGAAGTTTATAATCATTACGATGGATAGCGAAGGTCGAACATAAAGCAACAATGTGAACAATGGAGTTGAAATAAAAAACAAAAATTAAATATTTGAGTTATATTTGTATAAGTGGTGTCATAATGATTGTTGTATTACATGATAAGTACTCAATGATATTCTGAATGCTATCAGAATGGATGTAATTATCTAGTAAATTTGTATTTGTTGCTTATAAATTATGATAACTTTACCTATTATAGGCTTAATATTTTTTATTGATAAAAAATGGGTGTTTTCATTTTTTAATTTGATATGTTGATTTTACCGCTGTATTTTCGGTCGAAGTTTTTGTTCAGTGTGTGATAATGAAAGAATAAATCCAAGTAAAAGCTTTATCCTCACGGTGGGGAAACTAATTTAATCATTTGAGTGTTGTGTAATTTATATTTTATCTGTAGAACTGTGGTCAGGGAGTAAAAATAAAATCACTTGAACAAACAAACATACAAATAATCAAGTTTTATCCACTATTTTATCGACTATTTATCAATATTTACATTAACTATCGTATCTATTCGTTCTCTTTCGCGGCTGCAAGTGTCCTGCTATTCTTTGTTTCTATTTCTTCTCTCTTTCTTCTCCCATCAGTCATGTCAATTCGGTAAAGGAAATAAAGTCCTATATAGAACGATGCTTTTGAAATTTGTAAATTTTCCATACTCTCTCTCTCTCTCTCTCTCTAGCTCACTTGACAACCTCTCAGATATGGGGGTGCTATAATGGATCTACTGGGACACGTACATGAATAGTCCGACATGTACATAATGTGAGACTAAACCACGAATGCGACTGTTGCAGATAATGATGTCGCACAAAGGTGACATGAATCATGATAAGAGATACGTGTTTATATCATCCTATAAACATACTGTAAAAAACGCTGGCCTCATGGACCTTCGATATTAAAATTGGTCTGGTGTGTTTGAAACAGAACACTTTGATGGAAAGATGCAAGAGTGTAAAGTGAAATCTCGCGCGCGCTCTCTCTCTCTCTGTATGTCTCTCTCTCTCTTTCTTTCCATCTATCTCTCTCCCCTCCTCTCTCTCTTCCTGTCTAAGTCTGTTTCATCTTGAGCTTTCTCTCTCTACTATCTATATCTATACGTCTCCTTCCCCCCCCCCCGTCTCTATTTCCCCTTTCTTTCTGTCTTTCTCTCGGCGACCTATGCGTTTACTTCTAGTATATCGTGACATTCAGTACAATACAGATTATTCACCATGCAAGTAACACAATTGTATACTGTGATAAAGAAAAAAAAAGGACAATTAACATACCTGATACGCATCGACTTTTTGTGTGCATTATTAATGCTTATCCAATTGAACAATTCACACAGTAGTTAAATGGAAAGTCCAACCTGATATTCATTGGTTTCAATAACAGCAGAAAACCGAGTTTAACAGATTAGCGATAGTTTGAGCGAAATCCGATTAGAAAGAAGAAGCTGTAATCATGAAAACGTCGCCCGGCTGGCAGAAGGGCGTTAGCGCGCGAGCGACTCAAAAACTACTTTTCGAATTATTGGCATTTAAAGATTTGTTTTATATTTAAACTGCTTTCCGTCCCGAAAATTGGTTTAAAAATTAAAAGATTAATAGAAATGTTGTAGTAGAACACGGCCACAATTTTTTTTCGGAAATAAGTCAGTTTTATAAAAGTTTGAGGCGATTTAGTGCTAACGCCCTTCTGCTTAGCGTTTCATTTTTACCTGACATTCGAGCTAACGCCCTTCTGCCACCCAGGCGATAATTTGCAAATTGGCAACACCGAGTCGTACAAGTACCGTTTGAGGTTCTCTCACATTCTCTCAGTACTGAAAATTTCGTAAATTTCTATTTTCTTCGTTATTGATGCAGGAAAGAGTTGTTTCCAACAGGGATCGTGTACAAACATTTACTATGATGGTATCGAGGATGCATAACTGAAAATTTTCATTTGAGTAAAGAGGGGAAAAAAATCATGACTTTTCTTGTACAGAGCAAATGGGAGGTTATCTCGCAAACACGTCGCAGAGTTGCCGATTTGCGTTTGTTTGATCGATTGCAACTTCAAAAATTCATAATTTTGTCTTTAAATTTATTGGATTTTTTTCCAAACATTCACTGATCCGTTTCTATTAATTCATCTGCTCTGGACTAAACCTTAATGTCAGGGTGGACTTCCCCTTTAAAGGAGAACCCAACAAACATTTACTGATAGTCTCATCCAAAATTGTCAGCCATTTAAATAAATCTTGAAATTACTCCTATCTGATTACACAGGAAGGAAAACGATATCTTTAAATTCTTTAGCAACCTTGATAGCCATTCTCCCTAGGGAGTCGCCATTTCGATTAAAATAGTGATCTAGGAGTATTATGATGCGTTAACCCTTTACCGGACTCTTAAAGATACTATGTCCCTTTTGCAGCCAACATAAAATTCTTAGAACTTTGCAGGAATTATGAATATGTCACGTATGTCCTTAGAGGGTCTAAGGGTCTGAAGCTCAGACTATAACTTAGGTGATTGCAATCACTTCAGTCGATCCGACAACTAATGGTCGTTATTTTCCGACTATAAGCCATTTTCAAGCCCTTTCGTTTTGAGGGAAGTTCTAAATTAGAATTGTCTTTCAAAAGGCGTTGGAGTTTAACCTTTTCATTTTTTGGCCTGCAAATGGGACATAGTACCTTTAACAAGGTGGACTTCAACTTTAAATTTGGCTAGTCATATCATACATTACATCTTTCCTTCTATTGTAATTTGAACATGAAAACTTACACTGACTAGCGACTACAACATGCAAATATATCGGTCATGTAGGCAATCTGAATATATATAATCACAAAGAAGACTAATTGGCTCAAGAAAAAAAAACACAAATGAAATTTGATTACACGTAACCTGTAGCTCAAATTTATTCAATAGATCTATTTATGTAAAATAAATAATACAAATACAGGCGAATCTATTTCTAAAATAGATAATACCAATGTCACAGTACCTGTATCAATCTATTTTTTAAAACTGTTGAATTTTAGTTCAATCCATTTCAGTGAATGCATGAGAAAATATCATACAAAATTGTAAAGGTTTTTACAAAAATTGGCAAGGTGGTCATAAATTCTTAACAAAACACTTAAGACATTATTTAAATAACACTTTCATTATATTGGAAGACATTTTGATGATTTACATGTTTTAGTTCACAATTAAACTACACTGTAATCTAAATTGAATAACACTGGCTCAATCAAACCCAAGTTAGATTTTTTTTCTGCATGATCAATTTTTGAAAAATAACACATTAAAAGTAGAACATTTAAATCATCAAACCATGATCAATTATATGTTACATATACATGTACATGTATTCTTTTTCATCATTAAGAAATAACATACTTGTGATTTCATTAATGCTTCTGAGTAAACTACATATGTGTATGGCACAAACACTTGTAATTTCAATTCTTTCTAAATTATTTTGCTTTACATACATACATGCAAAACAAAACAAAAGACATGAAAAAAGACGGACATGAAAAAATACTTGTTCCGCTACATCAAGAAATAGATTCATGGGATTATTACAAAGGTATGTGAAGGCTTATTTCTCTACTTTGAGAGCTATGGTAAATATACAATCAAAGTACATGTATAATATTTCACTCTCGATCATTTTGTCATGGTTATACCGACTGTTTTATGGTCACATGAATGTATTTGTGCATCGTACCGTTATAGCGTATGATGTGTATCCAAGCAACCCTGCAGGTATCCATTGTTTGCTTTCACAGTCCTAGCTGTGCGCATTTGACATGGAAGACTGGATGTCTCGGGAGAAAAAACAAGGCACGAGATGGCAAATAATTTCATATAACAAAGTGTAATTGTGGCCATTTAATATAACAGATGTTAGCTGGTAGGGGTGCAATATACATTCTTTAGATCGCAAGGGTGTTATTCTTTCCCTCGTGATCATTCTGTTTAAACTCTGCAATTCCTTGGGAAAATGTTTCCCTTCGGTGATCCAAAGAATGCTATCTTACACACCCTACCAGTCAATATATGTACAGTATAAGTCAAATCTTTCCTGAAACGGATTCAATAAACACTTTTTTTTTAAAGGCAATTAAATACTAAAACAGTTAAATTTTCATTTTAAAATCTGGTTTAATAATTTGTTTCGAAAAAAGAAGAAAAATGACAGAAACAAAAATAGTGAAAGTTTGAGCAAAATCCAATTCGAAATGAGAAAGTTATGAATTTTGGAGTTGTCATCAGTGAAACACAAATTGGCAACACTGACGTATCTTGTGAGCTCCTCTCCAAATTCCTCTGTACAGAAAATTTCATAAACTTTTATTTTCTTACTTATTTATGACGGAATAAATTTGTTTCATACAGGGGTTGTATAAAAACATATTACCTAGCAATAATTATATTTAGGGTGAATGTACAATTGAAAGTTTTATGAAGAAAAAATATAGATTTTTTAAATTTTTTAAATTATTTTTTAGTAAAGGCAAATGGGAGGGGATCTCACAAGATACGTCGCGGAGTTGCCAATTTTTGTTTCATTGATTGCACCTTCAAAAATATATAACTTTCTAATTTTCTACCAGTTTTTGCTCAAACTTTCACTGACCTGTTTCTCTCATTTTTTCTGCTTATATTATAAATAACTTATTATCAGGGTGGACTTCCCCTTTACGATACATTAACAAGCATGCACAATTCAACCACTTCAACTTAGTTGCTTTCCTTTCACTGCCCTTTCAATGGTTTTCAAGGACCCTTGACTCCTTTCTAAACAAAACAAAACAAAATACATCCAATTGAGTGCTTAGTAGTACCTTCTTATCACAGACTCTTATCACAGATGCCGATTAATAATACTGGTACTTGATGGTACATGTTATGTCCAACACAGATAAGCCATAACTTTAGCCAGCTGCAATCATCAAGGTTTCAGAGGATTTTTTTTCTTCCTACTTTCTTTTTGTTCTTTCTTCTTTTCATAAGGATATTTTACATGGGCTGTCTTTTCGGGGGCATTCTCAGAGGCCAATATTTAGGGGATATTTTTCAATGGCTACTTTTGAAGGGCCTTTTTCTCAAAGAATATATACTATACATACATGTATGATCTACAACCACTTATAGGCATTATTCAAAGGCCTTTTTTCACATGCTATTGTTTTCAGAACCTACTTTGCCAGAAATTTTATTTTTTCCAGATGAGTTCATTTTCAAAGGCCACTTTTTTGACATGTTTAATGTTTGCTAGATTAAATAAATAAAGACTTTCCCAAGCGATATCATGACAATACCATGGACAAAGTATATATACTGGAAAGAGTATCAATATACATAGTGGGAATTAAAAACCCTGTATATTATGTTGTTGAAGTGAGAAGAAAAAAAATCAGTGATCCAATACATGCACTCCAGCAACATTTTGCTCTACGGTATATTTCATCAAGTTCGGAATTGAGTTCATATAAGAGGTTGACTGAGGAGCAATTGTTGGAAGTATCATACAGCAATCTATCAAGCAACATTGTAAACACAAATAAAAGTACCTGGCAACACTACAGGAGCATCAACACTTCATCGACCAGTAGCACTGCATAACACTGTTTAGTCATGCAGGTAAAAGCCATGGCAAGCATCTCTTTGGCATGGACATTCCCATTGGATAATGCAAGAAGGCCTTATGTATCTCTGTGTAAACTATTCAGTTTGTAGATTGTAGGAATAAGGAGCACCACTTTGGCCAAGATTACCATGCGATTGGCACAAGAAGGCTTCATCTGTACCAAATGTAAGAATAGAAAAGTATGACAGTTCCACCGTGACATATATGTACATGTACATAATATTTTGCTAAGCTACTTAAGGTGATGGGTCAAGGCCACTGGACATGGTTATTATTTGGTCATCATACACTCACTACCCATAGCTAAACACTCTCATGCTCTATCTAAAGCCATTGACCGATCATACTGACCATTCCCGACAGCCCTCTGCAAGGTGATGTGGTCCAAGTCACTGTATGTGATCTTACAAAATATTCAAACAATCATCATCATCATCATCATCATCATCATCACACCCTTCCCTACACTACCTACTCACCCGCTTCATCTAAAGCCATTGATCGGTCATATTGACCATTCCCGACAGCCCTCTGCAAAGTGATGTGGTCCAACAAAATATTCAAACAATCATCATCATCATCATCATCATCATAAAACCCTTCCCTACACTACCTACTCACCCGCTTCATCTAAAGCCATTGATCGGTCATATTGACCATTCCCTACAGCCCTCTGCAAGGTGATGTGGTCCAAGCCACTGGACATGGTCTTGTGGTGGTCAGGCATATACTGCTCCACAGCAAAGTTGTACGACATAGCTGAGGGGGAAAAATAGCAATGAAATGAAATGATGAAATTCCGCTTTAAATAATCGCAGTCTGTTTTAAGACCAAATTTCTTTTTTAATTTATACACTTGTGTATTGTACATGTTGGATAATGAAATGTAGAAGGAATTAAGATCTGCAATCCACTGTGAGCACTTCGTCCATTCCCAAAGGAATGTCTTTGGGAAGACATCAACCCTTGACAATCATATGTATCTCAATCAGTAATTGACCTTTTGAGGACAATTACCATTGAGACAACTAAGCCAAATACTGTATAGAATTATTAAGGGAGTTAACACTTTGGAGATAGTTTTCAGAAGAGGTACAAGCATATAACTGTTGGTAGTTATCCTAATGCCCCTGGTAGATAGTTTTCAGAGGGATAGTTGTGGAAAATTTGCCACGGGGATTTCATTACATATGAAGTTGTCAACAGGAGTTAAATCAGGGGGTAGTTGTCCAGATACTAAATAATTCAATAACATTATTATCTTTTCTTACACTTTATAGATCATCTAGATCTTATTGATGTTTCTGTCCTACAGGTGAGAGGGGGGTAGACAACAAGAGGAAAGGGATTGGTACTTGTCTGGATATCATTCTAAAGGATTACAAATCACAAGATCATGATCCTTTCTAAGATCGTGTATTGCTTAATGGTCAATGTATTGCTAAATGATGATATTAATACCTGCAGGTGAAGGAATGTACTTCATGTAATCTGGACGATTCTTTCTCTCCGGTGGACCTGGGAACCATTCTTTTGCCTCTGTGGTACTTCCTACGAACAAAAATAGGCAAAAAGAAAGAGAACATATTTGTTATATTGTGCAGGATTAAGCTGCATAGCGAAAGTTCTGACATCCTCTAAAAAGACTACCGGTACGTAATCTTGATAGCTTGCAAGAGCTGTGCCTGTGAGTAAAATTTAAGCTATCATTTTACAACTCCTGCATATAAAGTTTTCATAAAGTTGTCACAGTGACACTGTCCTTTGAAATTAAGCACCCCATAGCATACTGAGACAGAAAGTTGTGCCTGGCGTACATGAGTGCAGTCACAGGTGTAATCATGGAACTCTGAAGAGTTCCCTCCCGAGTACAATCTCTATGAGAGGGAACTATCAGAGGCTCCATGAAATGACCTACTGATTAGGAGCAACTTCCACTGGCGTAACTATGCCTCTCAACTAGCTATGTGTCAACCCTATGAAAATAAATTCATCCTCACATAACACTGATTTTCAATGGTCTTATATCCCAAGTTATCTTGGACTTGGTTTTCAAAGAGTAGAATGTACTACATTCAAACCTGTTTATTAAGGCCACCCGAGGGAAATAGAGAGATGGTCACTAAAACAGGTTTGACTGTATTCAATATTTTAAGGCTTTCTCCTGCATTGCTGCAGTTTAACAAATCTTACTTCTATGAAAAATATGTCATTCTTTGTCATTACTCTTTTCCAGGTAGAGAGGATGTTCTATTTTGATGGCCATAACATTTTGACTATTTTTCTTTAAAGTGTATTATTGCTATCATCTGCACCTCCTCATTATCACTTAAAGATAAAAAGAAAAAGCCCGGTACAAACAAAAGAGAGGCATCATTATGAATATTTATGATAATTATCTTACCATATACTTTCTGGAGGGTCAGGTACTGTCTTAGGGCCATGATCTCCGGATCGTAGGTGTGGACAAGAGCCTTGTTACCCCCCAGTGCTTTGAGAAGCTTGCGACGATAATAGCGCCTCCAGGCGAGCTGGATGGTACAGGCCGCTATCTGACGCTCCCATACGTCCTCATCCTTGCGCAACAGCCGCCGGAGCTGCACCTCATGGACAGTGTGCATCATCTTAGTGTTGCATTGTCTGTAGCTGTATGTTTGAAATATAATAGAAATTGAAACAAAATACATGCGCATCATTTTAGTGTTGCATTGTCTGTAGCTGTGTGTTGGTAGTACAATAGAGATCGAAGCAAAATACATGCGCATCATCTTAGTGTTGCATTATCTGCAGCTGTGTGTTGGAAGTATAATAGAGATTGAAACAAAATACATGCACATCATCTTAGTGTTACATTGTCTGTAGCTGTGTGTTGGAAGTATAATAGAGATTGAAACAACATACATGCACATCATCTTAGTGTTGCATTGTCTGTAGCTGTGTGTTGGAAGTATAATAGAGATTGAAACAAAATACATGTACCGGTACACCATCTTAGTGTTGCATTGTCTGGAGCTGTGTGTTGGAAGTATAATAGAGATTGAAACAAAATACATGCACATCATCTTAGTGTTGCATTGTCTGTAGATGTGTGTTGGAAGTATAATAGAGATTGAAACAAAATACATGCACATCATCTTAGTGTTGCATTGTCTGTAGCTGTGTGTTGGAAGTATAATAGAGATTGAAACAAAATACATGTACACCATCTTAGTGTTGCATTGTCTGGAGCTGTGTGTTGGAAGTATAATAGAGATTGAAACAAAATACATGCACATCATCTTAGTGTTGCATTGTCTGGAGCTGTGTGTTGGAAGTACAATAGAGATTGAAACAAAATACATGTGCATTGAAACAAAATACATGTGCATCACCTTAGTGTTGCATTGTCTGTAGCTGTGTGTTGAAGTATATTCGAACTTGCAAATAAAATAAACTTTGTGCACAATCTTAGTGTTGCATTGTCGGTAATTGTATATACAGATTATAATAGCAATATTAACAGAGATTGCAAATAAATAAACTGTAGAGATTGCAATGAAATAAACTTTGTGCACAATCTTAGTGTTGCATTGTCTGTAGCTGAATATACAGATTATAATGGCAATATTAACAGAGATTGCAAATAAATAAACTGTAGAACTTGCAATAAAATAAACTTTTGTGCATCGATTTAGTGTTGCATTGTCTGTAACTGTACATGTACATGTATAAACAGATTATAATAGCAATATTAACAGAGATTGCAAGTAAATAAACTTTAGATATTGCAATAAATACATGATGTATGTGCCTCATGATCTTCATGTTTCATTGTCTGTAGCTGTGTGTTGTAAGTACAATAGAGATTGCAACATATGACATGTGTGTATCATCTTGCCATTACAGTACATTGCCTTTAGCTGCTTGTAGGAATTATGAGAGCAGTATAAAGGACCATACAGCTGAATATACTGTACCATCTTGGTATCACATTGCCTGTATCCAAGTGTAGAGATTACAATAGCGAGTGAAATAAATAATCTTTGTGTATTATCTTGGTGTTGTATTGTCTGTGACTTTTTGTAGGCATTATGAGAATGGTATAATGGACCATGTGTATCTTCCAGTTTAATACTTTGTCTGTAGCCCTATAGCCAACTATAGATATTACATATATTATATTATAGATTTTGATTTAAGCATTTATTTTGTATTTTGTTTTTATTTTTGTAACGACAGAATGTCTTATTTTAAGCCATGTTCTATCTAAACCTAATAATTATCAACTATGTTATCTTAGGGACGTTGCGCTTCAAACATTTTTTGTTTATGCACTGTTCCTACTATGTATTATATCTTGATGTAACCCACTGAATTTTATTATCTGTAAACAATTATTTTACATGGTGAATAAATAAAACAAACAAACAAACAAACAATAGAGATTGCAACACATTAGCTGTGTGCAACATCTTGCTAAAACATTATCTGTACATGTAGGTGAGTTTAAAGATTACTATAGAAATTGCAATTAACATTGAGTGCATTGTTGTGGTACTATATGAACAACACAAATAGTGCGTTGATATGTGTAATGAAGAAGCGATGGGCGGAGGAATACCGAATAAAGCACAAGATGGCAACTTATTCATGAACGTTGTCTGCAATGAGTTTTATTAATCTGTCCATCTGGTCATTCGACATGCATCATCTTTATAATGATTTGTATGTAGCCAGAAATTACAATAGAGATTGTAATATATAAATTGTGTGTGTCATCTTGGTAATGTATTTTCTGTGACCATGTGGAGAGACTACAATGGATATCTTAAAATATTATCAATTACTATCATCACAATCATCATCATCATCATCATCATCATCATCATCATCATCATCATCATCATCATAATCATCATCTTCCATACTCACTTTCTCCACGTGTTCTGAATAACAGTAGCAGCTCGGTTCTTTCTCCTCATGTCGGCTAACCTCAGTCTCTCCTTGCTCACCACCTTTCTCCTCTCGTTCAGGATCCTCAACTGGCCTTCCTCATCCCCGGCCTCCTCCAGTGAGATCGAACATGGGTTACTACTCCTAGCAACGGTGGTCCTATCATCACGGCAACACCCATCTTCTCTCCATCTTCATCTCTGGAGAGTGTTTCACTCGATGGAGCAAAACCCTCCGACAACTTCACAGATGCATCAACAGCACTGTTGTTGTTGTTGGTATTAGCATTCTCTTGAGTCCATCCGTTCTCTAGGAGTTGGGTTCGATCCTTCGGAGGCGGGAGCATCTCTTGATTCGACGTCGAGATGCGGTCCTGACTTTGGGAGTTCAACGGGGTGGAGGAGGAATCAGGGTTATTGCCCTTTTTGCTCTGCTCCTCACGTTTCCTAAAAAGAAAGATATCATTTGACATGTTTTTAAGTAAAATTTCAAGTAAAAAAACAACTTACCGGTAATGAAATGGGATATTTTTGAAAATTGCCCTTATACATAACAAATGTAGAGGAGCTTGTGCAGAGATCTTCCAACTTCCAAACTTCATTTTTTTTCTCACTCTTCATTGAATTTTTCTCAAGCTTTCATACCCAATACCCTGATCATTCAGAATTTATTTAAATCAACTTGAATGTGGATGTGGACTCCAATTTTCAGGAGTGCTGGGATTCCTTTTAAACCCTTTCATTTGGTTGGTTGGTTTTACCTGACTGCTTAGAAAGCATGTGTAACCAGGGCAATGACAGCCTTAAGTCCTCTCTGAGGGACTTGGTAATAAGGATTAATGCTTTACCCCAGGGCACTAGCACATTGACTTGGTTTCGAACCAAGGACCTGTACCATTAAGCCATTACACCTCGAAAGATGTGATAAGATTGTTTGATGCTTAGTATAATTTTTTTAACATGATGTTGTATTCTTACTTGGCTGCTGCATCTTTTCTCAGCTGTTCATGTTTCATCAACAGCTTCTTCCTCTCAACAAAAGTCTTGCGAACACAGAAACCCCGGAAACGACACTGTAAAGAAATTATGAATACTTCAATAAACAGCTGGCTTAATACCATTAAATTCCCTCAATGCATGCACAAATATATATATATTTTTTTTTTTCGTTTTTATTTCAACACAAAATTCAATTGTAAACAATCAAATGTTTGATTTAGAAAGCAAATTACATACAACTTATAAAGTACTAATTACATGTACACATAAAGCATAAGGAAGAGAAACACAACAGTAATATTATCAAATGGTAATTACCATGAAAATCCCATATATACAGTGACCATTTTCAATGATCCCCTTCAAAAGAAAAGAGTTGCACAGCCTGTCTCAGTGATCCAACTGTGTACAGTGGCCTCTTTTGCCATTTCCCAAAGAGTGACCTTAATAGACAGGTTTGGCAGTGCAGTGAAACCTCCTTGAACAACCATCTGAATAGGAAGACCACCTGTCTATAAAGACCATATCTTTTTAGCCCCTTGAGAACAGTGATTCTCGCTGAAACCTGTACTAAAGTAACCTGTACACAACAACTACCCGTCTATGACAATGGGTCTTTTGGTCTCCCTGGAGTGGTCTTTATATACAGGTTTGAATACATGCTATCACTCTGCCTTACTTGTATACGAGTGGCAGCCATGTCCCTGATACCGGTGATAGATAGGGCGCCCTGTTCCACCATGTACTGCGATACCTCATGGTGGTCGTTGAGGAGGGTGTAGTCAAGGGGCGTGAAGCGGTCCTCTGTCAGCTCCATGTGATTAGGGAAAGCACCATGGTCTAGTAATAACCTGGTAGCATCTAGGTATCCGGTACTACATGCCCAGTGAAGAGCCGTCATCCCCTGTGAAAACAATACAAACAAAAAGATATATATATATATATATAGAGAGAGAGAGACACCAGTGGAAGATTTCTGTTGTATCTGATCTTGAGTTGACTCACTCTGTTCAATAACCTGTTGACTACTGAATTCTCTCATTCCCATAGACTTAAAGGCATTGTTTAACAATGTTAAATCTGAGATTCATGGCCCTACGTGTTATCAGTGTCTGTGATATGGTGTAATATTGAAGCCCTAAAAAAAAATGCGCTTCAAAATGATCATGAAGTGCATCAAAAAAGTAAAAATCTTTGAGCGACCAGTTTTACCATACTCATTTTCCCTAATAGACTGTAGTGTTATGAAAACCGTTAGGAAAACGCAAAATTTGATTTCGATTTCCAATCATAAATATCTTGATAATCAGACTGACGATCGGCTTGTAAAAGTCATGGGATTCCTGACTGACCTTAAGGTCTATAACTATGATTGCAGCATGAGCTAAATCCAGGATTTTGTTCCAGAATCTGAGGCAATGTTACAGAGTCACTTTAACACAGAAACCCCCAGTTCCTGTAGACATTATTCAATGACTTTCGACATCTGACCTGATGAATCAAATCTCTAGATTCAGTTCATCTTTTCATACTTATACCTACTTCATCCAAATTTGCTAAAAATTGGCTCAACGGTTCTGTTAGTTATTGCAGTTTTATCCAATAAATGAAATGTGATTAAAGAAGAAAGGCTGTGAAAGGAGGTCCAATCATCTTTTCCTATCCTTTTCCCCTTCCTTTTCCTTATCTCCTATTCTCTCCATTAGTCTTTTCTCATATTTTTTTTCCTCCCACTTGACAGGGCCCACAGCCCTCCCTTTCCTTTTTTTCCTTTTCCCTCCATTTTTCCTTTTTTTCTGCAATTTGACGAGTCCATGTCCTCTCATGCCCCCTACCCCCTGCAGCTACATCATTGTGCAGCACCACGGTGGCGATGACAAAGTTATACTTGTGAGAAGACTGTATCCTCACCTCATTATCCTGTAGATTAGGGTCTGCGCCATGCTCCAGGAGTAGGGTCATACAGCGGATGAATCCCCCATAAGCAGCGCACTGGAGAGGGGTACGACCTGCATTGTCCTGGACGTTGGGACTGATGTCATGCGTCATGAGGTGGTAACAGACACAGGTGTGGCCTCCCAAAGCAGCCCTATTGAGGAAATTCAGAAAAAAATGAGAATAAGTATCATTCCCCGAGTGAAATTGACATTATGCAGGTCAGGGAGCAGTTTTTACGACACTTGCTGTTATGACAACTGCTCCACAATAATTTCTTCCACTAACTGAATTCCTAGCTTCATCCCTGGACCCAACACTATACCTAACCCTATCCTAAACTCTAACCTTACCTAAAACCCAATTGCAACCCCAACACTAACCTTATTCTTTTGACAAAATATAGCCTAAAGCAAATGTCACAGAAGCAAATGTTGGATCACCTACAGAGTACAACAACTTGATTAAATCTGTAGTCCACCTTAAAGATACTATGTCCCTTTTGCAGCCAACATCAAATTCTGTAGAACTTTGCAGGAATTATGAATATGTCATGTATGTCCTATCTGTGAAATTTAAACGTTAGCAGTGTCCTAATATTCAAATTATGCAAGGAAACCCGTTTACTTGCTAGACTTCACTGTCAGACACTATTGAGTGACTGACTGGCTTTTTCATCTTTGGTAATAACATACATAAAATGAGCTGTAAAGGGTACATGAGCATTTGTCTACATCAATAACCCACTTCTTGTAATGGCCAAAATTAAACTGATTGAATCTTTGCGCAGCATAAAACGTACGACCATTCGGTACAATGGTCTGAAAATCAGACTATTACTTACTGGCTCTATAGCTCCTAAGTCGATTCGACAACTAATAGTCGTTATTTTCCCACTTAAAGACATTTTCAAGCCCCCCTTTTTTTAGGGAAGTTCTAAATTATTATTGTCTTTCAAATGCCGTTGGAATTTAACCTTTTCATTTTTTTGGCCTGCAAATGGGACATAGTACCTTTAAAAGGTACCATAACTTTGTTAAACTTAAACTTACCTAAAATCCTAAATTTAATACATATTCAAATTAGAATTTTTAAAAACTGCACTGCTATTGGAGGTCCAATTAATACAAATAATAATACCAAATTCATCAGATTTTAATAAAGAGATGAATAATATTCTGTTCTTGCATAATGCATATCATATTATGATATAATGTCTCTATGCACTTTCAAAAAGCTTATTGGATATTCTTACCCCAGCTTTAGCTCGAGCAACTGTAGCACTCAGTGCATTCAAAGAACAAATCCACCCAATTATCACATTGCTACACCTTCACCTAGTTTGAGTCTGGCAAATGTGGATCAATGTCTTGCCAAAGGACGCTATTGCTGCAACAGGGATTCGAACCCTGTACCTTGTGGTTCACAGTCAGGTGACTTATCTACTACACCCCAACACCTCTAGACTGTGTCATATTTGGACACATAAATATGGTAAGTTGACATTAAAAAATGTCCACGTCTAGTTCCTTATACTTACCAGTGAAGAGGAGACCTGCCTTCTTGGTCTACTACCTTGACTTGAGCTCCACCTGTAAAATGTGAAGAATGCTACAATCAGTTGAGAACAACTTGCAATTGGACTGCTACTCATCGTTCTTATTAGGGTAATGCTAATCCTTTCCATCTCTTTCTACATTCATCTCTTTCTCACTCTCTCTCTCTCTCTCTCTACATCCCTCAATCTTTCCCTTTCTTACTGTAGCCAAGTAAGACTTCGGATTCCATGTGCACCCTGTTCTACTGCAAACACATATTGGTGCGTCGACTGGACTTTTCCCTCATCGCATTTGTGTTTATTGAGAGAGTATTTGAACTCAAAATATCTCTTTACAGAAGTACTATTTGAAGCTCATATCTTGAATATAGTATAGCGACATCCAATGACCGTGAGTACCTTTGGCTAATGTCTTCATGACCTCTGTATGACCCATCTCGGCTGCTCTGAAGAGAGGTGTGTGTTTGGTCTGATCCACCACATCAACTGCTGCACCATGCTACACAGTAGGAACAAATGAGCCATTACTTTAAGTGCAGTACACTCAAAGACACCTACCTGTACAGAAAGACCACCTGTCTATAAAGACATTTTTTGTATTTACCTTGAACAGTGTTTCTCATTTAAACGTGCATCAAAATGAACTTGTATTTAAAGACCACCTGCCTATAAAGAATGTTTTTCTCATCTCCTTTGAGCTGTCTTTATACAAAGGTTCTATACTGTACTTGGAACAAACAAAGAATTTACTAAATTAAGATATACATACAGCAAAACATGGGAGAAAGATGGTCTCTATGTAAACAATGTAATGTTCTTTAACTACATGTTTCACCAAGAAACACTATTCCAGGGAAACAGAAGCTGTGGCCTTTGAAGACAGGTAGTTACTCTATACAGGTTGTCACTACTGCATGTTTGACTCTATTGTGATTGGCATATACATGTACACGTAATTGAAAGATACGGTAGTATGTAAAGAGTAAAAGTTAATATGGATTAATGAGTTACTGAATTTCACAGGTGATTGAGATTTCCAAACTATTTAACACCACAAAATATGATAAAGGGAAACACAGGGTTTTCACACTTGCAAATTTCATGGCACTGAAATAGCACCTGGTAAAATCTTTTAAAAGTTTCTGATATCACAGCTTACCATCACTAGCAATACAAAAGGGAAACATCCCCAAATCATCTGTATTTTTTGGAAGAAATTACAGAGAGTTGGACTTACCTGCAAAAGAACTTCCACTGTACTTGCATGCCCTGACATAGCTGCAGCATGAAGAGCTGATAAAAGAATTCAAAAATATACAAAATATTGAAATAAGGAGACTTCTTACCTAATATCAAGTGAATAAAACATGTTTTCTTTCATTTAAGGGCAATTTATAATCCCCAAGGATGTTAATGACCCAACGTGCTGTGTCAGGCAAGAGTAATTTCCTCTTAAACATTGAGAATACAAATTACATCTGTATCTAGTTCACCTTTTTTTTAAAATCTGTTAATGGAACTGTAGGTCACAGAGGGAAAAATTAACATTATCATAAATATATGAGATTCTGTATTGAATAAGTAATCTGATCCATTATACAGTTATTGGAAACAACACAATATAGCTACAAATAAAACAACTTTTGATCAAAGTATAAACAAAATGACTACTTAGAAGCTTAGTTAAAAGTAATGGGATGTGCACTTGTTCCCATAAAGAAGTAGGCATATGTGTTGAAAATCATAGTTTTATTGCATAAAGGTACATGTAGAACCATATGATATTAGATATATTTTTACCCATCCTACCTCACTTAGGCTAAATACATTCAAACTTATCTATGGAGGCCACTGAAGGAAAACACAGAAAGTGGCCACTGTAGACAGGTGACCTTTATAGGCAGGTTTTCTTTCTTTCTCAAAAGGAGACATGGCCACTAAGACAGGTTATAGACCGTAGTACCAAAAAAAATCCTCCAACCAATTCAATATTACATTTAATGATGTACCAACTTCATAAGTAATCTTGCCCTTTGATTTGGGGGACACACTTTGCTAAGTTTAATACCATACAAGGTTTGGTACAACAAATATCTGTCCAATATACTAACCTGTGGCTCCAGTTTTATCAGTAGCGTTGATATCCTGCTTGTATTTCATCATGACCTCTATGACCCCGTCGGCTCCCTTCCCAGCAGCCCACATGAGCGCTGACCTTCCTTCCAGGTCAGGCTCGTCTGTAATTCCTTCTCTCTGGAGAAACACCTCCACAGTCTCCTGTAAATAGACAGAATTATAGCCTGTTCAGTCTAGCTAAAATTTATACGATTCTCATACAGTCAAACCTGTCTATAAAGACCACCCAAGGGAGACAAGAAAAGTGATCTTTATAGGCAGGTGGTCTTTATATATGTACAGGCTCCTTTAGTACATGTTTCAAAGAGAAACAAATGCACAAGCACCATTGATATGAATGTATCCTATTGAAGCACACATCCCAATCATAAGTAACCAATCATGAGTATTGCAAAGGCATTCATTTTTGTGCAATGATAACAAGAAAACATGACTTTATAAATTCTTGCAGCTTGTATGTTTTAGCACTACAATATGTTCATCTCTTAACAAAATATTGAGATGATACATGATCATGTTTTCATTTTGATGCTTGGCAAATTTAGAGTAATTTTGAATATTTGATTACCGTATGATTATTCTGTGCTGCGTAGTGTAGGGGCGTGGCACCGTTGGAGTCCGAGCAGCTGTAGTTGGCATTCTTGTCCAGCAGCATGTTGACCATATGGGTGTGGCCTAGGACTGCCGCCCAGTGGAGAGGGGTTCGAAACATGTTGTCCAGGACGGAGATGTTGCACTTGACCAGTGGGGTCTGGGTTCACAGAACAAATGGTCAGAAAAGTCTCAGGTGGACACATAATATGCAATCACAACAATTTTAAGAGCATGCTATACTAGTGATTTCATTGAAGAATGTGCGCAAGGCACGATTTTAGTGCATATCTATGAATATACATCTTTAGGGGGTATTAAAGAGTGTTTTACGACATCATTTTGACAACACCTATGATTTATTTCCCATTATTTTCAGGAGCACAAATGACAAATCCATAACCATGCGCATACTACTAATTCAAAGCAATAGATCATCTGTTTGGAGCTAGAAGGGCATTAAATTATATACATTTTACATAGAGTTAACCCCTTCTGTCTCTGAACAGACAATATCTTTATATATGATACAATATCACATTTTTTTGTCTTACAATATAGTTAACTATACTCAATGGAGCAGACTACTTCCTTCAATGATTTCAACTTCATTTTGGTTAAAATAAAATGGTACTCCTAATTTTTGCAAGTAATTAAATAAAATTAACAAAACCAACAGCAATCCTCCAAAAGATCACTTCCAACAATATCTCAAATCTCACCATTCCAATCAATTTTACCTCCATTAACATACATACCTGAAAATCTACAAGGCGTTGGACTATGGCAGCATTGCCGTTAGCTACGGCCAGATGGAGTGCTGTCCTCCCCTCGAAGTCCTGCCAGTTGACCACACTGTTCAGTTTCCTACGGAAATATTGAATAGTAGCAGAAATATTAAAGCCTCGTTCACATATAACGCTGCAAAACTGCAACATTTCTCTTAATGATGTAAGTGTAATACGCTTCTCACTTCTGTATCTAAACACAGTGCTTAAAGGGAGTGGATCGTCAGTTTCCATGTGCAGAAGGTCATAATTCGCTGACACCAGACTTGGTGGAAATACCATTAATGGGAGTTACAAATCTGCACACAGCAAACCCGTAGGCCAGTCAAGAATTACCCCCTAATCTCTGGGAGAGCTCGATCGATCGAGAGTCTTCGGGTGAGGGAAGAGCAAAGCATTACATAAGGTCTAATGGTCATAAAACTGAAGGCTAAGCCTGGTGATTGACAACACCTGTTACTGGGTAAACACCCGAACGGTGATGATTTCCCCATGAGAGCTGACTTCTATGTGTCTTTAATGAATATGCTAAGGACCTTTGTTACACACAATTGCCATTCATTCAACAACAACAAAATTTAAACATGTCTTTTTTTGGCAGCGGTTTACTGCATCACATCTGAACGAGCCCTCAGTGTTGTTGGTACATTTCATTTATCGCCGCAGTGGACCAAACTGTCAACATGTACATGCTGTCCATCCACAGTAAACAAAGTAAAGAGATGGTGATAGAAGATGCAAAAACAAACAAAAAAATTTGCTTCACGTCCCTGCTGCAGTGCTACTGTCGTTTGTATCTACATTTTCCACTCTCCACCAAGATAAATTAAATGGGTTATAAGCAAAAAAAATCCTTGACTGATGCCTCATCACCTCATCATTGCAACTTGACTAAATCTGGGCTAATAGTAGTATTCAGTGCTGTGTACCCTCAGGAAAAGTTATTTTATAAATCCAGCTATAATTCCCATTTGGGTAAAATAGAAGAAAAAAATCTAAAATGATATTAGATTTTTTATGGAAAGAAATGTGGGGAAAAAATGGAATCTCCATTCAGAAAAATAGTAATAATGCATAGGAAACTTCAATACATTGAGAGCTGAATTGATTGAAAATACTTGTGTCAATTTTCGCTTGAATTCCTTTTTTTTAACAACAAATTTCAAGATTATTCAAGGAGTATATGTAATACAGTAACTAAAAAGAAAATATTGAAAAATTGAAGAGGTGATATTCTATGAAAATAATAAATTTATGACTATTTAGTGTGCAGAGGGCACTTTCACTCGAAAAAAACCCCAAACCCCAAGGCAGAGATGGCCCTATATTGTCAAGTTGAACCGACCATATTCTTACCAGTATGTGCTGAACGGTGTTAATAGCTGTGGGGGAATCCCCCGCGTTTGCTGCCCAGTGGAGTGGGGTCTTCCCATCAGTGTCTGGTATACCAATGTTGGAGCTCTGAAAAGAAGAAAATAAGCTAGTTCATAAATACCGCTCACCCAAATTTAAGATCATACCTGACACCCTCTGTAATTTGAAGTTACATGATTGTTCAGGCAATAAGAAAACCTAGGCTTTTCACTTCATAGTTGAAACTATGTTACTTACCAGTATGTAATTTACTTAATTCATATATTTTTTTCATCTATTCAACAAATTTCATATAATTAGCAGTCATACAAACATTTACACAAGGAGAAAATTCAGCTTTTTTTATACATGATTGAATACTATGGAAATGGAATGTGAAAAGTGAGACTTGAAGTTAAATATGACTTACATGTTTTACAAGCATTCTGACTGCTTCCTCATTCCCATAGGATGCACTCCAATGCAGAGCAGTTCTCTGAAAATAGAACAAACAAAAAATACTGATGCTGTTTCAATATTCATACCATACATATCCATCCCAGAAGATGTTCAAGGCACTCATTACATACCACGATAACCCTGGCTTTGGCCAAGCTGCCGGAAGGCTCTGAAATCATTCAAGGAATTACTTCCTATTCAGTTACTACACCTGGGTTGAGAGTGGCAATGGTAGATTGATGTATTTCCAAAGGACATTAGTAATTTGCAGGCACAAACCCTTGCTGGTCGTAATGCATAAAGAATGTCCGGTATGTGAGACCATGTAGACTGCATGTTCTACTGCACTCCATAAGCCCAAGACTAGAGCTGTACAGACAATGACAGAGTTGGGCTAGGCTCAATGCTTTGTAAAATTGTGTTTTAGTTTCAGTGCCAAAAAGAGTCTGGGTGATCTGACATTTGCTCCTGCAACATCTACTCCAGGTTTTATTTCATCAAAAGTATAAAGTAAGGGTTAGAGTTGTAATAGGGTTTGAGGTTAGGTAAGGTTTAGATTTAGGTTTAGGATCAGGGTTCAGGTTTAGGTTAGGTATAGGGTTAGGGACAGGTTACGGTTAGGTATATTGGGTCCAGGGGTGAAGTTAGATTTATAGTGGAGGAAATTTCCATGGAGCAATTGCCACAGGGGTATGTGTCGTACAACTAGAGTCCGTGCTTGCAGACTGAGACATTAGTGAAGTAGCAGGGACTAGAACCCCATACCTTGTGATACACAGGCTTAGTAATAATCAGATTAATTTTCTCAGACTTAACTACCTTGGAATTATCTTGCTCATCCACTTCTCCCGGCAAGAGTTGTTTCTTGATAAGCGCAAGGCATCTGGTATCTTTGTGTCTGGTGGCAAAGTGAAGACATGTCTGTCCCTCGTTGTCCTTCTCTCTCCAATAGGCTCCCTTAGAGACCAGCAGCTTGCACAGACGAAACACTCCCTGCAAACACCAAAGAAAAAATAGAAATAATAATTTAATCTGTTCTTGCATAGCACCTACAGTATCACAATATGATATACATGAAACGTCTCTACATGCTCCCAATGAATTTTGGACATAATTATCTTGGCTCTATAGCAACTGTAGCACTCATAAGCATTCAGGAATAAATCCTACCAGATACACATTCACTACACCTCGATTGAATGTGGCAAATTTAGATTATTATTTATAGATGATCTGTTCCTTTCCTACTCATACTGGTCAGGTGCATAAATGTCTGTGAAATTATTGTGTCAACTCCTTTCTGAATGTATATTCCACTGAATATTGTCACTTGATTACTTGAGCGTGCCAAATATAGGAAAAGCTGGGCCACCTGTCCAAAATGACAATATTTTCTGCTTCAATTGAATAGTGTTTCTCATTAAACCGTTTATTGAAGAAACCTGTACACAAAGACCACCTGCCTTAAATGACAGCTTTTCTGGTGTCCCTTGAGTGGTGTTTATGTATATATTTCACTGTAAATAATATTAATAGTAATAAGACCATATTAACTCAAACAACTATCTGGTGAGAAGCCTTGACCTACCTTGTATGTAGCCCAGTGCAGAGCTGTTCTTCCTCCATTATCTTTGGCATCTACATTGGCACCTTTCTTGATCAGGACCTCAGCGCAGTCCAGCCGATCAGCAAGCACGGCAAACATGAGAGGTGACCGGCCAAACTGGTCCGCCTGGTCAACTTCTTTTGGATAAGCTACCAAAATGAAAAAAACATTAGCCAAATGACAGAGTAACTAGTACAGTATAAGTCTGGTCAATGAATTTGGGATAACCTGCCAACATGGAAATTGCTTGAAATTGAAGTTGCTTGATGATAAAAATACATCATGTACATTCCTATCATTAGATACCGGTATTCTGCAATAGAGTAAGTCTGTCAATCTTAACATTCATGTAACATCTGGGGAAAAAATTATCAAAACATATAAAAACTTTTAAAGTTAAATCCAAGGGCATAAAAACATAAACAAACCCCTACACAAATACAAAGTACAGCCATGTTCAGTAAAAATTATGGATATAAACTGTTAACTCATATCGTGCCAAAAACACATAATCAGGTTTCTGGTCGCACACAGAATCTCTTATTCACATATTTGTGTTATTACGTACTACGTGCACACACAAAAGCTTATTGTATTTGTGTAGAGCGTTTATTGTTGTTTTGATTTCGCATGCTGATCACTTATACCGTTACATTGGATTTTCCTGAGAAAATTGCGATATTTTATCATCAAAGTATCATAGTACTTTGTTGTGTGCATTGACATATATATATATATATTTATAGATCTACTACATACAGAAACCATATGAGACGACGGATTGGTTTGACAACTCTCTGATAGTGCTTATTTACATCAGCAAAATTACAAATTTATGAAATTATTTTGGTATCAATGGAAAGAGGGTGAAGTTTCCTACAACTTTCATGTACAATTTTTTTTATACAACATACGGATGAGAAGTTATAGTGGATCAAACAAAGTAAAGATTTAAAATACACGCACTTGAAGCAACCCTAAAATAAACTTGGCACAGGGGGGATTTGTGGCTGGCACAATATGGATTAGCACTGTGGCACAGGGTGCATTGTATGGTGGCAGCTTAAGAGTTAAGAAACTTTTCTGCATTATAAATATCATAATTATTCCATGAAAATCTCCAGTGTGACGAACCTTTGAGAAGCTTTTGAAGAGCTGCCTTCTGGCCATTGACTGCTGCAGCATGTATCTGTGTGGTGGGCGATGCCTCTCTCTGGAGGGACGTCATGGAATCTAGTACCCCGCCTCCACGCCCCTGGGAGGGGACCTGCCCCTTAACATCGGGGATGGACTTGACTCCTGATGCTACTTGCAATGGGGCTACCTCTGCGTTGTGTCTTTTCATCTGCAAATTTAAAAAAATGAAATACCGGTAATGAAAAGTGAAAGTTCTTCTTTCATTGAAAAGTTAATCAGTGTTTGCATAAATTTCAAATATTGGTATTTTCATCTTTTCTTGTTTTAAACCATATTCAGCACTAAACACTCACAGGCATTTGGACATCAATGATCATGCACCGCAATTTCTAACTCCGGGCAAAAAAAACACAATTCAAAATTTGAACAGGGGGCCCATGCATACATGTACAGACCTTGAAAATCAATACTGGGATACATCTCGATCAAGACAAGAATTAGCCTGGATCCCTGCCAAACTAAGTATGTACATCTCCTTTTACTGCAGAGTTACTCAAACGACTATTTCCACTGTATGCAAGGTGCATGTACAAATTCAAATTTATTGATTAAAATAATAATAATAATAATAATAATAATAAATGTTTGTTAGCTCTAATGAAATGCAGTTCTTCATTTAGTTGTCAAGTAATAAAAAATAAATTCCTGGTACAAAAGAAGAATGTGTAATATGATGTTCACATTCTCCAAAAAAAATATTCTTTAAAACTTGATAAATACAATACAGTATACATAGCACATATGCTTGACAAATTAAACTGATAGAACACACATACTTACATGACCAGATGTCTTTACAAAACATGAAAACATTTTGAGCATGTCTTCAGAAGCAGGCATAAACTAAATTCATGTATATCTACCCTCAAAATATTCTTTCTTAAAGAATATCTGCTCAAAATGTAGGATCCTCTCTCCTTCAAAGAACTGAACACTGAAGCAAACCAACTCCTTGGCATGAATCTGATAGTCCCAGAAGCAAATGCAGATACAACAACCTAAAGTAGAGATCTGATCGACTTACTGTATGATGTATATATGGCAACCACTAGTACTTATTGAGGATTCATTTGTTTGCAAGAGTTCTTTCCTTTGGAACTCTAAAGCTGTTTTGTAGGTAGACAAAGGGGACTATTGTCCCTGCAGGCCAGTCAGTGATTCATGCTCACTCAAGTGTGGTATGAAAGTACAATGTACAGGTAGCTGTGTAATGAATTCTATTCTCACATATACATGTAGAGCTACGATTAGTCTCATTGGACAATGCCCCCTATTGTCGGAGTCAGGCAGCATAACATGTTAGCGTACAGATTTTTACCAAAAATATCGTTAAAAATTCATTGTTTGTTTCAACGAAAATCACATCCACACCGACATACGTTGACACTATAGCTCTTTCATTGGAACGCCCATGTCCCATTCCATTCGAAAGTTCACCTGCTGTACTCTGGTCAAAATATGTTGCCAGCTCGCCGTTGCATATATAACACATGTGCAACAAGTTGAACTTTGAAGTTTGAATGCAATTTGCCATGTGCGAGTGTAAGGTTATAGGTCAATCACACGAAGGATAACTAGCATGAATTATCAAAGATCAGTTCTGATTGGTCAATTATGTCAATTTCTGACACCCCCCCCCCATACTTTTCCCATTTAAGATGCGGAGTACCAGCTAGAGTAGATGTAGATCTTCATGTACTGGACACATTTGTTCAGTCTATTCGTTTCATCCCCGCTTAAGTTCACAAAGGGACGAGAGAAACCTCCTGCACTGCCTTAATCATGTCTTAATTTCCTGCATAAGATTCACTCTTCTTGTGCCTCTCTGGTCTCTGCTTAATACATGTATCTATTAAGTTTGAGCTCTTTTGCTACACACTACATGCAAGACTTCAGCTTTTCATGGCATTGTCTCATTATTAAGTATAAGATTTTGCTTTTGGGAATTATTGGAGGAAGAATCACAGGAAGGAGAACTTTTGACCACTACTAACTTTAACTGGTATTGCATGGACAAGGCCAACAACTCCCCCCCACTCCCTTAGTAATAGTAGCTACATGTAGGTGTCAGAAGGATACTGAATTTTGTTAGCATAAAATGAGCCGAGTCTGGGAAAAAAGTGGCACAACTTTTGGAGTAAATTCATCTCGTAACTGCAAGGTGATCTGAATTTATTTTTATCTTATAATTGGAATATATGGAAAGTGAAAATTGTGGTCATCTTTTTGGCGTTAAGGAGAGGTGTTTAGGCTGACCAAAAAGTAAACTAGAAGAGAAATTACAAACCCTCTAAATTTCATAAATTTTGTTTAATTGCCACTTAATTTCCATTCATTTAATAACGATGGGAAACCAACATTTTCTGATTTACAGGAGTTTTGTCACTTTTTTTCAATTTTGCAGGATGATCTCAAATTTAGTTATGTAAAAATTTCATACCATCACGCATCAGAAAGATCATGGAATATGCCATCTGTCCATAAAATTATGAAGGAGAATTTTTAAACATAAAGAGCCAATTAATAGTCAATTACTAGTCATACCATATGTAGTATGTACATCTCAGAAGCCCGTGATGCACACTTGTCTGCGTCCATGCCTCAACTATATAGGCCTAGATCTAGGCTATCAATCATTATCAAAAGCCACTAGACCTACATGTATAGACTCTATAGGATCTATGCTAGACCGAAAATTCTGTCTCTTGAAGCCTCTCTCTTTAGAGACAGAAGCCGACCATAGGCTCCTGTGCAAGCGTTTTGGCCATTTATGGCCAAAGAACTTGCCCAAAATAAGCGGATTCATATCCGATGCATTTATGTTTGAAAATTAGGCCTAGGCTAATATACATCGGTTCCACTTACCAGATTGACTGTATGATGCGTTTAAGGGTCGCCGAAATTGAGCTCCGTGTTGAAGTTCTTGCAGCCGTATTTTAAACTGTTACTGTCAATGGATGACGTCATCTTCCTTCATGCCCAGTAACAGTTTAAAATACGGCTGCAAGAATTTCAACGGAGCTCAATTCGGCGATGAAATCCGGAAAAAAGACCCTTAAACGCATCATACAGTCTATCTGGTAAGTGGAACCGATGTATATTAGCCTAGGCCTAATTTTCAAACATAAATGCATCAGATATGAATCCGCTAAAATTGAGTATTTTGGGCAAAGTTCTTTGGCCATAAATGGCCAAAACGTTTGCACAGGAGCGGCTATGGTCGGCTTCTGTCTCTAAAGAGAGGAGCCGACCCTACCCAAATCAGAGGCTAACGAACGAAAGAGACAGAAATTTTCGGTCTAGATCTATGCATGCCTAGAGTCTATGGCAAAAAAGTGCTGAAAATATGTCAGATTACATTCTCCTGTTCTGAACCATTCATTTCTACTTCATAGTAGACCCTAGGCCTAGATCTATGTGAACTGAAGACTGAAGTAAATAACTGGTATTTTTCATGAAAGTAACATCACATTTAATTCTGTCATTTCTGTTACTGTTAGTGTTTAAATACTGTGTTACTCCAACTTTCTGAGGATTTTTAATTTTATTTTTATCAAAAAAATAATAGCTAAAGCTAGAAATAAATCTAGATAATCTAGATCTAGAATCTTTTTAATATTATCAGGAAATGTACGAGAAATTTATTTTCTCCACTCTCGCCCAGATATCCCACTCAATACGCATTGCCATTGGCATATTAGCATTGACCACTATCATCCTATGTTTTGCTCGTGGGAAGGCCGAGGCTTTGATCAGAACACAACATCATTCAACATACCGGGCCGCGGCCGGATTCGGCGGCGGCGGAGTGTGGGACTTGACCAGACAGTACGGAGTAGGCCTATAGCCATAGGCAGCATAGGCCTAGACGGCTAGAGTCTAGGCCTAGATTAGATCTAGAGCTACAAAAACACGAAACTTCTTTTTTTTTCTTTTTCAACCAGAATCTAACTTAGTTTGAATCGTGTACGTTGTCACAACACATGATCCATTAACACATATTATATTCATAGAATCGAATGTTTACCTTCGCTTCAACTTCAACTTCAAGCTTCTCATCTAGTAAACTGGAGCCTGTTGATTTGCGTCATTGTTGTTGTTGTTTTCTAAACAAAAAACACTAACAGGGGAAATCGCTTCGCCACTGAACAATAATCGCCGAAAATAAACTAGAAGCCGCACGCTCGAAAACGTGACACGAGAAAGGTACGTTCTTTGAATCAGAGGTGTGACAATAAGCCCAAATGTGCGGTTCTTCAACCTATAGCGACGGGCGTCCGAACTTGTTGTCAAGGACAATATCCGACGAAGAGCCCATAGAGTGTGTCGTAACTCTTCGAGACCAACTATTATTCTATTTTTATTTAACTTATTTCTTTATCTTATTCTTTTCTTTTATGTTTTAAAATATTAATATTATTTCTTTTCTATTTCTCCCCTAATATGTTAGGATCCTTATATTCTACGTTATTGCTACCATGGAATATTAGCGTAGGAAAATTGAATCTGACTCAAGTATTTTGAAAATAATGAAAGAGACATGAGGAAAATCTTCTGCACATTTTCCGACGACGAGCCCATAGGGTGTGTCGTAACTCTTTATTTCGAGACCGACTATTATTTTATTTTTACTTGCCTTGGGGGAAGGGGGGTCTTAAGTCAGTCAATGATATTTATCTTTTTACAATTAATATTTTCCCCCCGGTTTTTTTATGATCCTTATATTCTTCGCAGTGGCGGATCCAGGAGGGGGGCACAGGGGGCACTTGCCCCGGCCAAAAAAAAAGAAAAGGAGAAAAAAGAGGGGGAAAGAAAAAGGAGAGGAAAAAGAAAAACAAGGGAAACGCTTTCGGCGGTCTCGCCTGCATTACGCAATTCGATATGATGAAAAATTGAGGTTGGGACATTATTTGTAGGCAGGGTGGCCCATTTAGCAGCCCCCCAAAAATGAAATCCTCTGAATATAATCAGCATTTTGAAGTGAATATTGACTAAGAATTATCAGAAGAATTATTTACTATTATTTGTACCAAGATTGATCACTTTCATGAAATATGAACAAATAACAAAAATTGATTTATTCAATTCTCGTATTAAGTTGTGAAAAACATAATCTACTGACCTAAAATGACCTTTGACCTTGACCATGTGTCATGTGATCTGTGATACTTGATTACCCTTGGGTACAAGTTTCATGGAAAAGGAATGTATACTTTCAAAGTTATGATAAAAATTCAAAATCTGAACCTGATGCCACAACATAGTCTAAGTTTGTTGACCTGAAATGACCTTTGACCTTGACTTAGTGACCTGAAATTCTTCTCACATGATTGGGGATACTTGATAACCCTTTGGTCCAAGTTTCATTGAATGAGAACTTATACTTTCAAAATTATATTAAAAATTCAAAAAACTTAACCTTGGTTAAGTTTTTGATGTTGACGCCGTTGCCGCCGCCGCCGCCGCCACCGGAAAAGCGGCGCCTATGTCTCGCTTTTTGCTACGCAGCTACGCAGGCGAGACAAAAAGGGAAGAGAGAAAGAAGAAGAAAAGGGGGAGGAAAGAAAAGGGGAGAGGAGAAAAAGGAGGAAAAAGGGGAAGAGAGAAGGGAAAAGAAAGAAAGGGGGATGATATTATAAGAAGGTGTTTTTTTTTACCGGATAAGGGGCGGGGGGAATGCAATTTTAAGTCGAACATGACTAATACCAAAGATTTTATCTCCTTTATAACTTCTAACTTCTAACTTCTAACTTAGTCTTGAATTAATTTTCCGATATACCTATTCTAAGTGCTCTTTCAGCATGCAGATTGTCCCCGCCATTAATCCTGCCACAGTTGCTGGTTTCATGTCATATTATTTTCTGTCATCCCTGTGGCCGCGAAGAGCCTACCACAAAGTTTCTATCCGTTTCGCAAGCACTTTTTTTCCATACATGTAATGCTTATTGCTTCCAGTTTGCAAAAGGTCCCAGTGGCGGATCTATGGGGGGGGGGATGGGGGGATGGGGGAGGGGTTAGGGGGTTTAACCCCCCCTTGTGCTGCCAAGTGAAAATGTGATGTGAATAGAAAAACGCCATCATGTGTCCACACCCACACAGTATCCGCATCGTCATCGGGTCAAACCCCCCTTAAACTGTTGCTTGCTTTAAAAAGACGTTATCATGCACTGCTTTTTATGGTCTCCATTGTGTTAGTAGATGCCAGGAAAACATCACTTACGAAGGTTCAAAATAGCAACAACAAAAAAATCGCCTCGCCGCTACCCGGCTCGGACTTCGCGGTTCGTGCACGATGTTCCGCATCGTCATTGGGTAGAACCCCCCTTAAACTGCATGTTACTTAAGTGATTTAAACAGACGTTATCATGCACTGCTTTTTATGGTCTCCATTGTGTTAGTATATAGATGCCAGGAAAACATCACTTACAGGGGTTCAAAATAGCAACAAAAAAAGAAAATCAACATTGGGTCCACCCCCCCCCCTTACCAAAAAGCTAGATCCCATCATCCGCCCCTGGATCCCTACTCTTTGAGGGGGTAGGAGAAAGCAATTTTACGTCATATTACTCCAGGAAGTGCCTGAAAATGCACCTAAAGTGGTTCTAAAATTGCAAATGCTTCCTACTCAGGGAGGGAGTCCCTCCCTGATCCACCCCCGCTTGGTCACTCCGCTCACTCGCAGCTGACGCCTCGCTCCATCGTTATTCATATATTTCACCCCATGCGATTTTGTGCCCCCCCCCCGGTAAGAAATTCCTGGATCCGCCACTGCTACGTCATTGCTACCATACTTAACTTATAGAATATTAGGGTATGGAAATTAAATCTATTTTGAAGATACAAGAAAGAGCCATGAAGAAGATCTTTTGCACATTTTCATGCACACACAAGCTCTATATTTCTTGCAAACAATTTTTTGAAAATAACAGACTTTTACTAATTTTTTACAATGGAATATTTATGGATCAACTAAATAAAGGCAATCTGCCAAATGTTTTCATTCCTATGTTTGTTAAAAAATATATATATAATGAAATTCAACCCTACCCTAGGTACATGCACAAATCCTATTTTCATTTCAGGCTCCCTTTAATATGCGTACAGTTTTCGCTCTCAAAACAGTAACCTATACAAGTCCCTTATTTTAGAATTATGGCTTTGAATTTTAAAAAAAATAACCGAATCACACTCACTATATTCCTCCAAGCGTAAGCTCAAAGATTCATTTTTAAGTTCATATGTCAGGTATTAAAAAACAAATTTTGATTTTCATTCCTCTCATTCTCTCTTTCTTTTGCAGGCCTACATTTCGCTCTGGTGACCATGGCTACATACATTCACGTATTCTTCATGTCAATGCTAAAGTGTCAGTGACTCATGTTTTTCTTTTACGTCTTCATTTATTGTTATCGAATTCAGTTGGGATCTACTCCCCTTCTTCATGCAGCTACCCCCGCCCTCACCCGATCACCCTTCTCTCTCTCTCTCCCTCTCTCTCTATCTATCTCTAATTCCTCGATCTCTCGCTCCATCTCTTTCTCCCACTCTCTCTCTCTCTCTATCTCTCTCATTTCTTTCTCCCCCTCTCTCTCTCTCTTTCTCTCATTCCTCTCTCTCTCTCTCTCTCTCTCTCAGGCCCCTCTCTCTCCCTCTTTCCCTCTCTCTCTCCCCTCTCTCCCTCCCCCTCTCTCTCTCCCTCCCCCTCTCTTTATCCCTACTTCTTAGTCAAAAGCGAAAACGGGCATGCAAAACGGGGGTTAGGTCGAAGTCGAAGCAATTAATTAGCCCCCGTTCCCTCCCCACGGCCACGCCGAGGAGAAGGAACAACTTTAATATACATTGTACTATGTACTATGTATGACGTAACATCTTTTTTCCGAATCACGGATTTCAAACAGAATTGTGCAAATATAATAAACAGTAAGTCAGTTGATGAACTTTATCTCATACATCTTGTACATTATTATTATGATAATGACCTGTACATTTAAAATATTATAATTCATTTATTTAAAATAGCGTATGGTTAATTTTCCGAGTTAACAAACTGTTGATCTGGCGAATGTAAATATACAATGAAAATCTAACAGTTAATCTTATCAGATAATAATTAATGAAGTACCCCAAGCCCCTACCCCACTAAAAGATGTACTAGAACCGCGCCTGGATCTCGTCCAGAAGCTCCAATAGCATACTATACGCTGGAGTAATTTACTAGTAAATTACCTTTCTTACATCTGGAAACAAACGGCTTCTTAAAGGTACTATGTCCCATTTGCAGGCCAAAAAATGAAAAGGTTAAATTCCAACGGCATTTGAAAGACAATACTAATTTAGAACTTCTCTATAAAAAAAGGGGCTTGAAAATGTCTTTAAGTGGGAAAATAACGACTATTAGTTGTCGAATCGACTTAGGAGCTATAGAGCCAGTAAGTAATAGTCTGATTTTTCAGACCATTGTACCGAATGGTCGTACGTTTTATGCTGCGCAAAGATTCAATCAGTTTAATTTTGGCCATTACAAGAAGTGGGTTATTGATGTAGACAAATGCTCATGTACCCTTTACAGCTCATTTTATGTATGTTATTACCAAAGATGAAAAAGCCAGTCAGTCACTCAATAGTGTCTGACAGTGAAGTCTAGCAAGTAAACGGGTTTCCTTGCATAATTTGAATATTAGGACACTGCTAACGTTTAAATTTCACAGATAGGACATACATGACATATTCATAATTCCTGCAAAGTTCTACAGAATTTGATGTTGGCTGCAAAGGGACATAGTATCTTTAAAAAGACACAACTATAATTGATTCTATTTAATACAAGTAGCTGAAGCAAAAACCAAATACATGTACATCAATAATAAAATGTATCACATGTCATATACAGCGTACGTCTTATTTCAGCTCCTTTTCTAATAGATACAAAGCACTTTACTTATAATCATGATAGTAGAAACAATAACAATTTCTGTGTCACGACAAAAGATTACGTCCCCAAAATACAAAAAGGAACAGAAATAAAACTTTAGTTTATGACATAAAAGGGTTCCAGTATGACGAAAATTAATAATAATAGTAACATCAAATATACTACGAGGGTAATTATGTTTGTCAAATTACAAAGAAGAGATAGATGAAAGATGGATGTTGATGAATTGATCAAGAAAGTAAAAAGCCTTCTTCGCATAATTGTCCAAAAACATATGGCTAATCAAATAATATTACGGGTAGACATAAACTAAACTGAACACAAATCATATCAAATGGGAAAATGCACGTTGCTTATCGTAAAATTGATTACTTGGTATGCACAGTCACATACGATTTTAAAGCATATACATTTCATTTCCATCTGCGTTTCATTTTCCACAGACTGCAGATATACCAGGGGATACCTTGGCTGATCCAAAGTAATAAAGTACTCTGGGGGAAAATCCGGGATTTGGAAAGGGGGGGGGGGTCCGATTCCACAAAAGTGTACAACGTTGTTGACAAATATTTTAAGGGTCACCAGATTTGTAAGGTGTTCATTCACACGACAAAACGACAAGCAAGCAAATTAAAGAATATGAAGAAAAAATGTCGAGCATGAAGGGGAGGAGGGGGGCTCTTAATTCCTAATTCTCATAAATTAATTCAATGATAAGCCACAAACTGCAAAATGGGGTTTCGGATCCCAGTGACCCTCTCCCCTCCGGATCCACTAACATTTTGAGGAATATTATTGGACACAAGTCTTGCACATGCATTCTGAACACGCTGCAACTTGATTATTTGTGAATCTGGCAAGCCAAACAATAATCCATTAATATACAATAATCAAGCCTACTGCTAATAAGTGCACGGACAAGGCTTTCTGTACTTTTTCGGTCTAAGTATTTACGAATGTGACGGATATTGTATAACATATAAAGGCAGATTTCCATGTTTAAACGAGAATCAAGCCATACACCCAGATTTCTTACAGAGCTTGACGGTTTCACTTCCGATTCTCCAACTGTTATAATTATGATTAATACTTAGCTTTGTAACTTGTTTGGCCGGATGTTCCAAAAATGAGAACATCTGTTTTTCTATCATTAAGCATTAGCTTACGATGGAACATCCAAGAACAGGGGGGCGTTTCATGAAACAATCGAATACAAATACACAATGGCTGCAACTTCTACTCCCCTTGGCTTTCTTCCAGCAAAGATCGGCTGAGTGGAAACATTGATAGTACGTGAAGGATTGATACCCAATAACTTGCTCAAAGAACCTTTCTCCGTCTTCACGATGGGGTTCTCAAGTAGGTAGAAGTCGGAGTCTTTGTCTTTAGGCCTTGTTACAAGAACCATTACGCATCTTGCATTGGATCGAAACGATTCGCTTGAAGTGATCTCATATCTCACGCCCCAGGCTTCGGTGTCTCCCATTTGGATAGGCTCCAGCCTCAGCACGAAATTGAAGAATCGGGATCGAGTTTCCAGTGACCAAGCTCCGGTGGCATCCCTGCCCACACTTCATCTCGGTTTTGTAAGAATCGATGCTGATCTCTTCAAAGCAACCATTTTGACGCTGTGATGTTTGAGAGCGATGGGAGCTGCTAACCTTTCCGGGTGGCACGAAGTCCAGGTACAGTCGTGGTTGAAAGTCTGGTTTCTTGAGAAAAGCGTAACTTGCTTTAAGATGGCTACTTCGGCTATCGGCATCGGAGACATTCAGGCCTACTTCGCTGGAGAGAGCTCTGTACTTGAACGACTCAGTCAATATCGATGGAAAATATTCAGTGGCGAATTTGACGATTGGTGAAGCCTCTTGGAGACGCAAAAGTTCAGATATTTCAACTAAAGGAAAACGAATTTTGGGGACTATTTCGAGATAAAGATCCTTGTTGTCTTCTATGCTGCCTTTTGCCTTTAGCCAATCATCCACGCGAGTGATCACCTCTAATTCATTATCTACAACAAGATCTCTCCTTTTAAGGATACTACAAAGTTCCTTCAAACTTAATCCTAACCATGACGACTCTGGGATGTACTGGAAGTACAGAGATAGTGTACGCAAGCAATTTTTCTTCAAGGAAGTGTAGTTGTATTCATCTGTATCCCTCAACCACGTAATGGCGCTGACCATACTCCCTTGGTTTATCATCTCTCTTACCCAGTCTTGAGCCATCTCGCCCAACTTTTTGAGTCCCAGTCTATTGGCAAGACTCATCACCATTCTCACGTTGCCCGATGAGAAACTCATCTCGCCCGTGTAGAGGAAATTCAAGACCGTTTCAAAAACCTCGATCTCCTTGTCGGTGGCATTCTGAGCGAGCTCCATGACGTTATCAGGAGAAGCAGTCATAATCAGATTTGCCAGTTCATCGCTCCAGGAACCCAGCACGAGTCGATGAGCAGCGAATGTTCGCTGACCAACCTTGACATGGATGTCTGTAAGTTCTTCCCTGCTCAGGAAAGGAACCAGCTTCTTCGAGAGGGCGCTCCGACATGAATAGGACCGTTTACCATCTTTACTTGTATCCATTGCAGCAGCCGTCTCTCGACCCTCTTCCTACGAGAAAATATGAATAAATTAAAAATGTTTTGACCTATCATTTGGTCTGATTTACTAAGGGTAGCTACATCATCAGTATATTAATAATGCTCTTCCTGCTGGCCCTGCAATTATTTGTTTTAACTTCGTGCAGCATTACCAGGTATATCCTATTTAAAACACCCCCTGGACTGAGAGGGACAAATGTGGGCAAAACATGTGTAGTCCAATGATGTAAGCATCGTTCGAGGATGGGACCCAGGACCTTTCGTATATGAGAGTAAGGACCCTTTATCAATACCACAGTGCTCCTGGGTAACGTAATGTAACTTAAAACATTTAAACCAGTTGTATCAAAGCGTGCATGAGGTGAAAAACTCACACACTTTGCCCGGACACTCCCCATTTCACAAAACGTGACAGTTGACAGTGACAAATACTTTTCTTTGTCTTATTGTATAGGCCTATAGACATAATTTTGTCACGATTTAATGCCATTAAACAATGGTATTCCAGTAATAGCAACATAAAAAATATCGTATCCGGACACCTACCCCCGTGGACATCCACCCCCCGGATAACCACCCCCAGTCAACTACCCCCTAGGACAACTACCCTCTAGGGCAACCACCCTTTAGGACGACTACCCCCGGACAACTACCCCCCGGACAACTGCCCCCGGACAACTACCCCCCGCACAACTACCCCAGGATAGTTGTCCGGGGGTAGTTGTCCTTGAGGATGGTTGTCGTATGGTAGTTGTCCTAGGGGTAGTTGTCCTAGGGGTAGTTGTCCGGGGGTAGTTGTCCTAGGGGGTAGTTGTCCCGGGGTAGTTGTCCGGGGGTAGTTGTCCGGGGGTAGTTTTCCTTGGGGGTAGTCGTCCTAGAGGGTGGTCGCCCTAGGGGGTAGTTGTCCTAGGGGGTAGTTGACTGCATGGGGGTGGTTATATCCGGGGATGGATGTCCAGGGGGTAGGTGTCCTAGAACAAAAAAAACATTATATCGAATATAAATTTCCCAATTAATGCAATGTACAATTCTCTGAAATCAAGAGGAGCATTTTTGGCACAAAAACCCAAATCATTTGTCAGAGAAAACTGATGGGCCGACTAATGTGTTCGATTTGTACAATTTTATTGGTAGGGTATAACTTTAAAGATCGTCAATCTGAACGGAAAAGGTTTTTTTTTACAATCCTCTTTGAATGAGAATTAAAATATCCATGAACATTACTCTTTTCAGTTTTAATCGAGTCTTTCCTATTTGTTCATTATTCAGATTATTATTAGAATGGGAAAGAATATACAACATGAATCAACCAGAAATAAGTTAATTGTATCAAAATGAAGGTAAAATTTAAATTGAGCCCAGAACATACCTGTTTTAGCCAGGCACGTAGCCAGGGCACGTGCCCCCAAAAAAAATTCCAAGATCGTACACACTTCCTCATAGACCCCTCCCCAGGACGTCGATCAATTACATGTATGTGCCCCCAAACATTAATCTCTGGCTACGGCGCTGGTTTTAGCCGCAATGAATTAAATCGGGATCTTCTCGCGACCACTGCGAGACCGAACTGTGAAGCTTTCTAATGCGCTGCACTGTGTATGTATGTTAATTAAATGCTCGATGCAACGAATAAATGCCACTTCCTGTGGGGAAAACCCGACCCCGCGCGCGTCTTTTTTAAAAACATAACCTAGCCATCCTACCGCTGCATTTGATTGGCTCAGTAGGAACCTATACGTCAGGCGCTAGTCATAAATATTCATGATACGCACGCACACAGAATCTGGTGCGATAGGCTTTATCAAATAATGAGATTTCATACAAAAATTACAAGTGCAAAGCTATGTTGACTTAAAATAAATGACATTGCGAGAAAATCGGGAGGCTTACCGTAAACGAATTACTACCCAGGTCGTAACTTGTCCATAATCATTGCGACATACTGGTAAGTCCAGAATCTGGCCGGTTTAATTTGATCTCCACCAAACCGTACCAACGCAAATATTCATATATTCAAATAGTAATATGCAGCGCTAGGATCGCTAGGTTACGTTTAAAAAAGACGCACCCCGCGCACGCTCTGCTGATCTGAGGCGCGGCGGAGCCTGGGTTCGGGTTTTCCCACGCCATGGTATTCCCCACTAGCATGGCGCATTTATTCATCATTACAATATCAGTTCCATATATAACACTTCATCAACCATTGTAATATTGACGCCATATAGACTATAACACTGCACGCAAAACAATCAATTATTACTTAGCAGACACTTGCCATTTGACGTTTACGAAGCTGCATGCAGTGAGCTTTATTTTTAGCCTGCTATTTGTGGATCTTGAACTTGTTCACAACTTGAGAGTCGTTTTCACTCAGTGAGGATCAGGTCAACTGGTCAACTGCCAGGAGCATCTACAGTAACAACTGGTAAGTTCGTAATTCCCTTCAAAATGGTATCTGATATAGTATCCAGCTTCTATATATATACGCACACATATATAATATTATATTCTGCATCAAAAATTTGTTGGCTTTTGATTGGTTGAGAGCTTGTCACATGACCAGAAATATTTGAACTATTTTTAGAAAGTACTATATGAGAGTACTATTTGGGAGTACTATTTGGGAGTTGAAAAAATGTGTTTTTTTTAATTGAATTTTTTTTTTTCTTCAAATCTTAATTTAATGAAAACAAAATATTCTAAATCTTTTTAGATAAAATTGACATTTTTTTTGTTCTAAATTTTGTTTGTCCCAAAAATTTTTTTTGTTTTTTGTTTTGTTTTGTTTTGTTTTTTTTGTTTGTTTTTTTTTATAAAATAAATTTTTGATGCAGGATATAAAACAAATATACCATGCCTTCTATTCGAGGTACTGGTTAAAACTATGGGCCTCGGTGACTAAAGTACATTTGCTTCGGGCTGCCCTCAGCAAATAGTACTATTGAGTCACCTCGTGCGCATAGTTTTAACCAGAACCTCTCAAGACAGTGTATATTTGTATATTATACAGATATACCAAGCTGTGAGAAAGAATAGTGGAAATTATTTATCTGAGGAGGGAGGCAAAGTACTATTTTTTCCGAGGCAAAGCCCCAAGGAAAAAATAGCAACTATTGCCAGTCCCTCCGAAGATATATAATTTCTACTATTCTTACGAACTAAAATGCTTGGTATATTTGTTTTATATCCCTTCTTTACGATCCGAACCGATTTGACACCAATGTTGAAATATCCCTTTAAAGATCAGTGTAAGGTCAACGTTGGACTTAATGATTAGCTGGCATATGATTTTTAACCCGCTATCAATGACAATGACAATGACAATTTATTCTCATGTCAACCTGCGCACAATTATATTAACGCGCATTTAATGAGACGCGCTAATTGCGCATTACTTTTGATTGAACGTGTGATGTCACAATGCTTATCTACCTGAAAATCTCAAAGAGAGCATGCGCAGTTCTGCCAAGGAAAAAATAGTGAAAAATATTCGGAGCTCTGGCAGAGATTTGTTTTTTATAGTGAAATTATATTTTATCACGTGACCACCAAGTGACCAATCATTTTTTTAGAAAACTCATGAATATTCATAGAAGGGATATAGATATATATATATATATATATATATATATATATATTATAATATATAGTCTATATAAGAAAGTCTAGATTTCTGCTCGGAGTTGCACAAAAATACAAAAATTATGATGCTCCGTAGTCCTAGACGAAGAAATTGTTTTACACTTCGTCTATACAGAGCATCATTATTTCTTGTATTTTGAATATATATATATATATATATATATCATATATTTTATAATTTATATTATATAATTTATATACTTGATTGCACCGTTTCTGTATAGCGATGGTCTATGTCCTTAGTTTGCCAAATATCATTTTGCCTATGATGATGATGGTGATGATGATGAGCGGGATGATGAATGCTTCACTCAGCAAGTATACAATTTTCAGTTCTTATCCACTCAGTTCTTATTATGTAGGTTTAAATTAGAATTATACATCATTTTGACTGCATGTGCATGTAAAATTTGCTGATGATGACGATTTGAAAGGAATATAGTATAATGATTAATATACAAATGATGCATGCAATGGGGATCGCAGGATAATGAGGATGAGGGTAGTATACAAATATACAATACCTTTCGAGGGTCTAGCAAAAAATATAAGTTAATGAAGAGGCATAAATAGTAACTTTCCCGAGAGCAAATTTATATCAAATTTACTAAACCCGAGGCTTGCCGAGGGTATAGTAAATTTGATATAAATTGCCTCGAGGGAAAGTT
Source organism: Mesocentrotus franciscanus (assembly GCA_037976565.1). Taxonomy (NCBI): domain Eukaryota; kingdom Metazoa; phylum Echinodermata; class Echinoidea; order Camarodonta; family Strongylocentrotidae; genus Mesocentrotus; species Mesocentrotus franciscanus. The sequence goes on along the minus strand of CP137672.1, from coordinate 29,952,332 downwards.
ACGTGTTATGCCTCTGAATTCACTCATAGTTTGCTAGAGCCAAGAAAGACATTGTATATCTGTTTTATATCCCTCATGAGACACGAGCATCTCACTATTACAAAGAAATATTAACTTGTGAGTTTTCAGCGGCATATAGGCCTAAATTAAATAAAAGAAAATGTAAACGACTTACCAGATTAAAATTCCTTCTTCTTAATTAGTTTCCCGCCCCTAAAAATGACAAAATTCAGTCAGCGTACGGGATTTAAAATGCCTCATAGCGGGCAATTAACTCCCGCGGTGCACTCACGGCTCTCAGGCCGTGCAATTTACGCAGTGCAGTAACTGCAATAGCACAACACTACTGCAGTATCGTACAGCGCGGCGCCAGCTAAACATTGCATCCGTCAATGTTTCATTTGAGCCGTGCAATTTTCTTGTATTTCTTATTTTAATGTGATGTGAATGTGAGTAAGGTACATGTTATTACAGAAGTGTCTAAGGAATGATTGAGGTGAAAGGGATATAATAATAAAACAAATATACAATGACTGATTCTCGAAACTATTAAATCGCACTCGTACTCAAGATCAAGAACATCAATTTCGATATCGATCGCAGAAATATCGGTGATCGGTGGAAAAAGTGGATTCCGGAATTTACTATACAACGCCAAATAGTAAATGTTCTCACTCTCTCAAATTTAATAGTAAAAATATCCCTATTTCGTGCTCTGTACAATCGCAATGCAAAAAACTATACATGAGGGATATAATAACTTTTAACTAGGCCCTGTGGGCTATTGCTATGCCCTGTGAGTGGGGCATGGCTTGAAATCACGACTCCAATTTCGATCAATCAGATGGCTAGATTTCTAAAGTGAGGTATATAATGGAAAATATTGCACGCTTTTTCATGAAAAAGCGTGCAATAGGCTCAGTAAATGAATCACACGTGACCGCGCATGACCAATCATTTGATTAATAGGATCTGGGAGTGAGTTGTATAAATAATAATAATGCTGTAGGAGGATGACAAATACTGAGAAAGCGCGTGAACTCAAGACATGCATGCGTCCAGATTGAATGTGTTGAAACGACACCAAAAAGTGAAAAAATGTTGGAGTGCACCTAGTTCTGATGGTAATGACTGATATCTGTCGTAGCGGTAAACCTTTTTGTGCCGGGTCTTAAACAGAAACTGATTTGCATGCGAAGACGTTTAAAATGTACTGAAAGGCTGTTATTCATCGTCACCAACGACAGATTGTATTAATTATTATAGTAGAAAATAACGGATCGCCTATAACCAGTGGTAGTATCAATCATCAGTAGGAGATTGAGGGCGTTTATGTGGGATTTTCTTTCACCGTATATACTTACACAGATTGAAAGTACACTGCATGGTCCATGATGTTTGAATTCGGCGACGAAGAACCTAATTACGACCCCGATTACGACGCGTACGATTACATTGATTACAACGGTGATGACGATTCGCTGGATGTTTATGTGGATGAAATTGAAACGTCACAGCGCCACCTGCAGCAGCAACTTAGGGCCGAACAAGAGAGGATTGAGAGGAAAATTTTCAGGTAACTACATAACATTACATTACCCAATCCTGTATTTAGAGCCCCGATGTGACCATGTTCAGAATTTTAATCCCGATCCCCCCCCCCCAAAAAAAAAATAATAATAATTAAAATGAAAATACTTGACATGATTCAGTTGTTTTTTCGAATCTTACCTTGTAAACTGAACGTTTCATTTCAAGTTTCAGGTTTTATAGTAGTAATTAAATCAATTTTGAGCTTTTTTGACTTTATGATCATGACCAATGATATTTTGCTTATTACTTCACTTTAGAAATCTTAAAAGAGAAATGAAAACTTTCTAGCATACTCATGATATGCAGTGAGTAGCGTGACACGTTGGCATCTAATACCATACAGTAAAATTACATCTGACAAAAATTGATATCCGGTTACCAAATAGGCTAATGCATACCGGTTATTATTATATGCAGTATTAAAAATGAAGGTCCCTCTGGTTGAACCTACGAACGGTTTATGAGTCCACTGAAATTGCAACGTAAAAAGACTACGGCCATGTCGATAACAAATTATGTAATTTCAAAAGGAGCAGTTGACTATACCCATCAATGTCGGCATATTTTTATGATTAAAAATACTCTTTTTATATTTTCCCAGAACGCTCAGCATTACCTGCTCAGCCGTGTGCGCGTCAGCGTAGATGAAGTCAGCAGAGCAACAGGGACCCTGTATGATGAGCAACGCTACAGTGACGTCACCCTGGTTGTTGGGGAACGAAGGTTCCACGCCCATCGCCTGGTGCTCAGTGCATGGAGCGATGTCTTCAAGACGATGCTTTGTAACTCATCTTGGCGACCACTTGACACGACCGGACAACCAACCTCAAAGTGTCAGGATCTCGTCGAGGAAGAATGTTGTGAAGAGGTTTTCGGCGACTTCCTCAAGTTTCTTTATACTGCCTCTGTAGACCTGACCAAATGTAACGTCCTGCCTTTGGCCCTGCTAGCTGACAAGTACTTGGTGAAAGAGCTAAGAGAGCTCTGTGATGAATTCATCCGCGACAAACAGAATGATGCTCAGGAAGTCGTCACCTTCATTCACCTGGCCTTGCAATTTGGCATGCGTGAAACAGTCGAGTTGTGTCTCCAAAGTCTGTTGTGCAACTTCAGTGTCCTGACGCCAGACCAACTTCTAAGTCTAGAAAGTGAGCACCTTAAATCTCTTCTCGACAGTGGACCAAGGTTGATGGTAGATAATGAGTTCACTCTCTTTAAGAAGATCGAGCCCTGGTTGGACCAGTGTCAAAGTGGGGACACGCTTCTTAGTATCATCAAGCTCATTCGTTTCCCCTACATGAATGCATTACAACTGAAGAAAGCCAGAGAGACGCCCGCCTTCCGCAGAGCCCAGGAAATGATGCCAGATATACTCCTGAAATCTTGGCAGCAACAGGCATTGTACAAAGAAGGAAGTCTGGAGGACCTTCCAGAGGACTTTCCATGGCCCAGACTGTACCTGAACTCAAAAGATGAAGCCAGATTCACAGACCAGAAAATTTGTTCATCCCGCGACCAACCAAAGAATGAGCCGATCAAAGTCCGCTTTGATGGCAGTAGATATCTTCATATTCACTCATGCGTTTCTTGGAAGGGCAAGCGGATAGGACAAAAACATTTCTTCAAACAAGCGTCTACTTTCATGTTCTACATCATGCTCACCCGGAGCCCAGGCTCACCAAGTGACGTAATCGTCCAAATAGGACCAAGTGAGGATTCACATCTGAAAAAATTTCATTTGGGAGTACGAGCACAAGTTCATGGTGGAAAAGGGCCTTTCTATTTCTCAAAGTGTTTCCCTCCGGCGCCACCAATTGTCCCATTTCCACGGATGATTACTCCAAGAGATACTCAATTCACATTACCTACTGGGATCTCCAACCCTGAAAGAATGACATTCCATGTTGCAGTTATTGAGGAGGACGAAGATGAGAAAACGAAATATATCCGTGCTTCCGGATTTTTATTTTGAATCCGAGCGGCTTTCACTTTAAAAAATGGTAACAAATTGTGATGAAAGGTTTTCTAGTTGTACTACTCCTACAAGAGGAAATATGGACAGAATGAAGATTCATAGTAGTTTCGTTATCTACAACTACCCGCAAGGATACAAGAAGAAAGCTTCATGATTATAATCAGACCAATCAGAGCACGTACGCTGTACATGTTTGTCTACAAGACTGAATTATGAATACCTTACATTCGCGCAGAATTACATTGTTTCAAATTAGAGCTCATAATTATATATAAATTAATCCCCATTCTTCACATGTTAATTCAACAAGTATGACGTTTGCATAGATCTGATTTTTTTTTATTATCATTATTTTTAAGGTTTCACTAAGTAAATAAATTAAAGTACGGATGGATTTGAAATATGAATTACTTTCTTTATGATTTTTTTCTTAAAGTTTTTGTTATTGTCTTTTAGAGTGTCATAATATTTCCATTTCATATTATTTTGAGAAATTGCTGAATGGGCATCTAGTATGCTATTAGCAGTATATAAGCGGAAGATAACTTGTACTTTCTTCCAGCTGTCTGGCAATGGTTGACACCATTTGCGGACTAATGGGCCACATCCGACCGGTGCCCCCTTTTGAAACCGAAGTGCCATAACTAAAATACACAACTAAAATAATAACGCCCTCCTTTTCTAAGGTGTTGGCCTTTATTTTTAATTTATTTATCTATTCATTCATTCATATATATATATATACATATATATATATTTATTCATTTATTAATTTATTTATCTTTTTTGCTTGCTTGCTTAGAAAAACTTAGGAATATGGTGCCCCCCTCTTTTTTAATGGAACCCTGGATCCGCCCCTGGTTGACACCAAGACCTATTAGCTATCTAGTTCATCAGTGCTCATGGAGCCTTGCTTTACTAAATAGTGTAAATATTGATCAGGCTGTAAAATGTACATAGACTCCGTAGTTTTACCTTGTAAATCAAAGTGAAAACAAAAACAAAAACAAATATGTCATATCATATCTGTATTTTTTTGTTAAAAATGTATCTCATTGCTCATTGAATCGGTTGCAGTTCAAATAAGTCTGATACATTCACTTTGATTCTAAAGTTTTAAATCGTTTCATATTTACCATTTTAAAAGAAAAAATCCATCATGTTATTAGAGCCGATGATTGTTATTATAGACTATTATTTGATAACATTGTCATTATCGCTTCTATCATTTGTTCTCTAATTTTGTTGAGATAAAAGTATGAATGTATTGACTAAAAAAATTGTGTTTCAAATTTTATCCCTCAAACTGTACAGTAGGCAGCCTAAAATAGGGTGCTAATTTGCATTACACTAGGTGAATATTTACACAGCAAAAGTAGATCATTGAAAGAGGCACAAAATTTAATACACATCCTTAAAGGGCGAGTCCAATCCAAAAATAACTTACTTCCAATAGAAGCAGAAAAATCCTCACTATCCACTAATAATTTTATTTATATTGATATTATAAAATTCCTATTTTCCCCCTTAAAATCTTATTTCTTCACACCAGCATCCATGTCAGATTGATAGTAATATGTTTTTGTGTGGATGCACTAATATAGATTTATTATTTTCCAGTTAAATCATGAAAAATTTGAATTTTGATAAACTATTTATATAAAAATCAATAATTATGAATATACGATATTCAGAAAATAGTATCAATTCTTCAAATTTCATAAAAGATTTTGTGAACTGTCATGCACGCAATATGATACAAATCATATAACCTGGGCAAAGGCATGGGAAATCAAGTTTTGGGGATAAAAGGGAAATTAATGGGAATAAACTTTTAAAGCAATTGATAAATAGTGAGGACTTGACGTCACAAACTGATAACCAAATTGGCAATTTTCCATTGTTCCATAGTTTTACATACTTTTTTCAAAAATTCATAACTTTCTTATTAGTTATCCGATTTTGCTCAAACTTTTTTTGATCGGTTTGTCTGATTTGTCTGCTTCTATTCAAATTAAGTTATTTTTGGAGTGGACTTGTACTTTAATACCCTAGTCACACCATCAGACCAACTCCATATGATGTAATGTCATTGTTTGATTGATCTGTTGTCGGTCTCATCGGTGTGACTGGGGTCGAAATGTACTGTCCTCTTAAATTCACTACCGAACGAAACATTATTCTCTAAGCCATCTATACTTATGACAAAAAGAGTCTGGAAAAAGGAGAAAGATTGAGAGGAGAAAGATGTCATCCTAATGAATTTGGACGAAATTGCTGCTGTAAATGTCAAAAAATTGTTGAAAAAACATAATAATGTGAACACTTCTGGCCAAAAAATATTTTGAAGATTGAATACGAGAAATGAGGCATTTTTGCCAATAAAGAAAAAAGGGGAGGGAATGAATTTAAAAGAAAATGTCATGATACAAAATGCATGAAGAAATTATGGTTTTAGGAAGAAGTCAATAGAAAACTACACTATGTACTGAACCCGCATATTAATGTTCAAAATTCCAATCAAATGTAGAGGTGTCGTGGTCTATTGGATATGTCACCGGACCATGAATCACATGTTTCGCGGTTCGAGTCACAGCGCGGCACTAATGTCCTTTCTCAAGACATTAATCTACATTTGCCACTCTCCACCCAGGTGTTATTGGGTACCCGGTAAAATGTGAATGTTAATGCGGTTGGATAAGCATGTGCGCGCTCGTAAAATGGCGCCTGGCCGGAATATTCCCCCCTATCATGAGCGGATTAGCAATTGAATCCAATGACCGGGGTAATAAAAATGTGACTATTATTATTCTTATCATTAATAAAATGAGTGACAAATGAAATCGATACCGGTAGTTTTATTGTAGACACGTTTGTGTATGTGTGTGTTTGCGCGTGTGTGTTGGGTCTGTGTGAGCTGTGATTGAAAATGCTTCAGGTGCAATGAAGAAAAAAATTAGCAGTGAAAATACTCTATTTTTCTCCGGGGGATGCCACATAATTATTAAAGATATTGAATTGAATTGAATTGAATTTATTATTATTAAAAATTAACAACAACACATCACAATAATGACAGTACATATGAACAATCATACAATGCAAAGAATAATACTGATACATGTATACATAACATAAGAGTAAAATAAAAAGGAAAAACGAAGAGGGGGGGGGGATTGAGCCCACGTCATTTACATAGAAGGTAGGTGGAAAGATGTCTCCGAAAAGATAACCTCGATGTTTTTCATCTGGGAGATCATTCCACAGCTTTGTTCCTACAAACGAAATACAAAATTGCCCTTGCGTTGTCTTACATTTTGGTTGATAGAGTAAGCCACTTTCTTTTCTCCTAGTTGCATATCTGTGCTGTATCATCTGTGCTGATATATGCATGTATAATTGCAAAACAATGGGGGATAGAATTGATTATATTGATTATATTATCTATATACACGTTTATACTTTTTATTCAAAATGCATTTTCCGGAGGGGGCAGATGATGCCAATGAAAGAGATTGAGTGCATGACAATGAGAGAGAGGAGAGGGGAAGAGAGAATGAATGAGAAAAAGGGGTGAGAGAGGGAGCGTGAGAATACATTGTGACGCTTCGTGGCGATACATTGGTTGCAGCGTTACAGATTTTGATACCACAAACTTTAGCATAGAATTATGAATGTGTATGCAAATTTATTAATGCCGAACGTGTAGTCAGGCGCGTAGCCAGGGGGGGGGGGGCGGTCGCCCCCAAAACGCCGCCCCAAAAAAAAAAAAAGAGAAAAAAAGGAAGAGGACGTAGGAAGAAAAAGGAGCACGGTACAACGAATCGTCATCTTCTCTATTAATTTTATGAAACGTCAAAGCTTCCGCGCTTCGCGCGGGAAAGGATTAAGAGTCGAGAACGGTATACAACGAATACGTCTTCTTTCTCTAATAATTTAATGAAATGTCAAAGCGACTGCGCTTCGCGCGGGAGGGGGGGGGGAAGCTGAGTTCAGACAAGGATTAAGAGTCGAGAACGGTACACCGAATCGTCTTCTTTCTCTAATAATTTGATGAAACGTCATCATGAGCTTCCGCCTTCCGCGCTTCGCGCAGGAGGGGGGGGGGAACTGAATTCAGACAAGGATTAAGGGTCGAGAACAGTACAACGAATCGTCTTCTTTCTCTAACAATTGAATGAAACGTCAAAGCTTCCGCGCTTCGCGCGGGAGAAACTGAATTCAGACAAGGATTAAGAGCCGAGAACGGTATACAACGAATCGTCTTCTTTCTCTAATGAAACGTCAAAGCTTCCGCACTTCGCGCGGGAGGGGGAAACTGAATTCAGACAAGGATTAAGAGCCGAGAACGTACAACGAATCGTCTTGTTTCTCTAATAATTTAATTAAATGTCAAAGCGACCGCGCTTCGCGCGGAGAGGGGAGCTGAATTCAGACAAGGATTAAGAGTCGAGAACGGTACACCGAATCGTCTTTTTTCTCTAACAATTTAATGAAACGTCAAAGCTTCCGCGCTTTGCAAGGGAGAAAGTCCCCCCCTGCACCCACCCCTACGGAGCGCGCTTCGCGCGCTCTGTAAGTGATTCGCACGCTTCGCGTGCTCACTACCGCCCCCTAAAATAAAATCCTGGCTACGCGCTTGCCTTCTCTCTCACTCTCTCTCCCTTCTCGCTTTCCCTCTCTTCCTCACCCTCTCTCTCTCTCCCCCTCTCTCGCTCTCCCTCTCTCTCATTATAAAGAAGAAAATGATCCTTAAATTTGGATTCATCAGTATGAATCAATATGCATGATAGGGAGTTATTATATAAGATTCCGATATTCGAGCATGCTATATTCTGGTAGCGAGGGTGCCGGAATATCCTCATTTTGCCGGCAGCGAGGTGTCAGAATGCTAATTTTGAGTGGCGAAAGCCTTTATATCCTTATATATTCGGGAAGAGAGGTGCCAAGAGATATAATTTAAGTGTATTTCCTATAACGCCCATTGACGACAAAATAACATGTTTTTGCATAATAAAGTGCCATTTTTACTCGCTCGATTTCGTCCGCAAAATCTAGAAAAAGTTGATTATTCAGGCAAACGGTGTAAGCCTCCCCATCTCCAATTTGCGAAAATATACCCGTACGCCTATGTCTGGTAATGATTGGGGAATGTAATTCTCTTTAAACCTTCCTTACACTGGATGTTAATAAATGATCTTCACTTCTGAACAATTTCAATTCAAAGTGATTGTGTAACAGGATCCACAAGGAAAAAAATATAATACCCCAGTTACCGCCACAACGAGTCCGACACCAGACCGACAACAGGCCTACCAAAGATAACATTAGGTAAAACAGCGGTCGGTTTTGAAATGGTGTGTAGTCGGTTTGGTGGAGTGACCGAGGTCAAAGTAGATCGAAGTAGTAGGCATAATCCCGACCCGATTGCGTATAAAACAATGGGGTTTCTCTCTGTGAAAATGCTTCTAAACGAAACCATGCAGTCAATTAAACGTATAGGGTTAACTTTTTTTTAGGAATAGTTATATGAAATATTGTTTGCCGGACATTGCCATAATTATAATCATGATAATTGACACGTCTGTCTTTTTTTCCTTATGTATGTGATTTCTTTAGAATTGTATGAGAGGATATGCAAAGATGTGGTGTGCCGATGACATGGTCCTACTACACAGGCAACATCATTTGCAGAATATATTCTACAGGCAGGCCCTTATCAAACTCAATGGCAGTGAGGAAACAGTAGGAAAAAAAGCACAGCAAATCGAGGTAATCATTAAGTAATGATCTTTAAACAACAACTACTACAAAAGTCTACCACTATTACTACGACGACGACGACGACGACTACTACTACTACTACTACTACTACTACTAATTCTGCTACTACTACTACTACTACTACTACTAATTCTGCTACTACTACTGCTGCTGCTACTATTACTGCTACTACTAAATTTTATATAAATATTTCGAAGTCTAAGATTTGCCATCACTTTTAGTTTGATAAGACCTATTTATCACCATACCACGATACATGATGTACAGTGACTTAATTATTACAGCCTAAATAATTGCAGCCATAATATTGCTGTCCACGAGATTAAAGTTACAGGCCCATAAGTTCATAAAAGCAGTCAAAATAATATAAAACCTGCATGGTTATCTACTGATTTAAGTTTACTCTGATCGACAGTCTTGATCCCTACATATTTTGACGTTGCGATACGAATACGATGATAGTAGGTCTATATGAAGATCATGTTAGTTACCAAAATAAAAATACTATCCCGCAACATTTCAGAAGACAGACAGCCCACGAGACCGAAATTGTCAGTCTCGTATACGTGAACCGTCTGAACGTAATCAGAAGGCCCGCGAGATTGACATCGTTCATGTCATGAGCTGTTGGTCTCGGGGGCCACGTCCAGTCTCATGAACCCTCAGATAATTGACCCGTGAGACCGACATTATCGGTTACATGGGATGTCGGTCTTTCAGGCCTTTGATATCGTGGGCTGTCGGTATCCTCATCCGACATGTAAGCAATGCGGAAATGTTTATGTGAACTTGTTTTCACTTTATTAATTGGCTTTCGTCTTCGATTATCTCCTTTCTCAATCCTGAACAAATTGTTATCATGCATTTAGAAATAATTCTTATCATAAATACTTTCCCCCACAATTGCACGTCTCACAGGTAGCACGCCGTTTAAAAAAAGTTGGTCTACCACACCTAGACGTACCTACCATCGAGCCTGAATTCGGACGCTTTTTCAACGATCCTACCTACAGCGACATTACTTTACTGGTTGGAACTCACTCTTTTCATGCCCATCGTCTGATTCTTTCGTCGTGGAGCAGCGTCTTGAAGGATATCCTCAAGACCTCAGAGGAACACTTGGCTGCAGGTGGCCATGCCAAAGATCCAGGGATGCGGACGTACCGACTCGATGAGGATCCCGATTGCTCCGAGGTCTTTGGTACGTTTCTGAAGTTCCTGTATACCAAGGAGGTAACCTACACAGAGGACACCATCATGCCACTTCTTCAGTTGAGCAACAAGTATGAGATCGACGAGCTGAATAAGCTTTGTGACAGCTACATCAGAGACCTGAAAATAGATGTATCCTCGGCTATCTCGGTACTCATCCAGGCTATGAATTACAAAATGGCACACACCATACAGTCGTGCATCAGTGTTCTTCGCTCTAACTTCGAGCTCCTTACTGCAGAGCAGTTGCAGGTTCTTGATTCGTCGTTGATCATTGCCTTACTGGATTGCAAAGACCAAAGTCTCGTCGTCAAAGACGAGTTCACCCTGCTCGAGAAGTTGATCCCGTGGTTAGCTAACTGCACAGACAACGAGACCTTCAATACCGTAGTAGGGTATATCCGGTTCCCTTTCATGTCAGCTCTGCAGCTCAAAGCAGTCGGGTCGTCTGACATCATGAGACGATTAGAGGACATCATTCCAACCTTTCTAGTAAACGCCCTTGAGCAGCATTCACTCTACCGCGAGGCATTTGCCGACGAAATCCTCCAACCTGTACCACTTCCTCGGCTTTATCTGAATCCACCAGTTGCATTGTTCGGCCAGTCTAAAGTCGCGACAACAGGAAAGGTGTGCGACGAAGAAGGGTTCATGGAGTTGAAAATAGTAGAATCGACGCAAAGTCGTCTACAAAACGTCCTGGTGAACGGTAGAAAAGAATGCACCCCAAATCATTACAAAATCGATGACTCCAAGGAATGGTTTATCGACGTAAAACGGATTCACCAAACCGTTAAACAGGAAGACGAAAGTTATGTATTGTGTGGACTAAAGATCGGCATTCTACGAAAGCCCAATTATGACTATATTATCTATCAGAGAGCTAAAGAATCGTACCGGGGTGACCAGATTGTCGAAGTGGCAGTACAGGTCAATTACGAAGATGGGTCTAATTATGTACTTGCTTCAAGGCGTCCTCTGTCGTCGATACATCAAGACCAGAAACGTGATGGGAAAACAGATGACGTGCATCTTTTCACTTTCGAAACACCCTGCACCATTCGGTCATTGACGGTGAAAGTCAAAGTGAGAGTGTCCGTTGTCATCCATCAAAGCCTAGAAAGTCAGTCTCAAGACAAGTGAATGTGTGAATGAACTGTGGATAGATTGATGAGACCATTGGTGTAACTACAGGGGGCACGTAATCACATTGTTAAAAAAATGAAAGAGGGAGAGAGAGAGAGAGAGGGGAGAAAGAGATTATAAGAGCGAAAATGACAAGAGACGGGGATAGGACGAGAAATAAATAACATGACCCTACCCTCTTCCACGTCGTCTCCCTACTACTTAAAGCCTTGTTAATTCGTATTTTTCATTCGTGGACTTCGACATCGGTGCTCTCTTCCCCCATTATACCAGTTCCCCCTCCTCCTTCCGAAACTAATGAAAACCGATACCATGATTGCCAAAGATTGCCAGAGAAACTGCGTTTTCAACAATTCGTATGATTTCATGTCTGTTTATAACAAGTCATTAAAAACGCCTTTTAAAGGACAAATGTGTGTGGATTCTGAAATGTTATAGTTTTGATAAATTTGTCATTTATTACAACTTGCTCAAAGCTCAGGCATAATTCCAATTCTGAAACTACAAAACGATACGTTATTTTCTGCAAGAAGCACTGCTAGTGGATTTCTTCAACATTGATTCACAAAAATGCGTCTTAAAATTTAAAAATAAAAATAAAAATCTCATCTGACAAATTCGGTATCATCATTTTTTTGTCTACAAAGATTCTACTGTTACCGATGGAATCTGCCGACGCATAATTATCATAACCGTTTCTTGATTCTAAATATCAATTCAAAGATAGTGTTCTCCATTATTGGTGTCTTATGCAGTAACAACTGTCCATTTGTATTCCCTACATGTTTATATTCTATATATTTGTTGGTTAGCCTAAATAACGAAATAGATTTAAAACTTGAATTAATGAATACATTAATCAAGATTAAGAAGTAGAAGGAATATTGTATTATAGAAAACATATTTTGCTAAAATAGTTGAAAGTATTCTATATTCAATTAAGTATATTTCTTTGAGGTTGTGGTTGTTGTTCTGTTTAATGGAATTTATATCTAAGCAATGTCAAAACCTTAGTAATAGAAAGTAATATAATGAACACGTTGCCTGTGTATCACATTGCAGGCCATTTTGTTTGCGTTCGTTCGTTTTTTAAACCTACTTACAGATACTGTATTTGCCAACCTCCTGTAGCTTACACTTGTTATATTTGCATTTATTTACACAGATCTGCTAATTGTGTTAAAAAGAAATCATAATAAAAATACAATTCTAAACAGAAAGTGAATGCTCTTGTAATCCTTATTTTTATCTGATCTTGAATATATCGATTTAAAAGGAAATGACAAACAAACCAATTGCATTATATACGTAATGTCCAGTCACATGACTGTGTGCCTAAATGCTTACAAGTAATACAAAGTTTTGGTATGGGGTCATGAATTTGGTTCAAATGAACATATTAGAAGCATATGCGATCCTACAATATTCAGTGTTCGTTGTCGCGGTCGAGTCTAAAGTGATGAAATTGTAAATAATAAACTCTTTATGTTGTATAGCTCCCTCTCAAGGTCAAGATATTAATTTAGCTTTATAAAACAATGTTTCTTGACTATCTTACCGATTGGCTATTCCCGTTTGGAAATTATATATCACAACTGCATATTCTGAGATTTTCATAGTCGCAGCTACCATTGGATGGCCGTATAGGCGCTATTTGAAATTTATCAAAATTTAACGGGAGCACCGATAAATTTTGATATTCAATTTTTCTCGAAAGCAGAAGTGTTTTAGGGGCTAATTTTTCTAGCGCTTATAATACATCCTCAGGGGCATCCAAATATATCAAAATTTTAAAGAATCGCTATCCGGCCATTTTCAAAATTTCTCAAAACTTTGTATTACCTTTAAGAACGTGTGAACTGTTCGTAATATTTGGCCACTTCATTTCAGATCATTTACAGGGTTTACTGCCATTTGGTCTACAACCAATTCGTCTACTTCCCAATTGGTCTATTCCCATACGGTCTACACCCAACCCGCTACTATTCACATGATCTAATAAACAATTCGTCTACTTATCATTTGGTCTAATGACCATTTAGGCTAATAGTCATCTGATCTAATTTCCTTTTGGTTTAATCTTCAATAAGTCTACAAGTACAACCCATTTGTTCTATTGCTCATTTAGTCTAATTTCCAGTCGGTCTAATTTCCAGTTTGTCTAATGCCCATTTTATCTAATATCTATATGGTCTAATGATCATGTTATCATAAATAACACCATTTATAGTATACAGCTCCAAAGATTTCATAACACAACTATAAATAACAAACGCTGCCCGCGACAACAAGAAATCTAGGATTAAATTAAATAATACAAAATTATAGTGTTATAAAAAGAATAGTGACGAGGAGTAAAGATCAAGCGAGACCGTCTCGGTTTCTTTTTTTTTTTGGGGGTATCATAATGAAATTTGTTTTAAAAATATTAATAGTGTGTATGGTGGGGCAGATAAAATCGGGCAGTATTGTAGTTTGTTTCTCCCCGAGGGGCACAGTTCATGTCTAATATACCCAATAAATGCACAACATCCTTAGCACTCGTTGATATATTTGTTTATTTCAGAGTTACAGGAGGTTGCTGTGTATGCTGGGGCACTATAATTATTACACTGTGCCCCCCTCGAGAAATAGTCCCTCGGAAAGGACTTAAAATCCTCGGTCCTCTGGTTGCTAACTTATCATACACATGTTCCCTCAGCATTCAAGTGTAAACATCAATAAAAATAGCATGCACATTTGAATTAGCAATAGCCTATCATAAGGCACTTATTTTTTTTAAATAGGGAATGAGTCAGTTGCCCCCAAAAAAAAAAAATATATATATATATATGTATACATGTATATACATGCCAAAATAGAAATTATCCGCTTGTGAGTTCATCACCCAGCGATTTACTTTTCTCTTTGTGACGAGAAGTGAAGGTATGTTACGTACGGTTAGATATACCTCCACTTCTCGGCCGCCGTACGTACACACGGTTAGAAAAGGGATTGCAGTGTCCTGAAAAAAGCCTAAAATTCGACCAAATGAACTTCAATGTTGACCTTGGACTAGTAATTCTGCATCAAGAAGGTATTTTTGATCCTTTTTAGTATCTTTTTTAGTTATTTCATTGCTAATGAGCGACTCATTTTTCTTCTTTTACGTCTTAATTTATTGTTATCGAATTCAGTTGGGATCTACTTCTCTTCTTCATGCAGCTACCCCCGCCCTCACCCTATCCCACTTCTCTCTCTCCCTCTCTCTCCCTTCTCTCTTTCTCTCTCTCTCTCTCTCCCCCTTCTTTCTCTCTCCCTCTCTCTCTCCCCCTTCTTTCTCTCTCTCTCTCCCCCTTCTCTCTCTTTCTCTCTCTCTCTCTTTTTCTCCCTCTTACTGCTCGGCAGGACTTCTTAGTCAGAAGTGAAAACGGGCATGCGAAACGGGGGGTCCATTTTTCCGAATCACGTATTGCGGCAAACAGAATTTGCTAATATAATAAACATTAAGTGAGTTGATGAATTTCATCTCAGACATCATGTACAAAACAACATTATCATGCTCATGACATGTAGATTTAAAATAATTATTATAATCCATTTATTTGACATACGGTATGGTAAATTTTCAGTCTTAACAAGCTGTTGATCTGGCGAATTTAAATATACAATGAAAATCTAACAGATAATATCTTGTCCGTAGCGGTTCTAGAGAGAGGGCCCGGGGGCTCATGCCCCAACAAATATTCAAGCCACCCCACAACAAATATCTTGATTTTTTTTTTTTTTAAGCGAGGCACATAGGGCAAATTAAAGAAGTACCCCACTAAAAATTATTCTAGAACCGTGCCTGGATTTTGTCCAGAAGCTTCAATATCATACTATATGGGTAAAGTAAATTACCTTTCTTTACATCTGGAAACAAACGGCTTCATTAAAAAGACACAATTATAATTGATTCTATTAAATACAAGTAACGGAAGAAACAACTAAATACATCAATAATAAAATGCATTACATGTCATATACAGTGTACTTATTTCAGTTCCTTTTCTAATGGATACAAAGCACTTTTAAAACCTATAATCATGAAAGTAGAAACAATAACAACAATGTCTGTGTCATGACAAAAGATTACAATACATCAAGAAAATACAGAAAAATTCGAAAATAAAACTATGGTTTATGACTTAACAGGAGTTCCAATACATTAAGAAGTATAACGTAAATTAATAATAATAGTAACATCAAATATATTACGAGGGTAATTATGTTTGACAAATTACAAAGATAAGATAGATGAAAGGTGAATTTTGATGAATTGATCAACAGAATAAAAAGCCTTCTTCACATAATTTTCCAAAGACATATGGCTAATCAAATAATATTACGGGTAGACATAAACTAAACTGAACACAAAACCAGATCAAATGGGGAAAATGCACGATGCTAATATAATATATTACTTGGAAAGCACAGTCACTCACATACGATTTTAAAGCATATACATTTCATTTCCATCTCCGTTTCATTTCCCACAGAACTGCAGATATACGAGGGGATACCTTGGCTGATCCGAAGTAATAAAGTACTCTGGGGGAGAATCCAGGATTTGGAAAGGGGGTCCGATTCCACAAAAGCGTACGTAACGAACACACTTGTTGACAAATATTTTAAGGTCACCAGATTTTGAAGGCGTTCATTCACACAACAAAATGACAAGTAAGCGAAGAATATGGAGGAAAAAAATATCGAGCATGAAATAAGGGGAGGGGTGGGGGCTCTAATTCTCATAAATTATATCAATGACGAGCCACAAACCGCAATATTGGGTTTCGGATCCCAGTGACCACCCCCTCCCTCCGGATTCACCCGTATAATATAATTAAAATGTATAGAGCTACTGCAATTACTTACAGAGGACTGTTTATAGTTCAACACATTTTTTTAATAATGATTATTTGGGAGATAGATATCATATGGACACAAATCGGACCTGCGAGCAATAACAATAGGAAGGAAAGTGGGGGTCCTTGTAAATGATAACCCCCACCCAAAAAAATTCTGACGACCACCGCTATACAGGTTTGTATCTGAAATTGCATTATAAAATCTTGTTAGAGCTCTCAATATATAGGAACGATTCTCTTTGTATTATTCGCCATATCCAGAGAGTAAAGAGTATAGCAACTATAGGTGAAGAAAGGTGTTTGTTCTGTTTCAAAAGAGAGGAAACTATTTTATTCTTTCAAACGAGTGAGCATAGTATGTAGTGAATAACTGTACTAGTTTCGCGGAATTATAATAACAATTAGATCAATTTATATAGCGCAGCTACTATATAAATATACTCTATACTGCGCTGTGATTAAAAACAAAACTCCTAACAGTGCCACTTTACAGACACACAATAACAAAATAAAAATACAAACTATTCAAAAGCTCCTGAAAACAAGTGCGCCTTCAACAAAACTTTGAAGACAGCAACAGATGAGGCTTTTCTTATGTCTAGTGGTAGGTTATTCCAAAGCGTTGGAGCGGCGCAACTGAAAGCACAATCTCCGGCTTACTTTTGTTTTTGTGTGAGGTAGCTTTACCGGGAGCTTTACTAACCAGCTTGTCCCTTGTACTTCACAAATTACGTGCATATGGATTTGATTTAAAAGATAATAATTCAGACAAATAATTTGGGGCTTGACCATTCAATGCTATTTTTTTTCGAATGCAATTCTCTGCCTTATTGGCAACCAATGTAACTCAATCAAAACAGGTGTAATATAAGGGAACATTTTGAGGAATTGGACACACGTCTTGCACATGCATTCTGAACACGCTGCAACTTGATTATTTGTGAATCTGGCAAGCCAAACAATAATCCATTACAATAATCAAGCCTACTGCTGATAAGTACATGAACAAGGCTTGTTGTACTCTTCCGGTCCAAGTATCTACGAATGTTACGGATATTGTATAACATAATTTATAAAAGGCATACATGATTCTAACATTGGGACATCATCATCTTGATGTTCTTCATCAGGGCTGAAAGAAATGTAGGCCTAAACTTGAATTATGTAATTTAATTTAAATCTGAAAGCAGGAGATTGGACTTCATCTGTTTTGAAGAATTTTGTGCATTGATTTGGTATTGTCCCAGGGCTACTAAATTGAGTTTACTCCGAGCTCTTCCACTGCCCCTCCTGGTTATCTAATCCAACTCACCACTATATATCCGACTCTTGTCATATCATTATCAAATACACAATGGCTGCAACTTCTACTGTCCTTGCATGGATTTCTTCCAGCATAGATCGGCTGAGTGGAAACACTGATAGTAAATTAAGTGAAGGTCTAGATAGCCAAAGGACCGATACCCAATGACTTGCTCAAAGAACCTTCCTCCGTCATCACTATGGGGTTCTCAGGTAGGTAGAAGTCGGAGTCTTTGTCTTGAGGCCTTGTTACAAGAACCATAACGTATCTTGCATTGGATCGAAACGATTAGCTTGATGTGATCTCATATCTTACGCTCCGGGCTTCGGTGTCTCCCATTTGGATAGGCTCCAGCCTCAGCACGAAATTGAAGAATCGGGATCGAGTTTCCAGTGACCAAGCTCCGGTGGCATCCCTGACCACACACTTCATCTCGGTCTTGTAAGAATCGATCGATGCTGATCTCTTCAAAGCAACCATTTTGACGCTGTGATGTTTGAGAGCGATGGGAGCTACTAGCTAACCGTTCCGGGTGGCACGAAGTCCAGGTACAGTCGTGGTTGAAAGTCTGATTTCTTGAGAAAAGCGGAACTTGCTTTAAGATGGCTACTTCGGCTACCGGCATCGGAGACAGTCAGTCGACCTACTTCGCTGGAGAGAGCTCGTACTTGAACGACTCAGACAATATCGAAGGAAAATATTCAGTTGCGAATTTGACGATTGGTGAAGACTCTTGGAGATGCAAAAGTTCAGATATTTCAACTAAAGGAAATCGAATTTTGGGGGCTAATTCCAGATAAAGATCCTTGTTGTCTTCTATGCTGCCTTTTGCCTTTAGCCAATCATCCACGCGAGTGATCACCTCCAATTCATTATCTACAACAAGATCTCTCCTTTCCAGGATACTACAAAGCTCCTTCAGACTTAATCCTAACCATAATGCCTCTGGGATGTACTGGAATTACAGAGATAGGGTACGCAGGCAATCATTCTTCAAGGAAAGGTAGTCGTATTCATCTGTATCCCTCAATCACGTAATGGCGCTGACCATACTCCCTTGGTTTATCATGTCTCCTACCCAGTCCTGAGCCATCTCGCCCAACTTCTTGAGTCCCAGTCTATTGGCTAGACTCATCACCATTCTCATGTTGCCCGATGAGAAACTCATCTCGCCCGTGTAGAGGAAATTCAAGACCGTTTCAAAAACCTCAATCTCCACGTCGGTGGCATTCTAAGCGAGCTCCATGACGTTATCAGAAGAGGCAGTCACCATCAGATTTGCTAGTTCATCGCTCCAGGAACCCAGCACGAGCCGAAGAGCAGCGAATGTTTGCTGACCAACCTTGACATGGATGTCTGTAAGTTCTTCCCTGTTCAGGAAAGGAACCAACTTCTTCGACAGGGCGCTCCGACATGAATAGGACCGTTTAACATCTTTACTTGTATCCATTGCAGCAGCTGTCTCTCGATCCTCTTCCTACGACAAAATATGAATAAGTTAAAAATGGTTTGACCTATATCAATTGGTCTCATTTACCAAGGGAGCTACATCATCAGTATATTAATAATGCTCTTCCTGCATGCTGGCCCTGCAATTATTTTTGTTAACTTCATGCAGCATTACCAGGTAAAAACACCCCCTGGACTGAGAGGGACAAATGTGGGCAAAACATGTTGTCCAAGGATGTAAGCACCGTTCAAGGATGGAACCCACAACCTTTCGTATATGAGCGTAATTTAGGACCCTTTATCAATTAAAAAATTTAAACCAGTGTTATTATAAGCGTGCATGAGTTGAAAAACTCACACTCTTTGCCCGGACACACCTGCTGTTCTAATATTAACTGAGCCGCATCAATAACATTGCAAACAAATCATATTATTTGATGTCTTTTTCTTTGTCTTATGTAGGCCTATAGACATGTTTTGTCACGATTTAACGCCATTAAACAATGGTATTCCAGTAATACATGTAGCAAAATATTAAAAAACACATATTATATCGAACATTTCCCAATGCAATGGACAATTCTCTGAAATCGAGAGTGACATTTTTGTCACAAAACACCCAAATCATTTGCATATTAATGTCCTTTGTCAGAGAAAAACTGATGGGCCGAACAATGTGTTCGATAAGTACAATTTTATTGGTAGGCTATAACTTTAAAGATGGACAATCTGAACGGAAAGTTTTGTTTTGTCCTGAACTTAACCTGTAATCAGAAAATATCCATGAACATTACTCTTTTTTAAATCGAATCTTTTCTATTTGTTCATTGTGGAGCTTTCTATTTAAATGTATGCCTACTGTGTATACACTGTAGACTTGTGGCATGTTAATTAAATGCTCGATGCGACGAAAATGCCACTTCCTGTGCGAAAACCCGACCCCACACACGCTCAGCTGAGCAAGGCGAAGCCTGAGTTCGGGTTTTCACACACCATGGTATTCCCCACTAGC
This sequence comes from Mesocentrotus franciscanus, assembly GCA_037976565.1. Classification (NCBI taxonomy): domain Eukaryota; kingdom Metazoa; phylum Echinodermata; class Echinoidea; order Camarodonta; family Strongylocentrotidae; genus Mesocentrotus; species Mesocentrotus franciscanus. The sequence continues at coordinate 29,931,969 of CP137672.1, read as the reverse complement.
ATTGCGCAATTATTAATCATTACAATATCAAAACCAGATATAACACTTCATTAACCATTGAAATATTGACGCCAAGTCACGCCATATATAACACTGCACGCAAACAGTTAATGGCTTAGCAAACATTTGCCATTTGACGTTTACGAAGCTGCAGTGAGCTTTATTTTTTAGCCTGCCATTTGCGAATATTGAACTCGTTAACAACTTGAGAGTCTTTTTCAGTCGGTGAGGATCAGGTCAACTGTCAGGAGTATCTACAGTAACAGTAACTGGTAAGTTCTAGCTTCAATATATATACACACATAATTTTATATTTACAAGAAAGTCTAGATTTCTGCTCGGAATTCGAAAAAATGCACAAAAATACAAGAAATAATGATGCTCGTAGACGAAGAAATTGTTGTACGCTTCGTCTACGAGCATCATTATTTCTTGTGTTTTTGTATAAATATATATATATATATATATATATTAATTTGTATACTTGATTGCATCGTTTCTGTATGGCGATGGTTTGTGTCCTTAACTTGTCAAATATCATTTTGATTATGATGATGATGGTGATGACGATGAGCGGGATGATGAGTGCTTCACTCAGCAAGTATACAATTTTCAGTTCTTTATCCACTCAGTTCTTATCGGTATAAACGGATTATTATGTATGAGAGATGCTAGGCCCACGCTCAGAATTATACATCATTTTGAGTGCATGCGCATGTAAGAATATGCTGATGATGACGATTTGAAAGGAATATAGTATTATGATTATAATAATGCTGTAGGAGGATGACAAATACTAAGAAAGCGTGGGAACTCAAGACATGCATGCGTCCAGATTGAAGGTGTTGAAACGACACCAAAAAGTATAAAAAAATGTTGGAGTTGCACCTAGTTCTGATGGTAATGACTGATATCTGTCGTAGCGGTAAGCCTTTTTTGTGCCGGGTCTTAAACAGGAACTGATTTGCATGCGAAGACGTTCAAAATGTACTGAAAGGCTGTTATTCATCGTCACCAACGATAGATTGAATTAATTATTATAGAAGAAAATAACGGATCGCCTATAACCAGTGCATGGTAGTATCAATCATCAGTAGGAGATTGAAGGCGTTTATGTGGGATTTTCTTGCTCCGTACTTACACAGATTGAAAGTACACTGCATGGTCCATGATGTTTGAATTCGGCGACGAAGAGCCTAATTACGACCCCGATTACGTCGATTACCTTGATTACAACGATTATGACGATGATGACGATTCGATGCAAATTAGGGCCGAACAAGAGAGGAATGAGAGGGAAATGTTTCAGGTAACAACATAACATTACATTACCCGATCCTGTATTTAGAGCCTCGATGTAACCATGTTCATCTGCAGAATTTTAATCCCGATCCCCGAAAAAAGAAATGAAAATACTTGACATGATTCAGTTGTTTTTTCGAATCTTACCTTGTAAACTGAACATTTCATTTCAAGTTTCAGGTTTTATAACAGTAAACCAATTCTGAGCTTTTTACTTTATGATCATGACCAATGATATTTTTGCTTATTACTTCACTTTAGATATCTTAGAAGAGAAATGAAAACTTTCTAGCATACTCATGATATGCAGTGAGTAGCGTGACACGTTGGCATCTAATATTATACAATAAACTTACATCAGACAAAAATTAATACCCGGTTACCAAATAGGCTAATGTTTACCGGCTATGCAGTATTAAAAGTAAAGGTTCCTCTGGTTGAACCTACGAACGGTTTATGAGTCCACTGCAATTGCAACGTAACAAGATTACCATGTCGATAAAAATTTATGCGAGAAAAAGATGGTCAGAAATGTAATTTCAAAAGGAACTGTTGACTATACCCATCAATGACGACATATTTTTATAATTAAAAGTACTCTTTTCATATTTTCCCAGAACGCTCAGCAAAACCTGCTCAGCCATGTGCGCGTCAGCGTAGATGAAGTCAGCAAAGCAATCGGGACCCTGTATGATGAGCAACGCTACAGTGACGTCACCCTGGTTGTTGGAGATCGAAGGTTCCACGCCCATCGCCTGGTGCTCAGTGCATGGAGCGATGTCTTCAAGACGATGCTCTGTAACTCATCTTGGCAATCGCATGACACGACCGGACAACCAACCTCAAATTGTCAGGATCTCGTTGAGGAAGAATGTTGTGAAGAGGTTTTCGGCGACTTCCTCAAGTTTCTTTATACTGCCTCTGTAGACCTGACCAAATGTAACGTCCTGCCTTTGGCCCTGCTAGCTGACAAGTACTTGGTGAAAGAGCTAAGAGAGCTCTGTGATGAATTCATCCGCGACAAACAGAACGATGCTCAGGAAGTCGTCACCTTCATTCACTTGGCCTTGCAATTTGGCATGCGTGAAACAGTCGAGGTGTGTCTCCAAAGTCTGCTGTGCAACTTCAGTATCCTGACGCTAGACCAACTTCTAAGTCTAAAAAGTGAGCACCTTATATCTCTTCTCGACAGTGGACCAAGGTTGATGGTAGATGATGAGTTCACTCTCTTTAAGAAGATCGAGCCCTGGTTGGACCAGTGTCAAAGTGGGGACACGCTTCTTAGTATCATCAAGCTCATTCGTTTCCCCTACATGAATGCATTACAGCTGAAGAAAGCCAGAGAGACGCCCGCCTTCCGCAGAGCCCAGGAAATTATGCCAGATATACTCCTGAAATCTTGGCAGCAACAGGCATTGTTCAAAGAGGGAAGTCTGGATGATCTTCCAGAGGACTTCCCATGGCCCAGACTGTACCTGAACTCAAACGTTGAAGACAGATTCACAGACCAGAGAGTTTGCTCATCCCGCGACCTACCAAAGAATAAACCGATCGAAGTCAGAAATGGTGGCAGTAGATATCATCACGCATGCGTTTCTTGGGAGGGCAAGCGGATAGGACAAAAGTATTTCTTCAAACAAGCATCTACTTTCAAGTACTACATCAAGCTTACCCAGAGCCCAGACTCGCCAAGTGAAGTAATCGTCCAAATAAATACGAATGAGGATTCACAGAAAAGACTTCATTTGGGAGTACGAGCACAAGTTCATGGTGGAAAAGAGCCTTTCTGTTTCTCAAAGTGTCTCCCTCCGGCGCCAGCGATAACCCCATATCAACGGAAGATTACTTCAAGAGATACTCAATTCACATTTCCTACCGGGATCTCAAACCCTGAAATAATGACACTCCGCGTTGCAGTCATTTTGGAGGACGAAGATGAGAAAACCACATAGACTGTGCCCGTGGATTTTTATTTTGAATCCAAGGGGCTTTTCACTTTAAAATATGGGAACAAAGTGTGATGAAAGGTTTTCTAGTTGTACTACTACTACAAGAGGGAAATATGGACAGAATGAAGATTCATGGTAGTTTTGTTATCTACAACTACCCGCAAATATACTATAAGAAAGCTTCATGATTATAATCAGACCAATCAGAGCACCTACGCTATACATGTTTATCTACAAGACTGAATTATGAATACCTTACATACGCGCCGAATTACATTGTTTCAAATTAGAGCTCAAAGAAATTAACCGCATTCTTCACATGTTACTTCGACAAGTATGACGTTTGTATCTGATTTCTGTATTATTATTATTATAAAATTTCACTAAGTAAATAAATTAAAGTACGATTTAAATTAAGTGACAAACTTTGGATTTGAAATATGAATTACTTTCTTTTTTCTATTTTTTCTTACATTTTTGTTATTGTCTTTTAGAGTATCATAATATTTCCATTTCATATTATTTTGCGAAATTGCTGAATGGGCATCTAGTTTGCTATTAGCAATATATTAGCGGAAGGTAATTTGTACTTTCTTCCAGCTGTCTGGCAATGGTTGACACCATTTGCGGATTTAGGGTCCACAGCCAGCCCATGCCCCCTTTTGGAACCCAAGTGCCATAACTAGAATACACAACTAAAATAATAACCCCCTCCTTTTCTAAGGTGTTGGCCTTAATTTATAATTTATTTATCTATTTATTCATTCATATATAATGATATATATATATATATATATATATACATATATATTTATTCATTTATGTATTTATTTATCTTTTTTGCTTGCTTGCTTGTCAGAAAAACTTAGGAGTATGGTCCCCCCTCTTTTTAATGAAACCCTGGATCCGCCCCTGTTTGACCCCATGACCTATCTAGTTCATCAGTGCTCATGGAGCGGCTTGCTTTACTAAATAGTGTAAATATTGATCAGGCTGTAAAATGTACATAGACTCCGTAGTTTTACCTTGTAAATCAAGTGAAAACAAAAACAACAAACAATATGTCATATCATATCAGTATGTATTGTTAAAATGTATCTGATGGAATCGGTTGCAGTTCAAAGAAGTCTGATACATTCACTTTGATTCTAAAGTTTTAAATCGTTTCATATTTACCATTTTAAAAGAAAAAATCCATCATGTTATTAGAACCGATGATTGTTATTATAGACTATTTTTTGATAACATTGTCATTATCGCTCATTATCGCTTCTATCATTTTGTTATCTAATTTTGTAGAGATAAAAGTATGAATGTATTGACTAAAAAATTGTGTTTCAAATTTTATCCCTCAAACTGTACAGTAGGCAGCCTAAAATAGGGTGCTAATTTGCATTACACTAGGTGAATATTTATACAGCAAAGGTAGAACATTGAAAGAGGCACAAAATTTAATACACATCCTTAAAGGGCAAGTCCAATCCAAAAATAACTTACTTTCAATAGAAGCAGAAAATCAGACAAACCAATCAAAAAGAGTTTGAGCAAAATCGGATAACTAATAAGAAAGTTATGAATTATTAATGACATGAAAAATTTTGAAAATCACTAGACAAATTGGCAACTCACTCATGAGTCTGTGACGTCATGTCCTCACTATCCACTAATTATTTTCTTTATATTGATAATATAAAATTCCTATTTTCCCCCTAAGAATCTTATTTCTTCACACCAGCATCCATGTCAGATTGATAGTAATAATTATGTTTTGTGTGGATGCACTAATATAGAGTAATTTTTTTTCTAGTTAAATCATGAAAAATGTGAATTTTGATAAACTGTTTATATAAAAATCAATAATTATGAATATACAATATTCAGAAAATAGTATCAATTCTTCAAAGTTCATAAAGATTTTGTGAAATGTCATGCACGCAATATGATACAAATCATATAACCTGGGCAAAGGCATGGGAAATCAAGTTTTGGGGATAAAAAGGAAATTAATGGGATTAAACTATATAAAGCAATTGATAAATAGTGAGGACATGACGTCACAAACTGATAACCAAATTGGCAATTTGTGTAGTGATTTCCATTGTTCCATAGTTTTACATACTTTTTCAAAAATTCATAACTTTCTTATTAGTTATCCGATTTTGCTCAATCTTTTTTTGATCGGTTTGTCTGATTTTTTTTTGTTTTTTTTGTTACTGCTTTGATGTTTTGATGTAAACAGTCATTCATTTTTATATATTTTTTCCCATTTGCTATGTTTTATTGATATATATATATATATATATTTTAATGCTTTTTATATGATTGTATGTTTGATGAAAACTTGCATTTTTAGTCTTTGGACTTTTTGACAAGTCTTGAATAAAACCTCATTTGAATTGAATTGAATTGAATTGAATTGTCTGCTTCTATTGAAAGTAAGTTATTTTTGGAGTGGACTTGGACTTTAATACCCTAGTCACACCATCAGACCAACTCCATATGATGTAATGTCATTGTTTGATTGATCTGTTGTCGGTCCCATCGGTGTGACTGGGGTCGAAATGTTCACTACCGAACGAAAAATTATTTTTAAAGCCATCTATACTTATGACGAAAAGAGTCTGGAAAAAGGAGAAAGATTGAGAGGAGAGAGATGTCATCCTAATGAATTTGGACGAAATTGCTGCTGTAAATGTCAAAAATTGTTGGAAAAACATAATAATGTGAACACTTCTGGCCAAAAAATATTTTGAAGATTGAATACGAGAAATGAGGCATTTTTGCCAATAAAGAAAAAAAGGGGAGGAAATAATTTTTTTTTTAATGTCATGATACAAAATGCATGAAGAAATTATGGTTTGTGGAAGAAGTCAATAGAAAACTTCACTATGTACTTTACCCGCAAATTAATGTTCAAAATTCCTATCAAATGTAGAGGTGTCGTGGTCTAGTGGATATGTCTCCGGACTGTGGATCTGTATCACATGGTTCGCGGTTCGAGTCCCACCGCGGCACTAATGTCCTTTCTCAAGACATTAATCTACATTTGCCACTCTCCACCCAGGTGTTAATGGGTACCCGGTAAAATGCGAATGTTAATGTGGTTGGATAAGCATGTGCGCGCTTGTAAAATGGCGCCTGGCCGGAATATTCCCCCCTATCATGAGCGGATGAGCAATTGAATCCAATGACCGGGGTAATAATAAATGTGACTATTATTCTTTAGCATTAATAAAATGAGTGACAAATGAAATCGATAACGGTAGTTTTATTGAAGGTACATTTGTGGTATGTGTGTGTGCTGTGATTGAACATGCTTTAGTGGAATGAAAAACAAATATCAGTGAAAATACTTCATTTTTCTCCGTGGGGGGGGGGGTGATGCCACATTTTATAGATATATGCATGTAGGCCTATTGCAAAACAATGGGGATAGAAATCTTGCAGAATTTCCTTCTTTCCACAAAATTGTGATTACATTATCTATATACATGTATTTCCTTTTTATTCAAAAAGGTTTTTAATGCTGCATTTTCCGGAGGGGGCAGATGATGATAATGAAAGAGATTGAGTGCACGACAATGAGAGAGAGAGGGGAGAATGCATGAGAAAGAGGGGTGAGAGACTCTGCTGAGAGACGGAGCGTGAGAATATTTTTGACAATTGTGACGCCTCATGGCGATACACTGGGTGCAGCGTTAAAGATTCTGATGCCACAAACTTTAGCATAGAATTATGAATGTGTATGCAAATTCATTAATGCCAAAATGTAATCTATCCCCCCCCCCCAATTACCTTCTCTCTCTCACTCTCTCTCCCTTCTCTCTTTCTCTCTCTCCCTCCCTTCACCCCCTCTCTCTCTCTATTTCTCCTTTCTCTCTCCCCCTCTCTCGCTCGATCTCTCTGTCTCTCTCTGTTCTCTATCTCTCCCTCTCTCTCTCTCTCTCCTTCTGTCTCTCTCACTCTCTCTGATTATAAAGAAGAAAATTATGATTAAATTTGGATTCAATATGAATCAATAGGCATGATATGGAGTTATATATATATATATATATATATATATATATATATATATATATATATAGGATTCCGATATTCGAGCATGCTATATTCGGGTAGCGAGGGTGCCGGAATATCCTCATTTTGCCGGCAGCGAGGTGTCCGAATGCTAATTTTGAGTCTCGAAAGCCTTATATCCTTATTATGTTCGGGAAGAGAGGTGCCTAGAGATACACTTTTAGTGTATTTCCTATTTCGCCCATTGACAACAAATTAATCTGTTCTTGCATAATAAAGTTCCATTTTTACTCGCTCGATTTCGTCGCCCGCAAAATCTAGAAACTGAAAAGCTGATTATTCAGGCAACCGGTGTAAGCCCCCCATCTCCAATTTGCGAAAATACACCCGTAAGCCTATGTCTGGTAATGCTGGGGGAATGTAATTCTCTTTAAACCTTCCTTACACTGGATGTTAATAAATGATCTTCACTTCTGAACAATTTCAATTCAAAGTGATTGTGTAACAGGATCCACAAGGAAACAAATATAATACCCCAGTTACCGCCCCAACGAGTCCGACACCAGACCGACAACAGGCCTAACAAAGATAACATTAGGTAAAACAGCGGTCGGTTTTGAATTGGTGTGTAGTCGGTTTGGTGGAGTGACTGAGGTAAAAGGAAATCGAAGTAGTAGTAGTAGGCATAATCCCGACCCGATTGCGTATAAAACAATGGGGTCTCTCTGTGAAATTCTTCTAAACGAAACCATGCAGTCAATTAAACATATAGGGTTAACTATTTTAGGGCTAGTTATATGAAATATTGTTTGCCGGACATTGCCATAATTATAATCATGATAATTGACACGTCTGTCTTTTTTTCCTTATGTATGTGATTTCTTTAGAATTGTTTGAGAGGATATGCAAAGATGTGGTATGCCGATGACATGGTCCTACTACGCACGCAACATAATTTGCAGGATAGATTCTACAGGCAGGCCCTTATCGAACGCAATGGCGATGAGGAACCAGTAGAAAAAAAGCACAGCAAATCGAGGTAATCATTAAGTAATGATCTTTAAACAACAACTACTACAAAAGTCTACCACTATTACTACTAATACGACGACGACGACTACTACTACAATGTACTACTACTTCTACTACTACTACTACCATGACTACTACTAATATTACTATTACTACTACTACTAATTCTGCTACTACTACTACTACTACTACTACTACTACTACTATTTATACTTCAGCTACTACTACTACTACTACAACTACTACTACCAGTGGCGGCTCCAGGGGGGCCCTCCTGGCACCTAAAGGGGTGACGGTGGGAAAAAAATAGCACTTTTCACCCCGTTGGGAAAAAAAAATTTCGGGTGCCAAAAAAAAATTAAAATTGTGCTCACTACCCCCACTGAGCGAAAAATCGACCGGCACGATTTTCCAATTTTCGGGTGCATAAAAAATAAAAAATAGATTGACTGAGCGAAAAATCGGCCGGCACGATTTTTAAATTTTCGCACGAAGTGGGCCCCTTTTTAGGCCCCCTCCCTTGCCGCCGGCTGGATCCGCCCCTGACTACTACTACTTAAACTTCAACTACTGCTGCTGCTACTATTACTGCTACTACTAAATTTTATATAAATATTTCGAAGTCTAAGATTTGCCATTCCTTTTAGTTTGATAAGACCTATTTATCACCATACCACGATAAATGATGTACAGTGACTTAATTATTACAGCCTAAATAATTGCAGCCATAATATTGCTGTCCACGAGATTAAAGTTACAGGCCCATAAGTTCATAAAAGCAGTCAAAATAATATCAAACCTGCATGGTTATCTACTGATTTAACCCTAATAAGGCCGGGGGAGCCATCATGCCCACCCCCCCCCGCGATTTTTCTGATTGTTCGGAAACGCATACGGATGACGCCCCGCCGCACAGTGGGCCAGGGAGGAACCAAAGTACGCCAAAACTCTTTTTTGGGGATTTGTTTTTTATAAATCCAGAGGAAATGTTTGGATTTCCAGGGATTTCCACTTAAATTTTATTACCAACATTTTCACTGATGTCTAAGCTTTAAGTAGATACCAGATTTGGCTGCCCGATTCTGCCCGTTATTATGTTAGAGCCATTTTCCTTGAAACATTGCCCCGAAAAATGTGTTTATTTTGGTCCGCGGTGTCAGAACTAGTGTCACACGCCCCCACGCGCCGTGATTTATGACCGCGAATCCTTCATGATTCAGCCGCGGACATAAAAAAAAAACATTTTTCGGGGCAATGTGGCAAGGGAAATCGGCTCTAACATAACAACAGGCAAGATCGGGCAGCCAAATTTGGTATCAACTTAAAGCTTAGACATCAGAGAAAATGGTGGTATTAAAATTTAAGCGGAACTCCGCGGAAATCTAAACATTTCCTCTGGATTTATAAAAAAAATGGATAATTAGTCCATTTTTCAGTGAATTACCCTATAATATATCATGAAGATTGTGTTTCTATTAATTTTAACCCATTCATGCAACGAAATGAGCTATCAAGAATATGTGGGAGCAATTTCACATCAATAACTTAAAAACTTCATATTAAATTGAAAGATTTATAAAATAATTCACTTTTGCACTAAAACTGTGAATACGTAGGATTTTGCTGTTTGAAGGAGTAAATTTATACCCTTATTGTGCATACCGGAATTAAATATTTTACTGAGGTATTCCTCAATGTATTACCTTTCAACTGGGCAAGAAAAAAATTGAAAAAAATAAATCACTAAAAATGAGTTTTGGCGCACTTTGGTTCCTCCCTGGCCCACTGTGCGCCGCTTCATGACTTTATTTTTTCGAGTCTTGCGCATCTTTAAAAAAAAAATTTGTGAAAATCGGACCTACCGTTACAAAGTCACGTGACCTTTTGTCTTTACATGTCGGCCCGAAAATCGCTCATTTTCGTGATTTGTGTACAAAACATATGGAAATCTCATTTTTCCTAAAAAGAGAAAAAAACATTGGTTATTTGGTCATGTTTAAAGTTCAGGTTTTTGTTTTGGGGGTCAAAATAGTTGAATTATAGTTAGAAATGAAATAAAACAACAAAAACAATAAAATACATAAGTTTAAAAAACAATGAAATACATAAGAAATTATCAAATCAAGAGATAACATAAGGAATAACCTGGCTCTTCCAAATTTTTTTGAAGTATTATTATTCCAAATGGTCTAACAAATATATGTAGTGGAAAAGAAAGCTTAAATATGAAGAATATATGACTTATGGGTAAAAATGTGATTTTTTTTGGGGGGGACCTTATTTGCACAATTTACCATAAATATGCAAATGAGTAATTTTTTCAAAAAATTGAAATTACTATAGTATTCTATACACTTCAATTGACATGCATGCAAATTTTCGCGGCGATCGGCCGTTTCACGGCCGAGATCTTAGGGGGGGGGGCATAATGGCCCCCCTCCCGGCCGTATTAAGAACTCAAATAGCCCGGCCTTATTAGGGTTTAGTTTACTCTGATCGACAGTCTTGATGCATACATATTTTGACGTTGCGATACGAATGCGATGATAGTAGGTCTATATGAAGATTATGTTAGTTACCAAAATAAAAATACTATCCCGCAACATTTCAGAAGACAGACAGCCCACGAGACCGAAATTGTCAGTCTTGTATACGTGAACCGTCTGAACGTAATCAGAAGGCCCGCGAGATTGACATCGTTCACAAATCATGAGCTGTTGGTCTCGGGGGCCACGTCCAGTCTTATGAACCCTCAGATAGTTGACCCGTGAGACCGACATTATCGGTTACATGGGCTGTCGGTCTTTCAGGCCTTTGATATTGTGGGCTGTCGGTCTCTTGAAGTGTATCCTCATCCGACATGTAAGCAATACGGAAATGTTTATGTGAACTTGTTTTCACTTTACTAATTGGCTTTCGTCTTCGATTATCTCCTTTCTCAATCCTGAACAAATTGTTATCATGCATTTCGAAATAATTCTTATCATAAATACTTTCCCCCACAATTGCACGTCTCACAGGTAGCACGCCGTTTAAAAAAAGCTGGTCTACCACACCTAGACGTACCTACCATCGAGCCTGAATTCGGACGCTTTTTCAACGATCCTACCTACAGCGACATTACATTACTGGTTGGAACTCACTCTTTTCATGCCCATCGTCTGATTCTTTCGTCGTGGAGCAGCGTCTTGAAGGATATCCTCAAGAACTCAGATGAAGACTTGGCTGCAGGTGGCCATGCCGAAGATCCAGGGATGCGGACGTACCGACTCGATGAGGATCCCGATTGCTCCGAGGTCTTTGGTACGTTTCTGAAGTTCCTGTATACCAAGGAGGTAACCTACACAGAGGACACCATCATGCCACTTCTTCAGTTGAGCAACAAGTACGAGATCGACGAGCTGAATAAGCTTTGTGACAGCTACATCGGAGACCTGAAAATAGATGTATCCTCGGCTATCTCGGTACTCATCCAGGCTATGAATTACAAAATGGCACACACCATACAGTCGTGTATCAGTGTTCTTCGCTCTAACTTCGAGCTCCTAACTGCAGAGCAGTTGCAGGTTCTTGATTCGTCGTTGATCATTGCCTTACTGGATTGCAAAGACCAAAGTCTCGTCGTCAAAGACGAGTTCACCCTGCTCGAGAAGTTGACCCCGTGGTTAGTTAACTGCACAGACAACGAGACCTTCAAGACCGTAGTAGGGTACATCCGGTTCCCTTTCATGTCAGCTCTGCAGCTCAAAGCAGTCGGGTCGTCTAACATCATGAGACGATTAGAGGACATCATTCCAACATTTCTAGTAGACGCCCTTGAGCAGCATTCACTCTACCGCGAGGCATTTGCCGACGAAATCCTCCAACCTGTACCACTTCCTCGGCTTTATCTGAATCCACCAGTTGCATTGTTCGGCCAGTCTGAAGTCGCGACAACAGGAAAGAAGTGCGACGAAGAAGGGTTCATGGAGTTGAAAATAGTACAATCAACGCAAAGTCTTCTTCAAAACGTCTTGGTGAACGGCAGCAAAGAATGCACCCCAAATCATTACAAAATCGATGACTCCAAGGAATGGTTTATCGACGTAAAACGGATTCAGCAAACCGTTAAACAGGAAGACGAAAGTTATGTATTGTATGGACTAAAGATCGGCATTCTACGAAAGCCCAAGCATGACTATAATCTATATATCTACCAAGGGATGGGTGGGCGTGTTCAGAGAGCTGAAGAATCGTACCGGGGTGACCAGATTGTCGAAGTGGCAGTACAGGTCAATTACGAAGATGGGTCTAATTATGTACTTGCTTCAAGGCGTCCTCTGTCGTCGATACATCGAGACCAGGAACATGATGGGGAAACGGATGACGTGCCTCTTTTCACTTTCGAAACACCCTGCCCCATTCGGTCATTGATGGTGAAAGTCAAAGTGAGAGTGTCCGTTGTTATCCATCAAAGCCCAGAAAGTCAGTCTCAAGACAAGTGAATGTGTGAATGAACTGTGGATAGATTGATGAGACCATTGGCGTAACTACAGGGGGCACGTATCCCTAATCACATTGTTAAAAAAATGAAAGAGGGAGAGAGAGAGAAGGAGGAGGGGACCATCAACTGTATAATCATGTTAAAATTGCATTTAATCCTAAACTCAGAGGAACTGACTGGCGACAGTTAAAGTAGTAACCGCTTGCTCATATCGTCTGATTATAGGGGTGATCTAACATTTGTTATTCTAATCTAGAATTTGATTCTTGTTTTGCATTTCGTCACAAATCTAGTCCCACAAGCCTTTGCTATGAAATATAATTATTTTTGTTAGTTTTACTTCCATGCTCATGTTTATCTTGCTTTGTTTCAATTCCATAATCTCAATTATTTGTGTCATTATAATCATGTGGAAAAATGGGAAGGCTGTTTTTTAAATAATACAGATAATAGAGGTCGCAGACCAGAAGAGGTGCCCTCGAATGGAGTATGGTAAAAAAAAAAATTTTTAAAGACGGACTATATCCTATAATGGGGTCAAATTAACAGGTACCAGCGGAAGTGGAATTTTTCCACATGAAAACTGATACGAAGATTGAAAAATTAGTAAAGGTTTTTTTTCGATTTAGGGACCACTTTGTCCAAAGAAACTGCGTTTTCAACAAATCGTATGATTTCATGTCTGTGTATAACAAGTCATTAAAAATGCCTTTAAAAGGACAAATGTGTGTGGATTCTGAAATGTTATAGTTACGATCAATTTGACGTTTATAACAGCTTGCCCAAAGCTCAGGCATAATACCATTTCTGAAACTACAAAATGATACGTTATTTTCACAATATTTTCACAATAATGCGTATAAAAAAAAACTATAAAAAAACACTCATCTGACTGTTCGGTATCATTTTTCGGTATTCGGTATCATTTTTCATCTACAAAGATTCCCCTATCTACTGTTACCGATGGAATCTGCCCCGCATTATAGATAATGTGGTAGTCCGTTTTAGGGCCATCATGTAACTTACATATTGTGCTTGGAGAAAATGAATTTATTGTTTACCCTGCATTGATCACAGCATGATTGATAAAGGTAGTCTTTACTGACACAGGCGTTTAGCAAAACAAAACAGGAAAATCTTTTTTGATGTATTCGCATTGAGATATAAACGAGCTGTAAGATCCTATAGGACCCTGACCGGCTGACCCTTCTTTTGGTAAAGGGCTGTGTTTAAATTATAATTTTTCCTAAGTCTGACATTGAGCAAATCGACGCATAATTATCATATCCGTTTCTTGATTCTAAATATCAATTCAAAGATAGTTTTCTTCATGATTGGTGTCTTATGCAGCAACAATAATTGTCCATATATGTTCCCTTCATGTTTATATTCTATTGATGTGTTGGTTAGCCTAAATAAAGAAATAGATATAAAAACTTGAATTAATCAATACATTAATCAAGATTAAGAAGTAGAAGGAATATTGTATTATAGAAAACATCTTTTGCTAAAATAGTTTTAAGTATTCTATATTCAATAAAGTATATCTCTTTGTGGTTGTTGTTGTTCTGTTTAATGGAATTTATATCTAAGTAATGTCAAAATCATAGTATTAAATAGAAAGTAATGTAATGAAAAAGTCGACTGTGTATCACATTGCAGGCCATTTTTGGGGTGTTGTTTCGTTTTTTAAACATACTTACCGAAACTATATTTGCCAACCTCCTGTACATTACACTTGTTATATTTGCATTTATTTACACAGATCTGCTAATTGTGTTAACAAGAAATCATTTAAAAAAAAAATACAATACTAAACAGAAAGTGAATGCTCTTGTAATCCTTACTCTTATCTTATCTTAAATAGAAGCATATGCGATCCTACAATATTCAGTGATCGTTGTCGCGGTCGAGTCTAAAGTGATGAAATTGTAAATAATAAACTCTTTATGTTGTATAGCTCCCTCTCAAGGTCAAGATATTAATTTAGCTTTAAAACAATGTTTCTTGACTAAAATCGACTGATTGGCTATTCCCGTTTGGAAATTATATATCACAACTGCATATTCTGAGATTTTCATAGTCGCAGCTACCATTGGATGGCCGTATAGGCGCTATTTGAAATTTATCAAAATTTAACGGGAGCACCGATAAATTTTGATATTCAATTTTTCTCGAAAGCAGAAGTGTTTTAGGGCTAATTTTTCTAGCGCTTATAATACATCCTCAGGGGCATCCAAATATATCAAAATTTTAAAGAATCGCTATCCGGCCATTTTCAAAATTTCTCAAAACTTTGTATTACCTTTAAGAACGTGTGAACTGTTCGTAATATTTGGCCACTTCATTTCAGATCATTTACAGGGTTTACTGCCATTCGGTCTACAACCAATTCGTCTACTTCCCAATTGGTCTATTCCCATACGGTCTACACCCAACCCGCTACTATTCACATGATCTAATAAACAATTCGTCTACTTATCATTTGGTCTAATGACCATTTAGGCTAATAGTCATCTGATCTAATTTCCTTTTGGTTTAATCTTCAATAAGTCTACAAGTACAACCCATTTGTTCTATTGCTCATTTAGTCTAATTTCCAGTTTGTCTAATGCCCATTTTATCTAATATCTATATGGTCTAATGATCATGTTATCATAAATAATAATAATCATTAAATGATTGTTACACCTTATGGAAAGTAGACGAAATGGGCATCAGACAAACAGGAAATTAGACTTAGGTTATTAGTTTTAATGAACAATAGACCAAATGGGTAGTAGACTAAGTGGAGATTAAACCAAGTGGAAAAGACGAAATGATTATTAGATCATGTGGATAATAGACGGGCTAGGTGTAGACCACATGGGAATAGACTATAATTGGGTTCTATACGAACTGGTTCTAGACAAAACGGCAATTCACCATTTATAGTATACAGCTCCAAAAAGAACAATTATATTGAAGAATACAAAATTATATATAGTGTTATAAACTGAAGAATAGTGACGAGGAGTAAAAATCAGGCGAGACCGTCTCGTTTGTTTTTGTTTTTGTTTTTTTGTTTTTTTTTGGGGGGGGGGGATATCCTAATGACTATAAGTAAACTCTGGGCCAGTGCATAATTCCAAAAATTTGCTTTAAAAATATTAATAGTGTGTATGGTTGGGCAGATGAAATTGGGCATTATTGTAGTTTTTTCCCCCGAGGGGCACAGTATCATGTCTAATATACCCAATACATGCACAACATCCTTAGCACTCGTTGATATATTTGTTTATTTCAGAGTTACAGGCAGGGGTGTCGATCACGGGGGGATGGGGGATATACCCCCAATGTTTCAGGTGGGGGATGGCCTGTACAATCATCCCCCAAAAAAAAAATAATAATAATAATAATAATAATAATAATAATAATTCACCATAAAAATAAAATAAAAAATGAAGAGAAAATTAATGATGAGAGCCCGATGAGAGTAATTAATGGTTATTACTCGCAAGATGACCATCAATATACACATTTTGCTATCTCATTTTCATAATACATACATATATAAATAGAAAACGAAGTAAATGAGACAACCGTATATGAGACAAGAATAAATTGAATTCTCGCTCATACGGCTTCATCAGGAATTGATGAATTTATTCAATTTATTCAATCAACAGCATCATAGAAATGCAGTGCGCCAAATGCAAAGCCGCAGCGTTAAAAAGCAACGAGCTAAATGTTAAGCGCGAAGCGCAAAAGTGTAAAAAAAGAAGTAGAGAGTGGGAGAGTTATAAGATAGTTCACTAGTTGTTATGTTGTTTCCGTTCACCCTTTTTAAAATTCACGTCATTGTATCTTTATTTGTTTGTTTTTTTCACTCATTTTATTTCCTGATATTTCCTAAAACATTTTTCAAAACGCGCTAGGAGTTACAGTCGTGTATTTGTTTAACTCTTTAAAATTACCAACCAATTCCTCAATATAAAGAACTCTTAATAGTAAAGGAAAGCTTCTGAGCAAGAATATCACATGACTTTTGGCCAGTTCAATCTGAAGTGATTTTTAAAGCTATGACTATGTTGGGTTGATGATGCGTTTTTTTCATAATGCAAGTAAAGTAATAAAATATTGTATCATTGAAGAGAAAGACGGTTTTGTCCAAATAGCAGCATGTAGGAGACGAAACTTTCAGTTTGTTCCCTGATTCATACTCAGTATCTATTTTGTTTTTTGATTTCATCCATTTCTTTGTTTATTTATATCTCTACATGTAAAACATTTGAAGAGCTATTTTCCGAAAGGAGCAAAATCTTTTGATAGCAAATGGAGATAATGATATACATTTTCCTCTATTTACCTTGAACAATATTATTAACCTAAATTACGAGAGAAATTATGAACACATGCATCCTTTAATAACAATTTTCCATAGACACCTGAACAAAATCGGGTAAACAAAGAGTTCTTTCTTAAGTTACACACATGGATCTAGTGCCTCTTGAAAATAATCTCTTTGTATGTACATAAACAAGCAATACAACAGAATACTCCAGTTCGATATTTTGGAGAAAGATTATTATGTCACAACTTATTTTTGTTTTATTGAAAAGCTGATGTAGGCCTATGTATTGTATTCAAACGTAACAGGCATAAGATAGTTAAGGTGTTTTTGAAGGTTAGAATGTTATTAAGTTTGAAGTTTTGTTTATAACACCCTTCCAATAATAATGCACCTTCTAAGACTGGTTATAGTTTTTGAGAAGAAAAAATAGTGCTCTGGTCAGGGCCTTAGGGGAATATTATGCTTATATTTTAGAGCGTATCTGGTATGATAAGTATATCTGGGTGAAGAAGGAGATAATGGAAGTTTGTTGTTTGGTAGTTGGAACGTAAGTTTTATATTATGTTTTTAAGAAACAGACAGTTTGTATGAGATCAGGAGTGGAAATTTTCTGTCATTTTGAGAACCAAATTTTGCATCAGTGATATTCTGTTTCATTGAATTGAGTTTCCCGCAGAGAGGATTCAGTTGGTTTAATTAAAGAAGGAAGAGAGTCAAATGAAGAACCAAAAGCAATATGTTTTTCATTTACTAATGAGAACTATGTTTTTGGAGATCTCCTTACACAGAATATTGGAATGGGTTTTTCACGATGAATGTTGTGTGGAGACATCAATATTCATAAAATGTATGTTTCTATCACCAGGAAATAAAGAATTTTCTGTCTACATGAACCTTTCCTGGTTGCTTATTAATGCATTTGCCCACTGGTAACATAATACTTTCACAAGTTGATATCCCTCACCATTGGATTTTTTTTTGGTAATGTCTAAATTTCGTTTAAAAATAGATGATATCAGTCTGGTAGGCCTACACTGCAGGCAAGAGTCAGGACTAACATTTAGCATGTTATTCATTTTATTACCACTCTTATATTCTCTGAAATGTTATCTTTATTGAGGGTGACTTGAAAAAGTTAATAACTTGGAAGGGAGGGGGTGCAACCTGCCACACGCTTCTACCTCTTGGTTGCTTTGATCCATTGCCGAAAATATTTTGGCACCTATCATCCCCCCAACCACGGATACAAATCGACACCCCTGGTTACAGGAGGGTGCTGTGTATGGATTACTATAATTATTACACTGTAAAAGTAAAAATAATAAAATCCGCTCGTGACTTCATCACCCAGCGTTTTACTTTTCTCTTAGTGACGAGAAGTGGAGGTATATGTACGTACGGTTAGAGATACCTCCACTTCTCGGCCGCCGTACGTACACACGGTTAGAAAAAGGATTGCAGTGTCCTGAAAAAAGCCTAAAATTCGACCAAATGAACTTCAATGTTGACCTTGGACTAGTTATTCTGCATCAAGAAGGTATTTTTGATCTTTTGGGGGATCTTTTTTAGTCATTTGAGTCTTATTTATAGCATGTTTAGGATGTTCTGGAAGTTTTTACTAATCTGGGCAGAAATTGTAGAATTACCATTTTTTTCCTCCACTCTCCAGACATCCTACTCGATACGCGTTAGCATATTGACTATGTTTTGCTGGTGTGACCCGCCCTACCTTATACCCCCTTCACATGCACGGATTTTTCTTACGAGTCCTTACGGATCGCCAACTTGTAGTCAATCGCAAGCATTCGTAAATAACTCGCGGGTATCCGTGAACAACTCGTCATAACTCGCAACAACTCGCAGACACTCTTAAGGATCCGTAAAAGGAGAGGCAAATTTTTGACATGTCAAAAATCTTGTTACGATTGTCCACGGATTGATTTTTCCGTAAATAACTCGTAAATAGCTCGTGACAATACGTAAACCATCCGTAAACTGCTCGCAAGAATCTGCAATGACTCGTAACAATTTTTTTTAACGATTTGTTACGGTTAGTTTACGATTTGTTTAAGGATTATTAACGGATTATTACGAGTGCTTACGTGTTGTTTACGAAATCATTCGGGTCGTGTTAAGATGGCTTTACGGATTGTTACGAGTTATTACGAGCACTTTACGTGTAGTTACGAGTACTTTACAAATAGATACATATACTTTACGTATTCTTACGTACTGTTTACGATTTAGGGAAGGGTATAAAAGCTGCAAATTCGAACACTTCATTTTCAGTTGTTATCTTTGGCTAAAAATCGAAAGGTCTCGTAAATACTCGTAACTAACTCGTAACTATTCGTAACAACACGTGAACAGGTCGTAACTAACACGTAAGTTGCTCGTAGTTATCCTTGACAACTCGTAACAACTCGTGGAATTTTGCCGTAGATACATCGTAATAACTCGTAATAATCCGTAATAAACCGTAAATAGCTCGTAATAACTCGTAACGACTCTTAAATCTGTCGTAAAAGTGGCCAAATCGTAAGGATCCGTGAAAGATCCGTGAATTTGTGCAATCCGTAAGGACTCGTAAGAAAAATCCGTGTATGTGAAGGGGGTATAAGGCTTAGGCTTTGCCTTTGATCAGAACACAACATACCGGAATCACGTGTGGGACTTGTCACTTGACCAGGGGCGGCGATTTCTTTTCATGACCGGGGGAACGAAATGCGAGGGACGAGGGAGCTGTGGCGTAATGAGTAAAAACGTTTGGGGGGGGCAGAAAAAAAATCAGCATCACCACCATTCTTACATGTTACATGCAGGCCCCGCGGAACGTTTTTTCAAAGTGGGGGGGGGGCTAAAGTATTTACGATCAGGTAGAGCAAAGCGAGTGAAGCAAGTGGAGCGTAAATTGGCGTGGGGTCCAGGGGCGGAGCCCCATGAAGCTCAGAGGTTTTAGGCATTTAATTAAGGTCAGATGAGTATCCAGGGGCCCGCCTTAGGGCCCCTGTTGGGGTCCAGGGGGCGAAGCTCAGGGGTTTTAGACATTTAATTACAGTCAGATGACCATATTTTGATACCTTATTTGTGACACTGGCATGCAAGTCACTAATTGGAATGGGGTCCAGGAGGCAGAGCCCCCAAGAATCGCAGGGGTTTTAGGCATTAAATTACGATCAGATGAGCATCCAGGGGCCGCCTTAGGGCCCTTGGTGGGGTTCAGGGGGCAGAGCCCCCGGAAGCTCAGGGGTTTTAGGCATTTAATAACGGTCAGATGAGCAGCCAGGGGCCCGCCTTAAGGCCCTTGGTGGGGTCCAGGAGGCAGAGCCACCGGAAGCTCAGGGAAAATCATGCCATTTCAGCAACATTTGTAAATCACTGGTATCGAATTAGAAAATAAATTGAATTCATTTTTTACTTTGGGGGGAGTGGGGCAACTGCCCCCAAGCCCATCAGCACGCCAGTGCGAGCGAGCATAGTGAACGAGAGGGGTGAAGGTGACGGAAGAGAGTACCCCCTCACAGTTTTTTGAAGTTTTGTTGTATTAAAAAATTACATTCCTTAGCAAAACTATAGTATAAAAAGAAGCAATATACTTTTTTCACACTTCACTTTCCTACAATATTTACTTGTACATTTTCAAGGATATTATGCGAGGGAGCGTAGCTACCGAGTGAGAAGATTTTGCATTTTTATTTGTCTAAACGCTGCACTCTTGGGCCCTCCAGAGCCTAAAAGTGTGTTGCAGTCTTTAGTCAGTATTTGCTATAGATTTTTCTTTTTCAACCAGAATCTAACTTAGTTTGAATCGTTGACGTTGTCACAACACATTAACACAAACATGTATTATATTCATAGAATCTGGTCCCACTGGCCGATGGACACAAAACGTATGCATACAGGACACAGCGGACGAGCAAAATTTCGGGGGTGGCTCCATGCGTTTTCATCCGCTCCAGAAATGGACAAAATTGGCGAAAATTTGCGAAAACAGAACGGAAGAGAACGGACGTGGGTAGTATGTAGCGGGGATGTTAAACGGATGTTCATCGGAAGCCTAGCGGATGAAAGCGGATGGAAGTGGATGACAGCTCCGAAGGGGTTACCGGGGATAATTGCGAAGCGGACGCATATATATATATAGCGGAAAGAGCAGATGCATAGCGGATGAAGCGGATGCAAACCGTTCACTGCGCATGCGGGGGGTATGTATTGCGTCCGCTCCGTGGATATAAGGGATGCAGCACGCACGCAGTCAGCATATGCTCTGTATATTCACCTATCATTTTAATGCGCTTATATATAAAATAGTAGAAATAAAACAAACCGTTCGTACATAGTAGGCCGAAACACGATAATTAATATATGTGTGTCCTGTGAAGAAGTAGGTATAGTATATGCGTAATGGTGTATATAGCGAGTCTACATGACAACTACACGTAAGTAAGGAAAACGATATACATAAATATGAATTATAAGGCTCTATGGTATAAACAGATCTAGTATGGGTATGTATGTACAGATGGGCATATTTAATTGATAAACGTGTACATTTATATAGGTGTATATATATATATATATGAGCACCATTTCTCTGTTTTTTTTTTCTCTTCTGATACAATTAGTAGAGTATTACGTAATTGTTAACATAATTATAAGGCAAGTCACTGTCTATCCGTCTACATGTCCAATGCATGCTTCTGTTCATTTTATTCTTGTTTTTGTTTAGTGTGAAGAAAGAGGAAAAAGAAAAAAAAAAAAAGTGCTTATCAATTTCTTCGCGTGTTTTAACAGTACAACCTAGGTCAAAACTAGAGAACGACTCGACTACCTTGACAAGTATTGAAACAAATTCAGAATAGGCGTAAATAGTCAAATGTGACTGAACGCCACAAATTTAAACAACAACAACAACGCAGTCAGCATAAAGCGGTAAAGACGTGCTGGCGGCTACATCGATACATCTCTACTACATCTCGTTATTGAAGAAGGCTACATTGATACATCTCTACTACCTCTTGTATCAACACCATGGTGCGTCAGTCAACCCCTGACACTGACTCTGATGGTGAAGCTGCTGCTGCTGCTGTGGTGGACCAGCTCCAAGGCCCTCAAAGCCCTGCTGCTGAAGGCCCTGATGTGCAAGCCCATGGAGGCCCTGCTGAAGCCCCTGAAGGCCCTGAACAAGCTCCAGCCAGAGGGAGGAAGAGGCAAGGGAAGAAGAAGGGAGAGAGGAAACAGTACACCGTTTCCGAAAAGCATGAGGACGATGTGCTGGAATGGCTGAGGGAGAACGAGTACCTCTGGAGAAAGGGCCACGGACTGTATCGGGACACCAAGAAGAAGCAGACAGCTTGGAGAGACAAGGCAGAGAGCCTGGGGTACGCTGCAGAAGTACTCCTTGGATGGTGGAAGCACATGCACTCCTGGTATGGGAAGCTACACCTCAAGAAATCCGGGCAGGCCGCCGTCAAGCTCACTGACCGGGAGAAGTACGTCATGGCCAAGTGCAGTTTCCTGGAAGGTGAGATCCGCCACCGAGGAGCAGCCCCTCTGAAGACCAGCACAGCACTTCTCTCTCAGCTGGTCGACTTAGACAGAGCATCCTCGGCCCGGAAGCCCTTCATCAACTACGTGAGCCAGACCCTGAGGGACCTGCCCGAGGCCGAGTACCAGGTGATGAAGCAGAAGATCACAGCACTTTTCCACAACCCTCAAGGCCCAGCTGAAGCTCGTCCTACCCAGTCCAGGTCTGCTCCTCCCTATTTCTTTCTTTGTGTTTCCTGAACAGTCTTCACACTTCTATAAATTAATATAACTTAAATATACAAAGGTTCATCAACATAATTACTTGTCTCATACAGGCTGATTCCATATTACATATTAATTCACTTTTGTACCAAAGAACCAAATATAGTACGCTTACTTAACACTTCGTAACATTCAACCACATGAATTCTTATACACGGGCACCTGCATAACACCGTAGTATTGTTTGTATACACAAATGCAGTCATCTCAAAGTTATGGCATGAATATCATAATTATATACATATTTCCCTCAAGTTTAAGTACTGACCTTCTTGCCTCCTTTTAGTCAATTAAGTTGTCTGCAGCTATGAAGATGTTACAGATATTCATCAATTTGTCTCAAACATCGGAGCTTCCATGTTTGTCTTTGAAACTCTGTCTTTGAAAGTCTGTCGCCCAAGATGGCGCTCTAACCTTTTTGTTGCCTAACTCAAATACTCTTACATGGCTCCTTTAAATTAGTACAACTAATTTACCACAATAAACTATCCTATATTTTTCATTTGATCCACGTGCAATATTTCTTACATGTTCTACAGAACTTAACATTTCTAACATTAATATACAAAGGCCCATTTAGAAGTAAATGTAATGCATTTCCCTGTACTCACTAGCTGCATGTACTTCAATCTATAAGTTTAACTGGTTTTACAACTTGTAGATATAATCTTCAATTCTAATCCTTCTAGAATTGCGATCAACTCGATCAGACGTTCAGAGATCGTGAATCTTTTACTAATGCATAAATTTGAATCTGCAACCAAACCACAATTCATGTATAGTAATACATACTTGACTGTTGTTTGTTTCTCACAGTTTTCACGGAGTTCAAAGAAATGAAGCTACGCTCATAAGGATAGCTAAACAAGAATAAAAGAAACACTCCCGTAAAAGCATTGTCAACTTGTCGTTTTTGATTGGCTGCAGTTACACTCCTCACAGAGTCTGGGTCATGCTGCATGGTGGTGAGAAGTATCTGGAACCTGTTGGCCAGGATGCCGAAGACGTTCTCCATCACACGTCTTGCCCTGGACAGCCTGTAGTTGAAGATCCTCTCTTCACGGGTGAGGTATCTTGAACTGTACGGCTTAATGAGGTAGGTTCTGAGGGAGAACGCGTCATCACCAACTATGAAGTAGGGCACATCTTGTGTGTCATTGGGAAGGGGGTCTAGACCCCCTTCCCAATGACACATCTGGACCTGGAAAACCCATGATTAGGTTGCGTTCCAGCCCATCCTTGAGGTCACTTGCGTTGTATATCTGGGCATCTGAAGCTGACCCGTTGCTTGAAGCATCGATGTAGATGAACTTGTAGTCAGCATCAACCATGGCAAAGAGGATGATACTGTAGAAGCCCTTGTAGTTGTAATAAGTGGACCCTGAGTTGGCTGGAGCTTTGCAGGCCACGTGCTTCCCATCTACTGCTCCAACGGTGTGGGGAAAGTTCCACCTCTGATACCAATCTTCTGCAAGTTGTCTCCAGCCTTGTTCAGTGGTGGGGCACCTGAGGAGCTCGTCCACGTATTCTTCAACGATGGCCTCTACCACTTCTCTGACGACTTTGCTGATGCTGTTGTATGGCACCCTCCATGCATACTGCATGTTTCTGTATGTGGTTCCAGAGGCCAGGTGCCGCAGAGTCAGTGCCACCTTCATTCCAGGGTCCAGGTTGGGACGGAAGTTGGTGCTAGGCTTGGTCAATCTGGGTCTCAGACGCTCTACAAGTTCGTCAAACATGGCTGGTGGCATCCTCATGAAGTGATGGAATGCACGAGGGTCTTCATTCCTCAGCTCCACCATCAACTGGTCATACAGTCCAAACTCCATTCTTCTCACGATCCATCCTCGGGCCCACACAGCTCTTGGACGTCTCCTTCTTCTCTTTCTTCTCCTTCTGTCTAAAACTTGAAACAGTCTGAACAGGTTGTGGTTCTGCTGTTGAAAGAGTGCAGCTATCATATGGACTCTTTGATCATCCATGGTGGAGAACAATTGATGATGTTGAAGACCAAGACCAAGGGTGATGAGGTCTGTACACCACGGCTGCTCGACTCATATTGAGATCCAGATGATTTTCTCCCCCTTTTCATACAAAATATCGGTTGTCCGCTAGGTGTCCTTCTACATACTCTAGACATACCCCAGACATCCTAAATATACGAGATACATCCCAGATACAAACGCTTTGTCCGTTTTGAATACTTTATATATGAGATGCATACGCTTACATCCTTTCTATTTCCGTGCTACTAACGATGTATAGACGTTCCATGTACCTTATCTTTCCTCCCTCTTTCCGTTTTCAGCTGCAGCGAATGTGAGTTGCGAGAATGCCCAGAGGATGCAGAGAGGATACAGCGGACGTTTAACGGATGATAACGGACATAGAACGTTTGTTGCTCGTATTTGTCGCGGATTTACATCGTACACGGCGGAAAGTTCATCCGTTCTAAAAGTTTTGTGCGGCTCAAAACTTTTTGCGCGGATGAAATCACAGTGGACGGATGCTCGATGGATAGAGCGTGTGAAACACGTATGCAATGAGTACACAACGGATGCATAGCGTTTTCCAACGGATGGCAAGATTTTTTTTACGTTTTACATCCTCTTTGCATCCGTAAGTGCAGTGGGACCGGGCCTAATGTTACCTTTACTTCTCATCTAGTAACTGGAGGTTGATTTGCGTCATTGTTGTTGTTGTTTTCTAAACAAACAATACAACGTTAACAGGAATATCCATAGAGCTATCTCTATGGGAATATCGCTTCGCCAAAGTGAACAATTTTTCGCCAAAAATAGGCTAGAAACCGCACGCTCGAAAACGTGACACGAGAAAGGCACGTTCTTTGAATCATGGGTGTGACAATAAGACCAATGTGCGGTTCTTCAACCTAGCGACGGGTGCCCGAACTTCTTTTGGACAATATCCGACGACGAGCCGATATTTCGAGACCGACTATTATTTTATTTTTATTTGACTTATTTATTTATTTTATTACTTTATTATATTGTTTTAATTATTATTATTTCTTTCTCTCTCTCTCTCTTTGTTGGGGGGGGGGGGTCTTAAGTCAGTCAATGATATTTTCTTACAATTTATTATTTCCCTCCTAATATTTTATGATCCTTTTATTCTACGTTATTGCTACCATACTTAAATGTATAGACCAGTTTTGGAAACGCCCCCTCTCAAAAAATGAAATGGAAGCTCTTAATTACCAATCATGTGAAAGAATATGTTTTGACTAATACGTGATGATACAAATTTTGCCGGGAAACCGCCTACTAATTGATATATTTGGTAAATTATCATATCGATCCGGTCTGGATAGATATCGCGATCGCGTAGTTCCATATACATCTTCCTGTGTACAGTGCTTGTTACTTTACCAAGACTGGGCCAAATTTCTTATCATTTTGATGATTCCAGAACCTTGCAATACACACCAATACTTATATGCTAGATGATCAACCTTTTCTGATCGATTCCACAACGTTTCTTTCACAATGCAATCGCATGACCAGAACTGGTCTATACCTTTAACTTATGGAATATTAGCGTAGAGAAATTGTTCTAAAACGAAAATTGAATCTATTTTGGAGATGCAAGAAAGAGCCATGAGGACATTTTTCTTCCGCACGTTTTTGTGCACACACAAGCCTTATATTTCATACAACCAAATTTTTGAAAATAATAGACTTATACTATTTTTACAATGGAATATTTATGTATCAACTAAATAAAGGCAATCTGCCAAATGTTTTCATTCCTATGTTTGTTTATAATGAAATTCACTCCTATGCAAAAAACCTATTTTCATTTCTCCCTTATGCGTGCAGGTTTTTGCTCTCAGAACAGTAACCTATACAAGTCCCACATTTTGAAATTATGGCTTTGACATTAAAAAAAATAACCGAATCACACTCTCAATATTCCTCCAAGCGTAAGCTCAAAGATTCTTTTTTAAATTCATAGGTCAGGTAACATATTTTGCATTTTCATTCCTCTCATGTTCTCTCTCTTTCTCATCGGGCCTACATTTCGCTCTGGTGACCATGGCTACATACATTCACGTATTGTTGATGTACTACTTCTTTGTTTACATGTCATTGCTAATGTTTCAGTGACTCATGTTTTTCTTTACGTCTTCATTTATTCATTGTTATCGAGTTCTTCATGCAGCTACCACCGCCCTCACCCTATCCGGTTACCCCCACTCTTCTCGCTCTCTGTCTCTCTCTCTCCCTCCCCCCTCTCTCTCTCTCTCCCCTCCTCTGTCTCGGTTTTTTGTCCCCCTCTTCCTCATCCATGCCCCTAATAATAGGCCTAATGACAAAAATTATAATAAGAAGAAAAAAAAAAAGGATTTTAATCTTTTTTCGGAAAGCGTATACATTTTGATATGACGTCTTGTTGCTCGTCCAAAATGGTCTGGAATTTTTTACCCGCCGAAAGCTTTACTGTGCGCTCCAGCAGTCCAAACAAATTCTTGTCTTTTCACCGCTTTGGAAGATTCGTTTCGTTTTCGACAAAGATAAGCTATTGTTCTCCTCTGTTATAAAATACATACATGTTATGAGGTTTAACTGGGATTATAAAATAATATGACTTAGACATCATAAGCTCTCATAGCAATGGTCTCATAAAATGGTAATATAACAGTCTCGTAAGACAACCATAATGATGCTTTTATTTGACGTACTAGTATGTGTAAAATGTAGAAAATTGATCTTTGCGTTGCATACTATTGGAAGATCACCCTAATCCGGCGTTTCCCAACCTTTTTTTAGTCACGGCACCATTTTTAAGAAATAAAAAAGTTTCGCATCACCACAACAGCAAAATCATCACAGAATATTCTTTTTGTATCACTCTGGCACCTTATTATCTTTAAAATGTTATTCCCTTATGAGAATACATAGCGGTTTTTAACACTTTGTTTTCGCGAAATAACCTTATTCCAAAAAAAATCTTAATATAACTAAATTTCTTTCACTGCATCCCGAGAAATATCTTGCGGCACCCCGGTTTAAAAACATTGCCATGAACCACATACACACGCACACATACACACACACGCACACGCACACGCACAATGTTTTTCCCTCTCCCCCCCCTCCCACTTTATTTCTCTCTCTCTCGCTCCCCCCTCTCCTCCTCTCGATCGGCTTGTTGGTCTCTCGTTATGTCTCCTACATAATGGCCTACTGCTCGGCTGGACTTCTTAGTCAAAAGTTAAAACGGGCACGCGAAACAGGGGGGCGGGGAGGAATAGGTCGAAGTCGAAGTAATTAATTTGTCCCCACCCCCTCCCCATGGCCACACAAAAGGAACAACTTGAATATAATATGACGTACCCTCTTTTTCTGAATCACGGATTACAAACAGAATTGTGCAAATATAATAAACATTAACAAACAGGATTGTGTCTAAGTCAGTTGATTATTAAGTTATTAGTTAAGTCATTTCAGAGATCATGTACAACAAAACAATATGATGCTCATGACCTGTAAATTTTAAATACTACAATACATTTATTTGACATAGGGTATGGTAAATTTTCCGTGTTAACAAGCCGTTGATCTGGCGAATGTAAATATACAATGAAAATCTAACAGATATAATCTTGTCAGTAGCGGTTCTAGAGAGAGCCGGGGTTCATGCCCAACAAAAATTATTCAAGCTCCACACCCCTCAAAAAAAAAAAATGTTGATTTTCTTTTTTAATTTTAAGCGAGGCACATACAAAAAATTAATGAAGTACCCCCAAGCCCCTACCCCACTAAAAAGTATTCTAGAACCGCGCCTGGATCTCATCCAGAAGCTCCAATAGCATACTGTACGCTCGAGTAAAGTAAATTACCTTTCTTTACATCTGGAAACAAATGGCTTCTTTAAAAAGACACAGTCATAATTGTGGTGGTGGTTATTTTACCTGACTGCTAAGAAAGCATAAATGCTTGTTAGTAAGCAACCAGAGGACCGACTGCTTTAGGTCTTCTCCGAGGACCTGGTGGTGAGGATTAATGCCTTACCAAAGGGCACTAGCGCATCGACTTGGTTTCGAACCCGGGTCGCCGGAATACGATACCACTGCTCTACCAACTGAGCTATCGCGCCTCCTCAATTGATTCCATTTATTACAAGTAACGGAAGAAACAACCAAATACATCAATAATACAATGTATTACATGTCATATACAGTGTACTTATTTCAGCTTCTTTTCTAATAGATACAAAGCACTTTACTTATAATCATGATAGTAGAAACAATAACAATGTCTTTGTCATGACAAAAGATTACAATACATCAAAAAATACTGAAAGATACGGAAATAAAACTTTGTTTGATGACATAACAAGAGTTACAAT
Organism: Mesocentrotus franciscanus; assembly: GCA_037976565.1. Classification (NCBI taxonomy): domain Eukaryota; kingdom Metazoa; phylum Echinodermata; class Echinoidea; order Camarodonta; family Strongylocentrotidae; genus Mesocentrotus; species Mesocentrotus franciscanus. The sequence continues at coordinate 29,902,667 of CP137672.1, read as the reverse complement.
ACATTAACAAGTATAACGTAAATTAATAATAATAGTAACATCAAATATAGTACGAGGGTAATTATATTTGACATATTACAAAGATAAGATAGATGAAATATGAATGTTGATGAATTGATCAAGAGAGTAAAGAGCCTTCTTCACATTATTTTCCAAAGACATATGGCAAATCAATTATACGGGTAGACATAAAATAACTGAACCTAAAATTAGATCAAATGGGGAAAATGTACGATGCTAATTTGATTACTTGGTATGCACATATAGGATTTCAAAGCATATATATTTCGTTTCCGTTTCATTTTCCACATAACTGCAAATGTACGAGGGGATACCTTGGCTGATTCAAAGTGATAAAGTACTCTGGGGGAGAATCCAGGATTTAGAAGGGGAGGGGGTCCGATTCCACAAAAGCGTACGTAACAAACAAAATTGGTGACGAATATTTGAAAGGTCACCAGATTTGTAAGGTGTTCATTCACACAACAAAATGACAAGCAAGCAAAGAATATGCAGAAAAAAAATATCGAGCATGAATTAAGGGGAGGGGTGGGGGCTCTAATTCTCATAAATTATATCAATGACGAGCCACAAACCGCAATATTGGGTTTCGGATCCCAGTGACCCCCCCCCCCCTTCCCTCCGGATTCACCCGTATAATTATAATTAAAATGTATAGAGCTACTGCAATTACTTACAGAGGAGTGTTTATAGTTCAACACAATTTTTTAATCATGATTATTTGGGAGATAGATATTATAGGGACACAAAACAATGACATCACCTCATGTCACCCACATTGGGGTATTGGAGAAGTTTACAATCAGTTTGAATTTGTCAATTTAACACTGTACAATATACAATTCAAATCGAATTAATATTAATCAATGAAAATAACACTTTCGACAATAGTGAGAAAATTATGCGGAACTGCGCGCAATAACAATAGGAAGGAACGTGAGGGTCCTTGTAAATGATAACACCCCACCCCAAAAAAAAAAATCTGACGACCACCGATATACAGGTTTGTATCTGAAGTTGCATTATAAAATCTTGTTAGAGCTCTCAATATAGGAACGATTCTCTTTGTATTATTCGCCATTTCCAGAGAGTAAAGCAGCTGGGTGAAAAAGGGTGTTTGTTCTTTGTCAAAAGTATTTTATTCTTTAAAACGAGTGATCATAGTATATAGTGAATAATTGTGATAGTTTCGCGGAATAATAATAACAATTAGATCAATTTATATAGCGCAGCTACTATATAAATATACTCTATACTGCGCTGTGATTAAAAACAAAACTCCTAACAGTGCCAGTTTACAGACACACAATAACAAAATAAAAATACAAACTATTCAAAAGCTCCTGAAAACAAGTGCGCCTTCAACAAAACTTTGAAGACAGCAACAGATGAGGCTTTTCTTATGTCCAGTGGTTATTCCAAAGCGTTGGAGCGGCGCAACTGAAAGCACAATCTCCAAGGTTTAATTTTGTTTTTGTGTGAGGTAGCTTTACTAACCAGCTTGTCCCTTGTACTTCACAAATTACGTGCATATGGATTTGATTTAAAAGATAATAATTCAGACTAATAATTTGGGGCTTCACCATTCAATGCTTTTTTGACAAGCAAAAGTATTTTGAATGCAATTCTCTGCCTTATTGGCAACCAATGTAACTCAATCAAAACAGGTGTAATATATGGGAACATTTTGAGGAATTGGACACAAGTCTTGCACGTGCATTCTGAACACGCTGCAACTTGATTATTTGTGAATCTGGCAAGCCAAACAATAATCCATTACAATAATCAAGCCTACTGCTGATAAGTGCATGAACAAGGCTTGTTGTACTCTTCCGGTCCAAGTATTTACGAATGTTACGGATATTGTATAACATAATTTGTAAAAGGCATACATGATTCTAACATTGGGATATCATCATCTTGATGTTCTTCATCAGGGCTGAAAGAAATGTAGGCCTACACTTGAATTATGTAATTTAATTTAAATCTGAGAGCAGGATGATCGGACTTCATCTGTTTTTGAAGAATTTTGTGCATTGAATTGGTATTGTCCCAGGGCTACTAAATTAACTTTACTCCGAGCTCTTCCACTGTCCCTCCTGGTTATCTAATCAGACTCACCACTCTCCACCTCTTGTCCCATCATTGTCAAATACACAATGGCTGCAACTTCTACTCCCCTTGGCTTTCTTCCAGCAAAGATCGGCTGAGTGGAAACACTGAGAGTACCTGAAGGACTGATACCCGATAACTTGCTTAAAGAACCTTCCTCCGTCATCACTATGGGGTTCTCAGGTAGGTAGAAGTCGGAGTCTTTGTCTTGAGGCCTTGTTACAAGAACCATTACGTATCTTGCATTGGATTGAAACGATTTGCTTGATGTGATCTCATATCTCACGCCCCAGGCTTCGGTATCTCCCATTTGGATAGGTTCCAGCCTCAGCACGAAATTGAAGAATCGGGATTGAGTTTCCAGTGACCAAGCTCCGGTGGCATCTCTGACCTCACACTTCATCTCGGTTTTGTAAGCATCAATGCTAATCACTTCAAAGCAACCATTGTGACGCTGTGATCTTTGAGAGCGATGGGAGCTGCTAACATTTCCAGGTGGCAGGAAGTCCAGGTACAATCGTGGTTGAAAGTCGGATTTCTTGAGAAAAGCGGAACTTTCTTGAAGATGGCTACTTCGGCTATCGGCATCGTAGACATGCAGACCTACTTCGCTGGAGAGAGCTCTGTACTTGAACGACTCGGTCAATATCGAAGGAAAATATTGAGTTGCGAATTTGACGATTGGTGAAGCCTCTTGGAGATGCAAAAGTTCAGATATTTCAACTAAAGGAAATCGAATTTGGGGGACTATTTCGAGATAAAGATCCTTGTTGTCTTCTATGCTACCTTTTGCCTTTAGCCAATTATCCACGCGAGTGATCACCTCCAATTCATTATCTACAACAAGATCTTTCCTTTCCAGGATACTACAAAGCTCCTTCAGACTTAATCCTAACCATGATGCCTCTGGGATGTACTGGAAGTACAGAGATAGGGTACGCAGGCAATTGTTTTCAAGGAAAGGTAGTCGTATTCATCTGTATCCCTCAACCACGTAATGGCGCTGACCATACTCCCTTGGTTTATCATGTCTCCTACCCAGTCCTGAGCCATCTCGCCCAACTTCTTGAGTCCCAGTCTATTGGCCAGACTCATCACCATTCTCACGTTGCCCGATGAGAAACTCATCTCGCCCGTGTAGAGGAAATTCAAGACCGTTTCAAAAACCTCGATCTCCTTGTCGGTGGCATTCTGAGCGAGCTCCATGACGTTATCAGGAGAAGCAGTCATCATCAGATTTGCCAGTTCATCGCTCCAGGAACCCAGCACGAGCCGATGAGCAGCGAATGTTCGCTGACCAACCTTGACATGGATGTCTGTAAGCTCTTCCCTGTTCAGGAAAGGAACCAACTTCTTCGACAGGGCGCTCCGACATGAATAGGACCGTTTAGCATCTTTACTTGTATCCATTGCAGCAGCTGTCTCTCGACCCTCTTCCTACGACAAAATATGAATAAATTAAAAATGGTTTGACCTATCAATTGGTCTCATTTACCAAGGGAGCTACATCATTAGTATATTAATAATGCTCTTCCTGCTGGCCCTGCAATTATTCTTGTTAACGTCATGCAGCATTACCAGGCATATCCTATTTAAAACACCCCTGGACTGAGAGGGACAAATGTGGGCAAAACATGTTGTCCAAGGATGTAAGCACCGTTCAAGATGGAACCCACGACCTTTAGTATATGAGAGTAAGGACCCTTTATCAATACCACAGTGCTCCTGGGTAACGTAATGTAAATTAAAACATTTAAACCATTGTTATTATAAGCGTGCATGAGGTGAACAACTCACACTCTTTGCCCGGACACACCTGGGCCCCATTTCACAAAACTTGTCATCAGTGACAGTTGACAGTGGCAAATGACAGTTTTTGTTATGAGCTAGTGAAATCCTTACTTATATATTGTCACTGATATTTGTCATTTGTCATTGAAAAGGGCTTTGTGAAACGGGTCCCAGCTGTTCTATATCAATAATAATATTATTGCAATAATAATAACATTGCAAACAAATCATATTATTTTGATACTTTTCTTTGTCTTATATAGGCCTAGACATGTTTTGTCACGATTTAATGCCATTAAACAATGGTATTCCAGTAATAGCAACATAAAAACATATTATATCGAACATTTCCCAATGCAATGGATAATTCTCTGAAATCGATCGAGAGGACATTTTGGCACAAAACACCCAAATCATTTGCATATTAATGTCCTTTGTCAGAGAAAACTGATGGGCCGACTAATGTGTTCGATAAGTACAATTTTATTGGTAGGGTATAACTTTAAAGATCGTCAATCTGAACGGAAAAGATTTTTTGTTTACAATCCTCCTGAATCAGAAAATATCCATGAACATTACTCCTTTCAGTTTTAATCGAGTCTATTTCCTATTTGTTCATTATTCAGATTATTATTAGAATGGGAAAGAATATAAAACATGAATCAATCCGAAATGAGTTAATTGTATCAAAATGAAGGTAAAATTGAAATTGAGCCCAGAACATACCTGTTTTAGCCGCAATGAATTATGTTGGGATCTTCTCGCGACCACTGTGAGACCGAACTGTGAAGCTTTCTAATGCACTGTGTATACGCTGTAGACTCGATGCGACGATAATGCCACTTCCTGTGGGAAAACCCGACCCCACGCATGCTCAGCTGAGGCGGAGCCTGGGTTCGGGTTTTCCCACACCATGGTATTCCCCACTAGCATTGCGCAATTATTAATCATTACAATATCAAAACCAGATACAACACTTCATTAACCATTGAAATATTGACGCCAACACACGCCATATATAACACTGCACGCAAACAGTTAATAATATGCTTAGTAAACATTTGTCATTTGACGTATACGAAGCTGCAGTGAGCTTTAATTTTTAGCCTGCCATTTGCGGATCTTGAACTCTCATTAACAACTTGAGAGTCCTTTTCATGCAGTCAGTGAGGATCAGGTAAACTGCCAGGAGTATTTACAGTTACAACTGGTAAGTTCGATCGTCCTAACATTCCCTTCAAAATGGTTTCTGATATAGTATCTAGCTTCAATATATATATATACACACATAATTTTATATATATAAGAAAGTCTAGATTTCTGCTCGGAGTTCGAAAAAATGCCCCAAAATAGATGAATTAATAATGCTCCGTAGACGAAGAAATTGTTGTACACTTCGTCTACGAGCATTATTATTTCTTGTGTTTTTGTACAAATATATTTATATATATATTAATATATATATATTTATATTAATATATATATATTTATATACATCGTTTCTGTATGGCGATGGTTTGTGTCCTTAATTTGTCAAATATCATTTTGATTATGGTGATGATGATGGTAAAGACGATGAGCGGGATGATGAATGCTTCACTCAGCAAGTATACAATTTCTCAGTTCTTTATCCACTCAGTTCTTATAGGTATTAAACGAATTATTTTGAGTGCATGTGCATGTAAGAATATGCTGATGATGACAATCTGAAAGGAATATAGTATTATGATTATAATAATGCTGTAGGAGGATGACAAATACTGAGAAAGCGTGGGAACTCAAGGCATGCATGCTTCCAGATTGAAGGTGTTGAAACGACACCAAAGAGTGAAAAAGAAAATTGGAGTTGCACCCAGTTCTGATGGTAATGACTGATATCTGTAGTAGCGGTTAGCCTATTTTGTGCTGGATCTTCAACAGAAACTGATTTGCAAAAAGTGTTCGAGTTTTTGCATGCGATGACGTCAAAAATTTAATGAAATGCTGTTATTCATCGTCACCAACGACAGATTGTATTAATTATTATAGAAGAAAAAAACGGATCGCCTATAAAACCAGTGGTAGTATCAATCATCAGTAGGGGATTGAAGGCGTTTATGTGGGATTTTCTTGCTCCGTACTTACACAGACTGAAAGTACACTGCATGGTCCATGATGTATCAGTATGACAGCGATGGTGTGCCTTGCAACAAGTACGGTGAGCCTTTCTACGAGGCGTACGATGACATTGATGACGATGATGACGATTCGATAGATGATATATATGAAGATGAATATGAAACGTCACATCGCCACCTTTAGCAGCAAAGGGCCGAACAAGAGAGGAAAGAGAGGGAAAATTTTCAGGTAACTACATCAAACGATCCTGTATTTAGAGCCCCGATATGACCATGTTCATCTTCCGAATGTATATCTCAATACCCCCGCCCCGAAAAAAATACTTGACATGATTCAGGTTTTTTCGAATCTTACCTGTGAACTGAAACATTTTATTTTCAGGTTTCATGACAATAAACCAATTCTGGGCTTTTAAAACTTTATGGTCATGACCAAGGGTCTTAATAACATAACTATTTATTTTGCTTATTACTTACCTTTAGATATCTTAGAAGAGAAATAAAAACTTTCTAGCATACTCATGATATGCAGTGAGGAGCGTGACACGTTGACATCTAATACCATACAGTAAAATTACATCTGACAAAAATTGATTTCCGGTTACCAAATAGGCCAATGTATACCGGCTATGAAGTATTACAAATGAAGGTTCCTCTGGTTAAACATACGAACGGTTTTTGAGTCCACTGAAATTGCAAGGTAAAAAGACTACAATGTCGATAACAAATTGTGTGAGAAAAAGATGGTCAGAAATATAATTTAGAAAGGAACTGTTGACTATACCCATCAATGTCGGCATATTTTTATGATTAAAAATACTCTTTTCATATTTTCCCAGAACGCTCAGCAAAACCTGCTCAGCCATGTGCGCGTCAGCGTAGATGAAGTCAGCAGAGTAACAGGGACCCTGTATGATGAGCAACGCTACAGTGACGTCACCCTGGTTGTTGGAGATCGAAAGTTCCACGCCCATCGCCTGGTGCTCAGTGCATGGAGCGATGTCTTCAAGACGATGCTTTGTAACTCATCTTGGCAACCGCATGATAACAAACGTGGAACTGACACGGCCGGACAACCAACCTCAACATGTCAGGATCTCGTCGAGGAAAAATTTTGTGAAGAGGTTTTCGGCGACTTCCTCAAATTCCATTATAATGCCTCTGTAGACCTGACCAAATGTAACGTCCTGCTTTTGGCCCTGCTAGCTGACAAGTACTTGGTGAAAGAGCTAAGAGAGCTCTGTGACGAATTCATCCGCGACAAACAGAACGATGCTCAGGAAGTCGTCACCTTCATTCACTTGGCCTCGCAATTTGGCATGCGTGAAACAGTCGAGGTGTGTCTCCAAAGTCTGCTGTCCAACTTCAGTATCCTGACGCCAGACCAACTTCTAAGTCTTGAAAGTGAGCACCTTATATCTATTCTCGACAGTGGACCAAGGTTGATGGTAAATGATGAGTTCACTCTCTTCAAGAAGCTCGAGCCCTGGTTGGACCAGTGTCAAAGTGGGGACACGCTTCTTAGTATCATCAAGCTCATTCGTTTCCCCTACATGAATGCATTACAACTGAAGAAAGCCAGAGAGACGCCCGCCTTCCGCAGAGCACAGGAAATGATGCCAGATATACTGCTGAAATCTTTGCAGCAACATGCATTGTACAAAGAAGGAAGTCTGGAGTATCTTTCAAAGGACTTCCCAAGGCCCAGACTGTACCTGAACTCAAACGATGAAGCCAGATTCACAGACCAGAAAGTTTGCTCATCCCGCGACCAACCAAAGAATAAACCGATCGTAGACCCCATTGATGGCAGTAGATATCATCACGCATGCGTTTCTTGGGAGGGCAAGCGGATAGGACAAAAGTATTTCTTCAAACAAGCATCTACTTTCAGGTTCTTCATCAAGCTTACCCGGAGCCCAGACTCGCCAAGTGTAGTTATCGTCCAAATAAATACAAATGAGGATTCACAGAAAAGACTTCATTTGGGAGTACGAGCACAAGTTCATGGTGGAAAAGAGCCTTTCTATTTCTCAAAGTGTCTCCCTCCGGCGCCACCGATAACCCCATATCAACAGAAGATTACTTCAAGAGATATTCAATTCACATTTCCTACCGGGATCTCAAACCCTGCAATAATGACACTCCACGTTGCAGTCATTTTGGAGGACGAAGATGAGACAACCACATAGACCGTGCTGGTGGATTTTTACTTTTCAAACCGAGCGGATTTTCACTTTAAAAAATGGAAACAAATTTGTGATGAAAGATTTTCTAGTCTTACTAATACTACAAGACGGAAATGTGGACAGAATGAAGATTCATAGTAGTTTTGTTATCTACAACTACCCGCAAGGATATCAGAAGAAGGCTTCATGATTATAATCAGACCAATCAGAGCATCTACGCTGTAAATGTGTATCTACAAAAATGAATTATAAATACCTTACATACGCGCAGAATGACATAGTTTCAAATTAGAGCTCACAGAAATAAATCCGCATTCTTCACATGTTAACATAATAACGAGATTGTATGATGTTTGTAGGCCTACAGATCCGTTTATTATTATTATTTTTTTTTAAAGATTTCAATAAATAAATAAATAAAGTATGATGTAAATTAAGTGACAAACTTTGTATTTGGAATGTAATTTACTTTCTCCATAATTTTTTTCTTAAATGTTTTTATTGTCTTTTAGAGTATCATGACATTTCCATTTCATATTTGTTTGCGAAATTGCTGAATGAGCATCTTGTATGTTATTAACAGTATATAAGCGGAAGACAATTTGTTGTACTTTCTTCCAGCTGTCTGGCAATGGTTGACACTATTTGCGGATTTATTGGACCACATCCAGGCCCTTTTTTTTTGCTTGCTTGCTTGTCACAAAAACTTAGGAATATGGTGCCTCCTCTTTTTTATATATATAAATGAGACCCTGGATCCGCCCCTGGTTGACCCCATGACATATCTAGTTCATCAGTGCTCATGGAGCCTTGCTTTACTAAATAGTGTAAGTATTGACCAGGCTGTTAAAATGTATACATAGACTTCGTAGGTAAAAACCTTGTATATCAAAGTGAAAAAACTAAACAAATGTTATGTCATATCATCTGTATGTTTGGTTAAAATGTATCTCATGGAATCTGTTGCAGTTCACAAAAGTCTGACACATTTACTTGGATTCTTAAGTTTTAAATCGTTTCCATTTTAAAAGAAAAAATCCATCATCAGACCGTCAGATTCTTGGCCATATGATGTAATGTCATTGTTTGATTGATTTGTTGTCGGTCTCATCGGTGTGAATGGGGTAGAAATGCACTGTCCTCTTAACTTCACTACCGAACGAAACATTATGTTTAAAGCCATCTATACTTATGACAAAAAGAGTCTGGAAAAAGGAGAAAGATTGCATATAGATTGACAAGAGAAAGATGTCACTATAATGCATTTGGGCGAAATTTCTGCTGTAAATGTAGAAAAAACTGTAGGAAAAACAAAATAATGTGACCTTTTCTGGCCAGAAGATATTTTGAAGATTGAATACGAGAAATAAGGCATGTTTGCCAATAAGGAAAAATTATGTTAAAAAAGGGGGAGGAAATAAATAAAAATATCGTCATCCTAAATGCATGAATGAATAATGGTTTGAGGAAGAAGTCAATAGAAAACTATATTATGTACTTAACCCGCATTTTAATGTTCAAAATTCCAATCAAATGTAGAGGTGTCGTGGTCTAATGGATATGTCACCGAAATGTGAATCACATGGTTCGCGGTTCGAGTCCCACCGCGGCACTAATGTCCTTTCCCAAGATATTAATCTACATTTGCCACTCTCCACCCAGGTGTTAAATAGGTACCCGGTAGAATGCGAATCTTAATGTGGTTGGATAAGCATGTGCGCGCTTGTAAAATGACGCCTGGCCGGAATATTTCCCCCTATCATGAGCGGATGAGCAAGTGAATGCAATGACCGGGGTAATAATAAATATGACTATTATTCTTATCATTAATAAAATGAGCGACAAATGAAATGGCGATAACGGTAGTTTTATTGTAGGTACGTTTGCGTGTCTGTGTGTGTGTGTGTGTTAATTTTTTGTCTTTGCATTTGTGCGTGTGTGTGTGTGTATATGTATGTATCCCGATAAGGTGAAATCGTTTGGTGTTATTCAAAATGGTATGAGTGACCATTATACCAGTTACTTGGTATGGAAATGTAAACATACTTGCCCAAGTGAAACATTTGTATCGGTCAGAAAGTCGAGAAATGTAGATTTAGAAGCTTTCAGATCTGATTTGCGTAATCAAAACTGGAAGAAAGTAAAAGAGTTTTGTGATATAAATGATGCAGTTAGTGAATGGGATTGTAATTGTAATTCTTCTAACAGCACTTTCCCGAAAGAAAATTCAAGTGTAAAAAATAGCAAATGAGTTTAATAACCATTTTGCCAATATAGCGACAAATGTATGCACAAATAACAACAGGGCTAATAACCGGCTTAATTCTCATGATGTCCAGGTTTCTGACAGAATTTGTGTTGTTTTAATGTATCTCAATCTTATGGTTTGAAACAAGAAATGTCAATGAAATCAATAATGTCCGTCGGGTTAGACGAAATTTCTGTGTATATTCTTAAAGAGTCAATATCCGAAATGATTGAGCCTTTTACCTTTTTAATCAACAAATCTTTATCGGAAGGGGTTGTGCCTCACAAATGGAAAGTCGCAAAAGTAATACCGATACACAAAAAAAAGGAGATAAACTTGATTTCAATAATTACAGGCCGATCTCACTGTTGCCTTGCGCCTCTAAAGTTATGGAAAAAGTCGTTCAACGACAATTGCTTGATTATGTGTGGTCTCATTCCTTGCTTACCCAAAATCAGTCAGGTTTTCGTCCAAAACACTCCACCGTGGCAGCACTAGCCGCAGTCACAGATGACTGGTTTTATTCTATCGATAAAGGTAATTACATTGGAACAATTTGTGTAGATTTGCAAAAGAGCCTTCGATATGGTTGATCACCTAATCCTTATATCTAAACTTGAATCTAGGGTGTAACTGGTGTAGAATAACAGTGGTTCAAACATTATTTATCAAACAGAAGAATAAGAACTTCGGTCAATAATGTACTTTCTGATGAAAGATTAACTACGAAAGGTGTGCCGCAAGGTTCTTTACTGGGGCCCCTGTTGTTCATTATTTTTATAAATGACATAAATTCTGCTTTCAACACGTGCAAGGTCCATCTTTATGCAGATGACAAGGTCATATATTATTCTCATAAAAATCCAAGAGTGGTGGAAAATGTTTTAAATAATAGCCTTGATGCGTGGATGAATAACAACAACTTAAAGATCAATTACGACAAAACTGTATGCATGTTACTAGGAAAACATAATGAAAAAACAAGCGCTTTTGAATATCAAAATCAAAGAACAACGGTTGTCCCAAGTAAAAAGCTTTAAATATCTCGGTGTTCATGTGGATTGAAAAAAACATATTAAGGTAGAAACAGCGGTCGGTTTTGAATCGGTGTGTAGTCGGGTCGGTGGAGTAACTGACTCAGGTTAAAGTATATCGAAGTAACAAATTGTAGGCATAATCCCGACCCGATTGCGTATAAAACGATGGGGTCTCTCTGTGAAAATGCTTTTAAACGAAAACATGCAGTCGTTTGAACATAACATAGGGTTTCATTTTAGGAATAGTTATATGAAATATTGTTTGCCGGACATTGCCATAATTACAAACATGATAATTGACACGATTGCCTTTTTTCCCTTATGTATGTGATTTCTTTAGAATTGTTTAAGAGGATATGCAAAGATGTGGTACTACGATGACGACGAACCACATTTTAATACAATTGACCTACTCAGAGCAGCATTCGTGCAAAGTGTTTTGCAGGAAAGACTCGAAAGGCTGGCCCTTATCGAACACAATGGCGATGACGGCCCAGGAGAAGATCAAGCGCGGCAAATCGAGGTAATCATTAAGTAATGATCTTTAAAAGAAACAACTATACTACAAAACTCTACCACTATTACTTCTACTACTACTAATATTACTACTACTGCTACGACGACGACGACGACTACTACTATATCTATACTACTACTTACTTCTACTACTACTACTGCTACTACTAATTTTTATATAAATGTTTCGAAGTCTAAGGTTTGCCTATTTCTCGTAATACCACGACAAATGATCTAGAGTGACTTAATTATTACAGCCTAAATAATTGCAGCCATAATATTTCTGTCCACGAGATTTAAGTTACGGGCCATAAAAGCAGTCAAAATAATATCAAACCTGCGTGGTAATCTAATGATTTAAGTTTACTCTGATCCACACTGTCTTGATCCCTACATAATTATTTTGGCGTTTCAATACGAATGCGATGGTAGTAGGTCTATATGAAGGTCATGATATAACCAAAATGAAAATACTATTCCGCAACATTTCAGAAGACAGACAGCCCACGAGACCGATATTGTCAGTCTTGTTATACGTGAACCGTTTGTACGTAATCAGAATAATGCCTGCGAGATTGACATCGTTCACATGAGCTGTTGGTCTAGGGGCCGCATTCGTCTCAATAACCTTAGATAAGACCCGCGAGACCAACATTATCGGTTACATGGGCTGTCGGCCTTTTAGACCGTTGATTTCGTAGGCTGTCGGTCTCGTGAAGTGTATCCTCATCCCAGGGGCGGATCCAGCCGGCGGCAAAATGGTGCGAAAATTTGAAAATCGTGCCGGCCGATTTTTCGCTCAATGGGGGTAGAGAGCACTCATTTATTTTTTACTTTTTCGCTCAATGGGGGGAAAAGTGCTTTTTTTCAACCTCCACCCCTTAAGCGCCAGGGGAGGGGCCCATCTTCTTCTTTTTTTACAAAAAAGGGTGTTTTGTACCTGTTTTTTTTTTTTGCTAGGCCTGGATCCACCACTGCCCCATCCTGCATGTAAGCAATATGGAAATGTTTATGTGAATTTGTTTTCACTTTACTAATTGGCTTTCGTCTTCGTTTATTTCCTTTTCCAATCCTGAAAAAATTATAATCATGAATTCCGAAATAACTTATCATAAATACTTTCCCCACAATTGCACGTCTCGCAGGAAGCACGCCGTTTAAAACGAGCTGGTCTACCACACCTAGCCGTACCTACCATCGAGCCTGAATTTGGGCGCTTTTTCAACGATCCAACCTTCAGCGACATTACTTTAATGGTTGGTACTCACTCTTTTCATGCCCATCGTCTTATTCTTTCGTCGTGGAGCAGCGTCTTGAAGGATATCCTCAAAACCTCAGAGGAAGACTTGGCTGCAGGTTGCCATGCCGAAGATCCAGGGATGCGGACGTACCGACTCGATGAGGATCCCGATTGCTCCGAGGTCTTTGGTATGTTTCTGAAGTTCCTGTATACCAAGGAGGTAACCTTCACAGAGGAAACCATTATGCCACTTCTGCAGTTGAGCAACAAGTACGAGATCGACGAGCTGAATAAGCTTTGTGACAGCTACGTCGGAGATCTGAAAATAGATGTATCCTCGGCTATCTCCGTACTCATCCAGGCTATGAAGTACAAAATGGCACACACCATACAGTCGTGCATCAGTGTTCTTCGCTCTAACTTCGAGCTCTTAACTGCAGAGCAGTTGCAGGTTCTTGATTCGTCGTTGATCATTGCCTTACTGGATTGCACTGACCAAAGTCTCGTCGTCAAAGACGAGTTCACCCTGCTCGAAAAGTTGATCCCGTGGTTAGCTAACTGCAAAGACAACGAGACCTTCAAGACCGTTGTAGGATACATCCGGTTCCCTTTCATGTCAGCTCTGCAGCTCAAAGCAGTCGGGTCGTCTGACATCATGAAACGATTAGAGGAAGTCATTCCAACATTTCTAGTAGACGCCCTTGAGCAGCATTCACTCTACCGCGAGGCATTTGCCGACGAAATCCTCCAACCTGTACCACTTCCTCGGCTTTATCTGAATCCACCAGTTGCACTGTTCAGCCAGTCTGAAGACGCGAAAACAAGAAAGAAGTGCGACGAAGAAGGGTTTATGGAGTTGAAAATAGTAGAATCATCGCAAAATCTTATTCCAAACGTCCTGATAAACGGTAAAGAAGGATGCGCCCCAAATCATTACAAAATCGATGACTCCAAGGAATGGTTTATCGACGTAAAACGGATTCACCAAACCGTTAAACATGAAGACGAAAGTCATGTATTGTGTGGACTAAAGATCGGTATTCTACGAAAGACCAAGCATTACTATCATATCTACCCAGGGATGGGTGCGCGAGTTCAGAGAGCTGAAGAATCGTACCGGGGTGACCAGATTGTCGAAGTGGCAGTACAGGTCGATTACGAAGATGGGTTTAAATATATACTTGCTTCAAGGTGTCCTCTGTTGTCGATACATCAAGACCAGGAACGTGATAGGGAAACGGATGACGTGCCTCTTTTCACTTTCGAAACACCCTGCACCATTCGGTCATTGACGGTGAAAGTCAAAGTGAGAGTATCCGTTGTGATCCATCAATGCCTAAAAAGTCAGTCTCAAGACAAGTGAATGTGTGAATGAACTGTGGATAGATTGATGAGACCATTGGCGTAACTACAGGGGGCACGTATCCCTAATCACATTTTTTAATGAAAAAGGGAGAGAGAGAGAGGGGAGGGGAGAGAAAGAGATATTATAGGAGCGAAAATGAAAAGAGACGGGGATAAGACGAGAAATAAAGATACCATGACCCTATTCTCTTCCACGTCGTCTCCCTACTACTTAAAGCCTTGTTAATTCGTATTTTTCATACATGGACTTCCACACCGGTGCTCCCTTTATACCATTGAAAAATGTATGTGGAAATGTATTCTGAAATGTTATAGTTATGATCAATTTGACGTTTATCACAGCTTGCCCAAAGCTCAGGCATAATACAATTTCAATATCTACAAAATGATACGTTATTTTCTGTAAGAAGCACTGCTAGTGGATTGTTTTGACATTGATTCACAGTAATGCGTCTAAAAAAAAACTATAAAAAACACTCCTCTGACTGTTCGGTATAATTTTCGGTATTCGGTATCATTTTTCATGTACAAAGATTCCCCTATCTACTGTTACCGATGGAATCTGCCCCGCATTATAGATAGTGTGGTAGTCCGTTTTAGGGCCATCCTGTATATTATATATTTTGCTTGGGGAAAATGATTTTATTGTTTACACTGCATTGACCACAGCTTGATTAATAAAGGTGGTCTTTACTGACACTGGCGCTTAGCTTAACAAAACAGGAAAATCTTTTTTGTTGTATTCGCATTGAGATATAAACGAGCTGTAAGATCCTATAGGACACCGACCCTTCTTTTTCGTGAAGGGCCGTGTTTAAATTATTACTTTTCCTAAGTCTGACATTGAGCTAATCGATGCATATCACAAGCGTTTCTTGATTCTAAAAATCAATTCAAAGAAAGTGTTCTTCATTATTGGTGTCTTATGCAGCAACAACTGTCCATTTATATTTCCTTCATGTTTATATTCTATTGATTTGTTGGTTAACCTAAATAAAGAAATAAATTTAAAACTTGAAATAATAAATACATTAAATCAAGATTAAGAATTAGAAGGAATATTGTATTATAGAAAACATCTTTTGCTAAAATAGTTTTAAGTATTCTATATTCAAAAAAGTATATTTCTTTGTGGTTGTTGTTGGTGTTGTTCTGTTTAAAGGCATCGTTTAACAATGTTAAATCTGAGATGCACGGCCCTACGTGTTATCAGTGTCTGTGATATGGTGTAATATTGAAGCCCTAAACAAATTGCGCTTCAAAATGATCAAGAAGTGCCTCAAAAAAGTAAAAATCATTGAGTGACCGGTTTTACCATACTCGTTTTCCCCAATAGACTGTAGTGTTATGAAAACCGTTAGGAAAACGCAACATTTGGTTTCGACTTCCAATCATAAATATCTTGATAATCAGACAGGCGATCGGCTTGTAAAAGTCGTGGGGTTCCTGACTGACCTAAAGGTTTATAATTATCATTGCAGCATGAGCTAAATCCAGGATTTTGTTTCAGAATCTGAGACAAAGTTACCGGATCCCTTTAAAGGTACTATGTCCCTTTGCAGGCCAAAAATGAAAAGGTTAAATTCCAACGGCATTTGAAAGACAATACTAATTTAGAACTTCCCTAAAAAAGGGGGGCTTGAAAATGTCTTTAAGTGGGAAAATAACGACTATTGTCGAATCGACTTAGGAGCTATAGAGCCAGTAAGTAATAGTCTGATTTTTCAGACCATTGTACCGAATGGTCGTACGTTTATGCTGCGCAAAGATTCAATCAGTTTAATTTTGGCCATTACAAGAAGTGGGTTATTGATGTAGACAAATGCTCATGTACCCTTTACAGCTCATTTTATGTATGTTATTACCAAAGATGAAAAAGCCAGTCAGTCACTCAATAGTGTCTGACAGTGAAGTCTAGCAAGTAAACGGGTTTCCTTGCATAATTTGAATATTAGGACACTGCTAACGTTTAAATTTCACAGATAGGACATACATGACATATTCATAATTCCTGCAAAGTTCTACAGAATTTGATGTTAGCTGCAAAAGGGACATAGTATCTTTAATGGAATTTGTATCTAAGTAATGTTTAAAAAGTCATAGTAATAGAAAGTAATGTAATGGACACATCGACTGTGTTTCACATTGCAGGCAAATTTGTGTTTGCGTTCGTTCGTTTTTTTAAACCTACTTACCTAAACTATATTTGCCAACCTCCTGTACATTACACTTGTTATATTTGCACTTATTTACACAGATCTGCATGCTAATATTATTGTGTTAACAAGAAATAATAATACAAAATACGATTTTAAACTGACAGTGAATGTTCTCGTAATCCTTATTGTTATCTAATCTGGAATATATCAATTTAAAAGGAAATGAAAAACAAACCAATAACTTACGCAATGTCCAGTCACATGTGTGCCTGAATGCTTAAAGACCCTGTTGGAAGTGAGAAATGAAATAGATGAATATATATTATATAGCAAAGGAAAGCTTACAAGCCATGGATTACAATAATACAATTATATGCTACTTTAGTGCCTGTCAGACAAGTAAAAGCTCTCTGAAAACTCGAAATCTAAAGCTTTGAAAATCGGGAGTTGTTGACCTAAAAACTAGCTATCGAATTGATATCATCATCGTTTGTGGAGTACTCATATTCACCGCCTCAGCTATATAGGCTAGCGAACCGATCGGGTGCACATAGTCGTCACTGTAACTGCCGCTGTAGCTGTTCATAATATTTGGCCATTTAATTTCAGATCATTTACAGGGTTTACTGGGGGTTTACTGCTATTGGTCTACTACCAATTCGTCTACTTCCCAATTGGTCTATTCCCATAGTATACGGTCTACACCAAGCCCACATGGTTTAATAAACAATTCGTCTACTTATCATTTGGATTAATGACCATTTAGGCTAATATTCATTTGGTCTAATTTCCCTTTGGTTTAATCTCCAATAAGTCTACAACCCATTCGGTCTATTGTTCATTTAGTCTAATTTCCAGTCGGTTTAATTCCCAGGTTGTCTAATGCCCATTTTATCTAATATCTATATGGTCTAATGATCATGTTATCATAAATAATAATTATCATTAAATGATTATTAGACCTTATGGATAGTAGATGAAATTTATCCCATATGCGTACAGTTTTTTGCTCTCAAAAGAGTAACCTATACAAGTCCCACATTTTGGAATTATTGTTTTGACATTAAAAAAAAATCACACCGAATTACACTCACTATATTCCTCCAAGCGTTAGCTCAAAGATTCCTTTTTAAATTCATATGTCAGGTAAAAAAATGTGCATTTTCATTCCTCTCATTCTCTCTCTTTCTTATTAGGCTTACATTTCGCTCTGGTGACCATGGCTACATACATTCACGTATTCTTCATGTAATTGTTTGTTTAAATGTCATTGCTAATGTGTCAGTGACTCATGTTTTTTCTTTTACCTCTTCATTTATTGTTATCAAAATCAGTTGGGATCTACTTCCCTTCTTCATGCAGCTTGGCCCCCGCCCTCACCCTATACCCCTTCTCTCTCTCTTTCTCTCTTTTTCTCTCTCTCTCTCTCTCTCCCCTCTCTCTCTCTCTCTCTCTCTCTCACCCCTTCCTCTCTCTCCCTCTCTTTCTCCCTCTCTCCTCCTCTCGATTGGCTTGTTGGTCTCTCGTTATGTCTCCTACATAATGGCCTACTTCTGAGTCAAAATTGAAAACGGGCGAAACGGGGAGGGGGATAGGTCGAAGTCGAAGCAATTAATTAGCCCCCATTCCCTCCCCATGGCCACTCCGAGGAGAAGGAACAACTTGAATATACATTGTACTATGTAGTATGTATATGACGTACCATCTTTTTCCGAATCACGGATTTCAAACAGAATTGTGCAAATATAATAAACATTAAGTCAGTTGATGAACTTTATCTCTGAAATCATGTACTTTATTATCATGATTATGACCTGTAAATTAAAAATTTTATAATCCATTTATTTAAAAAACGTTATGGTTAATTTTCTGTGATAACAAGCTGTTGATCTGGCGAATGTAAATATATTGCAATGAAAATCTAACAGATAATCTTGTCAGATAATAATTAATGAAGTACCCCAAGCCCCTACCCCACCAAAAGATATTCTAGAACCGCGCCTGGATCTCGTCCAGAAGCTCCAATACCATTACCTTTCTTTACATCTGGAAACAAACGGCTTCTTAAAAGGACACAATTATAATTGATGCCATTTAATACAAGTAACTGAAGCACTCAACCAAATACAATAATAAATTGTATCACGTGTCATATACAGTGTATTTATTTCAGCTCCTTTTCTAATAGATACAAAGCACTTTACTTATAATCATGACAGTAGAAACAATAACAATTTCTGTGTCACGACAAAAGATTACGTCCACAAAATTCAACAAAAAAACGGAAATAAAACTTTGGTTTATGACATAACAAGAGTTCCAATACATTAACAAGTATTAGGAAAATTAATAATAATAGTAACATCAAATATACTACGAGGGTAATTATGTTTAACAAATTACAAAGAAGATAGATGAAATATGAATGTTGATGAATTGATCAACTGAGTCTTCTTCACATAATTTTCCAAAGACATATGGCTAATCAAATAATATTACGGGTAGACCTAAACTGAACACAAAACCAGATTAAATGGGGAAAATGCACGATGCTAATAAAATTGACTACTTGGTATGCACAGACACATACGATTTTTAAAAGCATATACATTTCACTTCCATCTCCTTTTCATTTCCCACAGAAATGCAGATATACGAGGGGATACCTTGGCTGATCCAAAGTAATAAAGTACTATGGGGTAGAATCCAGGATTTGGAAAGGGGGGGGGGTCCGATTCCACAAAAGCGTACCTAACAAACAACATTGTTGACAAATATTAAATGTTTAAAGGTCACCAGATTTTAAGGTGTTCATTCACACAACAAATTAACAAGCAAGCAAATTAAAGAATATGAAGAAAAAATATCGAGCCTGAAGGGGAAGGGGCCGGAGGGGACTCTAATTCCTAATTCTCATAAATTATATCAATGACGAGCCACAAACTGCAAAATGAGGTTTCGGATCCCAGTGACCTTGGCTGATCAAAAGTAATACCCCGATCCTCCCCTCCGGATCCACCCATAGAATATAATTAAAATGTAGAGCTACTGCAATTACTTTCAGACAGAGGACTATTTATAGTTCAACACATTTTTTTAAATCATGATTATTTGGGAGATAGATATTATAGGGACACAAAGCGGAACTGCGAGCAATAACAAGAAGAAGGAACATGGGGGTCCTCTTAAATGATAACCCCCACGCCCATTAAAAAAAAAACTGACGACCACCGCTAAACAGGTTCGTGATGCATCTGAAATTGCATTATATAATCATGTTAGAGCACTCAATATAGGAACGATTCTTTTTGTATTATTCGCCATTTCCAGAGAGAAAAGAGTAAAGAAGCTGGGTGAAAAAAGTGTTTGTACTAGTTTCGCGGAATGATAATAATAATTAGATTTATATAGCGCATGCAGCTACTATATAAAGGTACTCTATACTGCTCTGTGATGAAAAACAAAGTCCTACCAGTACTATGTACAATTTACGTGCATATGGATATGCTTTTAAAGATAATAATCCAGACAAATAATTTGGGGCTTGACCATTCAATGCTTTGTTAACAAGCAAAAGTATTTTGAATTCAATTCTCTGCCTTATTGGCAACCAATATAACTCAATAAAAACAGGTGTAATATGGGAGCATTTTGTCTTGCACATATGCATTCTGAACACGCTGCAACTTGATTATTTGTGAATCTGGCAAGCCAAACAAAATAATAAACAATAGACCATTACAAGGCTTTCTGTGCTTTCCGGTCTAAGTATCTACGAATGTGACGGATATTGTATAACATATAAAAGGCAGATTTACATGTGTTAGATATGTGCTTCTCCATGTTTAAACGAGAATCAAGCCATACGCCCAGAATTCTCACAGAGCTTGACGGCTTTACTTCCGAGTCTCCAACTGTTAAATGATTAATAGTAATACTTAGCTTTGAAACATGTCTGAATGTTCCAAACATGAGAAACTCTGTTTTTCTATCATTAAACATTATCTCATGTTGGAACATCCACGAACGGATATAACGTATAAATGATTCTAACATTGGGATATCATCATCTTGATGTTCTTTATCAGGGCTGAAAGAAAATGTAGGCCTACACTTGAATTATGTAATTTAATCTGAAGGCAGTATGATCAGACTTCATCTGTTTTGAAGAATTTTGTGCATTGATTTGGTATTGTCCCAGGGCTATTAAATTAAGTTTACTCCGAGCTCTTCCACTATCTAATCCAACCAACCACTATATATCCACCTCTTGTCATATCATTATCAAATACACAATGGCTGCAACTTCTACTCTTTTTGGCTTTCTTCCAGCAAAGATCGGCTGAGTGGAAACACTGATAGTACGTGAAGGACTGATACCCGATAACTTGCTCAAAGAACCTTCCTCCGTCATCACTATGGGGTTCTCAGGTAGGTAGAAGTCGGAGTCTTTGTCTTGAGGCCTTGTTACAAGAACCATTACGTATCTTGCATTGGATCGAAACGATTCGCTTGAAGTGATCTCATATCTCACGCCCCAGGCTTCGGTGTCTCCCATTTGGATAGGCTCCAGCCTCAGCACGAAATTGAAGAATCGGGATCGACGAGTTTCCAGTGACCAAGCTCCGGTGGCATCCCTGACCGCACACTTCATCTCGGTTTTGTAAGAATCGATGTTGATCTCTTCAAAGTAACCATTGTGACGCTGTGATGTTTGAGAGCGATGGGAGCTGCTAACCTTTCCGGATGGCACGAAGTCCAGGTACAGTCGTGGTTGAAAGTCTGGTTTCTTGAGAAAAGCGTAACTTGCTAATTGAAGAGGGCTACTTCGGCTATCGGCATCGTAGCCATTCAGACCTACTTCGCTGGAAAGAGCTCTGTACTTGAAAGACTCAGACAATATCGAAGGAAAATATTCAGTAGCGAATTTGACGATTGGTGAAGCCTCTTGGAGATGCAAAAGTTCAGATATTTCAACTAAAGGAAATCGAATTTTTGGGACTATTTCGAGATAAAGATCCTTGTTGTCTTCTATGCTTCCTTTTGCCTTTAGCCAATCATCCACGCGAGTGATCACCTCCAATTCATTATCTACAACAAGATCTCTCCTTTCAAGGATACTACAAAGTTCTCTCAGACTTAATCCTAACCATGACGACTCTGGGATGTACTGGAAGTACAGAGATAGTGTACGCAGGCATTTGTTCTTCAAGGAAGTGTAGTCGTATTCATCTGTATCCCTCAACCACGTAATGGCGCTGACCATACTCCCTTGGTTTATCATGTCTCCTACCCAGTCCTGAGCCATCTCGCCCAACTTCTTGAGTCCCAGTCTATTGGCAAGACTCATCACCATTCTCACGTTGCCCGATGAGAAACTCATCTCGCCCGTGTAGAGGAAATTCAAGACCGTTTCAAAAACCTCGATCTCCTTGTCGGTGGCATTCTGAGCGAGCTCCATGACGTTATCAGGAGAAGCAGTCCTAATTAGATTTGCCAGTTCATCGCTCCAGGAACCCAGCACGAGTCGATGAGCAGCGAATGTTCGCTGACCAACCTTGACATGGATGTCTGTGAGTTCTTCCCTGCTCAGGAAAGGAACCAACTTCTTCGACAGGGCGCTCCGACATGAATAGGACCGTTTACCATCTTTACTTGTATCCATTGCAGCAGCTGTCTCTCGACCCTCTTCCTACGACAAAATATGAATAAATTAAAAATGATTTGACCTATCATTTGGTCTCATTTACCAAGGGTAGCTACATCATCAGTATATTAATAATGCTCTTCCTGCTGGCCCTGCAATTACTTTTTTAACTTCATGCAGCATTACCAGGTATATCCTATTTAAAACACCCCCTTGACTGAGAGGGCAATATGGGCAAAAGGATGTCCAAGGATGTAAGCACTGTTCAAGGATGGCCGGAACCCAGGACCTTTCGTATGAGAATAAGGACCTTTTATCAATACCACAGTGTTCCTGGGTAACGTAATGTAAATTAAAACATTTAAACCAGTGTTATCATAAGCGTGCATGAGGTGAAAAACTCACACTCTTTGCCCGGACACACCTGGGCCCCATTTCACAAAACTTGTCATCAGTGACAGTTGACAGCGACAAATGACAGTTTTTGTTATGAGCTAGTGAAATCCTAGCTTGCTTCTGATTGGTTAACAGCAGATTTGTCACCGATATTTGTCATTGAAAAAGGCTTTGTGAAACGGGGCCCCGCTTTTCTATATCAATAATAATAAAATTGCAAAATACAAATCATATTATTTTGATACTTTTCTTTGTCTTATTGTATAGGCCTAGACATGTTTTGTCACGATTTAATGCCATTAAACCATGGTATTCCAGTAATAGCAAAATACAAACATATTATATCGAAAATTTCCCAATGCAATGGACAAAAGTTCTCTGAAATCGAGAGGGACATTTTTGGCACAAAACACCCAAATTATTTGCATATTAATGTCCTTTGTCAGAGAAAACTGATGGGCCGACTAATGTAGTTCGATAAGTACAACTGTATTGGTACTTGATAGGGTATAACTTTAAAGATCGTCAATCTGAACGGAAAAGGTTTTTTTCTTTACAATCCTCCTGAATCAAAAATATCCATGAACATTACTCTTTTCAGTTTTAATCGAGTCTTTCCTATTTCTTCATTATTTAGATTATTATTAGAATGGGAAAGAATATAAAACATGAATCAACCAGAAATAAGTTAGTTGTATCAAAATGAAGGTAAAATTAAAATTGAGCCCAGAACATACCTGTTTTAACCGCAATTAATTAAATCGGGATCTTCTCGCGACCACTGCGAGACCTAACTGTGAAGCTTTCTAATGCACTGTGTACGCTTGAGGTATGTTCATTAAATGCTCGATGCGACGATAACGCCACTTCCTGTGGGGAAAACCCTTTGGTAAAACCCGACCCAAGCGAGTCTTTTTTAACGTAACCTAGCCATCCTAGCGCTGCATATTAATATTTGAATATATGAATATTTGCGTATACAGTGTGGTGGAGATCAATATTAAATCGGCCAGATTCTGGACTATAACCAGTATGTCGCAATGATTATGGACAAGTTACGACTTGGCAGTCATTCGTTTACGGTTAGCCTCCCGATTTTCTCGCAATGCCATTTATTTTAAGTAAACATAGCTTTGCACTTGTCATTTTTGTATGAAATCTCATTATTTGATAAATTATCGCATCGGATTGCAGATTCTGTGTGCGTGCGTCTCATGAATATTATGACTAGCGCATGACGTATAGGTTCCTATTGAGCCAATCAAATGCAGCGGTAGGATGGCTAGGTTACGTTAAAAAAAGACGCACCCTGCGTACGCTCAGCTGAGGCGGAGCCTGGGTTCGGGTTTTCCCACATCATGGTATTCCCCACTAGCATTGCGCAATTATTTATCCTTACAATATCAGTACCATATTATAACACTTCATCAACCATTGTAATATTGACGCCATATATAACACTGCACGCAAAACAATGAATTGTTGAATTGAATTGAATTGAATTGAATTTGACGTTTACGAAGCTGCAGCAGTGAGCTTTATTTTTTAGCCTGCCATTTGTGGATCTTGAACTCGTTCATAACTTGAGAGTCGTTTTCAGTCAGTGAGGATCAGGTCAACTGGTCAACTGCCAGGAGTATCCACAGTAACAACTGGTGAGTTCATCATTCCCTTCAAATTGATTTCTGATATAGTATCCAGCTTCAATATATATACACACACATTATACATAATTATAATATATAGTCTATATACAAAAAAGTCTAGATTTCTGCTCGGAGTTCGAAAAAATGCACAAAAATACAAGAAATAATGATGCTCCGTAGTCGTAGACGAGGAAATTGTTTTACACTTCGTCTATACGGAGCATCATTATTTCTTGTATTTTGAATATATATATATATATATATATCATATATTTTATAATACTTTTAATATACTTGATTGCACCGTTTCTGTATAGCGATGGTCTATGTCCTTAATTTGTCAAATATCATTTTGCCTATGATGATGATGGTGATGATGATGAGCGGGATGATGAATGCTTCACTCAGCAAGTATACAATTTTTCAGTTTTTTATCCACTCAGTTCCTCTAATACGGTTTAAATTAGAATTAAACATCATTTTGACTGCATGTGCATGTAAAAATATGCTGATGATGACATCGTGGAAACTCAAGACATGCATGCGTCCAGATTGAAGGTGTTGAAAAGGCACCAAAAAGTGAACAAATGTTGGAGTTGCACCTAGTTCTGATGGTAATGACTGATATCTGTCGTAGCGGTAAGCCTTATTGTGCCGGGTCTTAAACAGAAACTGATTTGCATGCGAAGACGTTCAAAATGTACTGAAAGGCTGTTATTCATCGTCACCAACGACACATTGTATTAATTATTATAGTAGAAAATAACGGATCGCCTATAATCCGTGGTAGTATCAATCACCCGTAGGAGATTGAAGGCGTTTATGTGGGATTTTCTTTCACCATATATACTTACACAGACTGAAAGTACACTGCATTGTCCATGATGTATGAATTCGGTGACGAAGAGCCTAATTACGACACGTACGATTACATTGATTACAACGATGATGGCGATGATGACGATTCCATGGATGATTATGTGGATGAAAATGAAACGTCATATCGCCACCTTCAGCAGCAAATTAGGGCCGAACAAGAGAGGAAAGAGAGGGAAAATTTTCAGGTAACTACATAACATTACATTACCCGATCCTGTATTTAGAGCCCCGATGTGACCATGTTCATCTTCAGAATTTTAATACCGATTCCCCCACGAAAAAAAGAACTGAAAATACTTGGCATGATTCAGTTGTTTTTTCGAATCTTACCTTGTAGACTAAAAATTTCATTTCAAGTTTCAGGTTTTATAGCAGTAAACCAATTCTGAGCTTTTTTTACTTTTTGATCATGACCAATGATATTTTGCTTATTACTTCACTTTAGATATCTTAAAAGAGAAATTTTCTAGCATACTCATGAAATGCAGTGAGTAGCGTGACACGTTGGCATCTAATAACATACAATAAATTGAATTACATCAGACAAAAATTGATATCCAGTTACCAAATACAGGCGCGGATCCAGGGGGGAGGCCGAGCGGGCCTTGGCCCCCAGCAAAAAAAAAAAAAAAAAAAAAGAGAAGGAGAGAAAGAAGGAAAAGAAGGGAAAGAAGGAAGAAGAAAAGAAAGGGGGAAAAGAAGGAGATCGGGGAGGGGCCGAAAGGGCCTTGCCTCCTCCTCCCCCAGCAAAAAGTAAGAGAGGAGGAAGGAAAGGGAAAGAAAAAAGGAAAAGAGGAGATAAAGGGAAGGAAAAAAAAGAGGAAGAAGAAAATAAAAGAAGGGGGATATCAGCTGCAATTTTCCCGCCAACAAGTTGTGGATCAGGGGGCCCTTGCCTCTATCCCCCCCTCCCCCCGCCCCCAAAAAGAGAGAAGGAAGGGAAAGGGAATTAGGAGAGCTAAAAGGGAACAAAAGACGAAGAAGAAAAGAATGGGAGATCAGTTGCGATTAATTCCGCCAACCACGTGTGGATCGGGGGGAGGGGGAGCCTAAAGGCCCTTGCCCCCTCAGCAAACCTAAAAGAGAGAGAAGGGAAAGGAAACTTGCTGAAATGACACAATTTTCCGAGTTTTTTCACTTTTTAGTAAATTATATTTTTTATGCGTTTGTTGGAAAATAACAAATTCCTAAATTTACAGTCAGGCAAGAAATTTCCGAGTTTTTTCCTCACTTTTTAATAAATTATACTCTTTTATGCGTTTGTTGGAAAATAACAAATTCCTAAATTTACAGTCAGGCGAGAAATTTCCGAGTTTTTTCCTCACTTTTTAGTAAATTATACTCTTTTATGCGTTTGTTGGAAAATAACAAATTCCTAAATTTACAGTCAAGCAAGAAATTTCGGAGTTTTTTCCTCACTTTTTAGTAAATTATAGTTTTTTATGCGTTTTTTGGAAAATAACAAATTCGTAAATTTACAGTCAGGCAAGAAATATGCTTATTTAGAGGCCTACATGTCAGGGCCCGCGGAACTGCGGGGCTCGAGGTTCTCGAGCCCCCCAACTTTTTTGAAAAAGTATATTAAAGAAAAATAGAAAGAAAGAATATTGACCTGCCAGTGTCACAAAATAATAGGGTATAAAAATATGCTCAACTGAACATAATTAAACGCATGAAACCCCTGTGCTTCCGGGGGCTCTGCCCCCTGGACCCAACCAAGGGCCCCAAGGCGGGCCCCTGGATACTCACCTGACTGTAATTTAATGCCTAAAACCCTTGAGCTTCCGGGGCTTCGCCCCTGGACCCTCGCCAATTAGTGACCTGCGAGTGTCACAAATAAGGTATCAAATATGTTCATCTGACCGTAATTAAATGCCTAAAAACCCCTGAGCTTCCGAGGCTCCGCCCCTCGACTCCACCAGGGGCCCTGAGGCGGCCCTGAATACTTAACTGACCGTTATAAAATGCCTAAAACCCCTGAGCTTCTGGGGCCCCCCCTGGACACCACGCCAATTAGTGACCTGCGAGTGTCACAAATAAGGTATCTAGATATGCTCATCTGGCCGTAATTAAGTGTCTAAAACCCGTAAGCTTCTGGGGGTCCGCCCCCTCGGCCCCACCAGGGGGTCTAAGGTACGCCCCTGAATGCTTATCTGACCGTAATAAAATGCCTTAAATCCCTGAGTTTCAGGGGGCTCAGCCCCCTGGACCCCACGTCAATGAGTGACCTGCCAGTGTCATGAATAAGGTATCAAAATATGCTCATCTGGCAGTAATTAAATGCCCATATCCCCTGAGCTTCCAGGGCCTCCGCCCTTTGATCCCCGCCTGCGCTTTGCCCCTAGCTAAACCCCACGCCAATTTGCGCTACGCTCTACTTGATCACAAATACTTTAGCGTCCCCCACCCACTTTGAAAAACATTCAGTGGGGCCTAGAGGTAAGAGTGGGGAGATGCAGATTTTTTGTCTGCCCCCCAAAAAAACCGTTTTTGCTCATTACGCCACTGCTGGTCACCATTACGTACCAATATTTGGCTCGCATAATTTCAAATTTGGGCCTCCCCCCTAAGAAATCCTGGATCCGCGTCTGACCAAATAGGCCAATATTTACCGGCTATGCAGTATTAAAAGTAAAGGTTCATCTGGTTGAACCTTCGAACGGTTTATGAGTCCACTGCAATTGCAACGTAACAAGATTACCATGTCGATAAAAATTAATGCGAGAAAAAGATGGTCAGAAATGTAATTTCAAAAGAAACTGTTGACTATACCCATCAATGACTACATATTATTATAATTAAAGGTATTACAAAGTTTTGGTATGGGGTCATAAATTTGGCTCAAGTGAACATTTTGGAAGCATATGCGATTTTACAATATTCAATTGTCGCGGTTGAAATCGAGTCTAAAGTGATGAAATTGTAAATAATAAACTCTTTATGTTGTATAGTGCCCTCTCAAGACTGATATTACTTTAGCTTTAAAACAATGCTTCTTGACTACAATCGACCGATTTGCTATTCCCGTTTGGAAATTATATATCAGAACGGCATATTCTGAGATCTTCATGGTCGCAGCTACTATGGAATGGCCTTAGGCGCTATTTGAAATATTTGAAATTTACCGGGAGCACCGGTAAATTTTTATTATTCAATTTGCTCGAAAGCAGAAGTATTTTAGGGGCTAATTATTTTAGTGCTTATAATACATCCACAGGGGCATCCAAATATATCAAAAATTTAAAGAATGACTATCCATCCAATTTCAAACTTTCCCAAAACTTTGTATTACCTTTAAAAGTACTCTTTTCATATTTTCCCAGAACGCTCAGCAAAACCTGCTCAACCATGTGCGCGTCAGCGTAGATGAAGTCAGCAGAGTAACAGGGACCCTGTATGATGAGCAACGCTACAGTGACGTCACCCTGGTTATTGGAGATCGAAAGTTCCACGCCCATCGCCTGGTGCTCAGTGCATGGAGCGATGTCTTCAAGACGATGCTCTGTAACTCATCTTGGCAATCGCATGACACGACCGGACAACCAACCTCAAATTGTCAGGATCTCGTTGAGGAAGAATGTTGTGAAGAAGTTTTCGGCGACTTCCTCAAGTTTCTTTATACTGCCTCTATAGACCTGACCAAATGTAACGTCCTGCCTTTGGCCCTGCTAGCTGACAAGTACTTGGTGAAAGAGCTAAGAGAGCTCTGTGACGAATTTATCCGCGACAAACTGAACGATGCTCAGGAAGTCGTCACCTTCATTCACTTGGCCTTGCAATTTGGCATGCGTGAAACAATCGAGGTGTGTCTCCAAAGTCTGCTGTGCAACTTCAGTGTCCTGACGCTAGACCAAGTTCTAAGTCTAAAAAGTGAGCACCTTATATCTCTTCTCGACAGTGGACCAAGGCTGATGGTAGATGATGAGTTCACTCTCTTCAAGAAGATCGAGCCCTGGTTGGACCAGTGTCAAAGTGGGGACACGCTTCTTAGTATCATCAAGCTCATTCGTTTCCCCTACATGAATGCATTACAACTGAAGAAAGCCAGAGAGACGCCCGCCTTCCGCAGAGCCCAGGAAATGATGCCAGATATACTCCTGAAATCTTGGCAGCAACAGGCATTGTACAAAGAGGGAAGTCTGGATGATCTTCCAGAGGACTTCCCATGGCCCAGATTGTACCTGAACTCAAACGATGAAGCCAGATTCACAGACCAGAAAGTTTGCTCATCCCGCTACCAACCAAAGAATAAACCGATCGAAGTCAGCAATGGTGGCAGTAGATATCATCACGCATGCGTTTCTTGGGAAGGCAAGCGGATAGGACAAAAGTATTTCTTCAAACAAGCATCTACGTTCAGGTACTACATCAAGCTTACCCGGAACCCAGACTCGCCAAGTGAAGTAATCGTCCAAATTAATACAAATGAGGATTCACAGAAAAGACTTCATTTGGGAGTACGAGCACAAGTTCATGGTGGAAAAGAGCCTTTCTATTTCTCAAAGTGTCTCCCTCCGGCACCACCGATAACCCCATATCAACAGAAGATTACTTCAAGAGATATTCAATTCACATTTCCTACCGGGATCTCAAACCCTGAAATAATGACATTCCACGTTGCAGTCATTTTGGAGGACGAAGATGAGAAAACCACATAGACTGTGCCTGTGGATTTTTATTTTGAATCCAAGGGGCTTTTGACTTTAAAATATGGGAACAACTTGTGATGAAAGGTTTTCTAGTTGTACAACTACTACAACTACTACAAGAGGGAAATATGGACAGAATGAAGATTCATAGTAGTTTTGTTATCTACAACTACCCGCAAATATACTAAAAGAAAGCTCCATGATTATAATCAGAGCACCTACGTACGCTGTACATCTTTATCTACAAGACTGAATTATGAATATCGTACATACGCGCAGAATTACATTGTTTCAAATTAGAGCTCATAGAAATTAATCCGCATTCTTCACATGTTACTTCAACAAGTATGACGTTTGTATAGATCTGATTTCTGTATTATTATTATTTTAAAATTTCACTTAGTAAATAAATTAAGGTACGATTTAAATTAAGTGACAAACTTTGGATTTGAAATATGAATTACTTTCTTTTTTTCAATTTTTTCTTAAATTTTTGTTATTGTCTTTTAGAGAATCATAACATTTCCATTTCATATTTTTTGCGAAATTGCTGAATGGGCATCTAGCATGTTATTAGCTGTATATAAGCAGAAGATAATTTGTTGTACTTTCTTCCAGCTGTCTGACAATGGTTGACAACATTTGCGGATTTATGGGCCACATCCACGCCCTTTTTTGCTTGCTTGCTTGTCAGAAAAACTTAGGAATATGGTGCCCCCTCTTTTTTTTATAAATGAGACCCTGGATCCGCCCCTGGTTGACCCCATGGCCTATCCAGTTCATCAGTGCTCATGGAGCCTTGCTTTACTAAATAGTGTAAATATTGATCACGCTGTAAAATGTACATAGGCTCCGTAGTTTTACCTTGTAAATCAAGTGAAAACAAAAACAAAAACAAATATGTCATATCTTATCAGTATGTTTTGTTAAAATGTATCTCATGGAATCGGTTGCAGTTCAAAGAAGTCTGATACATTCACTTTGATTCTAAAGTTTTAAATCGTTTCATATTTACCATTTTAAAAGAAGAAAAAATCCATCGTGTTATTAGAACCAGTGATTGTTATTATAGACTTTGATTTGATAACATTGTCATTATCGCTCATTATCGCTCATTATCGCTTCTATCATTTGTTATCTCATTTTGTTGAGATAAAAGTATAAATTTATTGACTAAAAATTTGTGTTTCAAATTGTATCTCTCAAACTGTACAGTTGGCAGCCTAAAATAGGGTGCTAATTTGCATTACACGAGGTGAATATTTACACAGCAAAGGTAGAACATTGAAAGAGGCACACAATTTAATACACATCCTTAATACCCTAGTCACACCATCAGACCAACTCCATAGGATTTAATGTCATTGTTTGATTGATCTGTTGTCAGAACGAAACATTATTTTTAAAGCCATCTAAACTTATGACAAAAAGAGTCTGGAAAAAAGAGAAAGATGGCGTATAGATTGACAAGAGAAAAGGACGAAATTGCTGTAAATGTAAAAAGCTGTTGGAAAAGCATAATAATGTGAACACTTCTGGCTAGAAAATATTTTGAAGATTGAATACGAGAAGTAAGGCATGTTTGCCAATAAGGAAAATTATATTAAAACAGGGGGAGGAAAGAAATAAAGATATCATGATCCGAAATGCATGAATGAATAATGGTTTGAGAAAGAAGTCAATAGAAAACTACATTATGTACTTAACCCGCATTTTAATGTTCAAAATTCCAATCAAATGTAGAGGTTCGTGGTCTACTGGATATGTCACCGGACCGTGAATCACATGTTCCGCGGTTCGAGTCACAGCGCGGCACTAATGTCCTTTCTCAAGACGTTAATCTACATTTGCCACTGTCCACCCGTGTGGTGTTAAATGGGTGCCCGGTAGAATGCGAATGTTAATGTGGTTGGAAAAGCATGTGCGCGCTTGTAAAATGGCGCCTGGCCGGAATGTTCCCATTATATTTTTAATGAATGAAATCCTGTTCAGTGATTGGTCAACATAGCATCATGTGACCAAACATAACATTGCTATGATGTTACCGATAAGAAAAATGTGCTTTACCATGACGTCATCCATGGTATAGTGCACTATACCATGGCACTATACTGGATGACGTCATAGATATGCGATCAATCAAGATCAATGTGATATCGGTGTCGGCCCGGTCGCGGTGGCGGTCGCGGTATACGGTCATCCGCGCTGCTCT
This sequence comes from Mesocentrotus franciscanus, assembly GCA_037976565.1. Lineage (NCBI taxonomy): Eukaryota > Metazoa > Echinodermata > Echinoidea > Camarodonta > Strongylocentrotidae > Mesocentrotus > Mesocentrotus franciscanus. The sequence goes on along the minus strand of CP137672.1, from coordinate 29,870,443 downwards.
CACTGCACTCTACACTTCTTCAGTGACAGTATACATTATTGTTATTATTATCATTTTCATGAAGGTTGGTTTGAAAAATATAAAACAAATATATCATGCACTATTTCAAGCCACTAGTGAAATTATGGATTCCTCGGCGACAGAAAAAGCACTATTTTCAACTAGAGCCTCTCAGTGCATGGTTTATTTGTTTACTATCATGAGCGGATTAGCAATTGAATCCAATGACCGGGGTAATAAAAATGTGACTATTATTATTCTTATCATTAATAAAATGAGTGACAAGTGAAATCGATACCGGTAGTTTTATTGTAGACACGTTTGTGTATGTGTGTGTTTGCGCGTGTGTGCGTGTGTGTGTGTTTGTGTGAGGTTTCGGGTGATCTTCCAAGAGCATGCAATAATAGCAGGAACAATTTCTACATTGTACACGTACGTAATTATCACATGATTGCATCATTATTGTTATTTTTATATTACAATTTTATGAGAGCATATGATATCTGATTCATTTCATTTTTATAATCCCCAGTATTTAGCTCACAATATGTATTTATTTTTATAGGAGAGAAACAAAATCCTTTAAGAAAAAAAAAATAGGTCACAGCGGCGGATCCAGGATTTTCCAAAAGGTCGAGGGCCGAAGCCGACATGTGCGGAAAGCGCACTGCGAGCGCGTAAGCAAGAGCCCTTCTGCCCAACCACTTTGGACAAGCTCTGATACGTCATATCATAATGTTAACGCTTTACGAGAAAAGATTCTGATTACTTTTTTCCCTTCTTCTTATTATCATTGGGCCTTTCATTAGGGGCAAGGATGAGGTCAAAACCAAGACAAAGAGAGGGAGAGAGAGGAATGATATAAGAAGAAAAAGGAGAAGAAGACAAAGAATAATAATAAGAAGAAAAATGAACAGTTTGAAAAAGTTGAAAGGGTTGGAGCGAGAGAGAAGATTACAACATTTTTGACAAGTGTTTACGTGTTGGATATTAATAACAAGAAAAAATGGGGGATCGAAGGGATAGGGAGATGATATCAAAGAGTAAGACGCGTGAACAAAATAGACGGAAAAAGTGGACCAATCCGTTTTAGATGCTATCAAATGATCAAATCTGCCCCGACTGTTAGAAACTAGTGACCAAGACTTCAGAGAGAGAGAGAAAGAATTTCTAGGGAAACCTTAGAGGGGGTGAGAAAGAATGAAAGAACGTGAGGGAGTAGAATGCAGGACAGAGAGAGAGAGAGAGAGATGGGAGAAAGTGGGAGATACATGTGCAGAGAGAGAGGGGGAGATAGGAGAGGTAGGGAGGAAGGAAGAGAAAGAGAGAGAGAGAGAAAGAGAGGGGGAGGAGGCGAGAGATGGAAGAACATTGTGCGTGTACGTGAGTGTATTGTGTATGTGATTTAGGGCAACGTTTTTCAACCGGGGTGCCGCAAGATATCTCTAGGGATGTCGTGAAAGAAATTTACTTATATTAAACATTTATTCTGGAATAAGGTCAATTTCATGAATACATGGTGTTAGAAACCGCTATGTATTCTCATAAGGAAATAACATTTTAAAGACAATAACGTGCCAGAGTGATACAAAATAAATAATCTGTGATGTATTTGGTGTTGGGGTGAAGCGAAATTATTTATTTCTTAAAATGGTGCGGTGACAAACAAAAGGTTGGAAAACGCTTGTTTATATATATAATAGGGTGATCTTCCAATAGTATGCAACACAAGGATCAATTTTACATTGTCCACGTACATATCACATGACAGCATAATTATTGTTATTTTTACGGGACTGTTTTTAATTCTACCATTTTATGAGACCATTGCTATGAGAGCTTATGATATCTAAGTCATATTATTTTATAATCCCAGTATTAACCTCATAACATGTTTGCATTTCATAGGAGAGAATAAACAATACGTTATCTTTGTCGAAAACGAAACGAATCTTCCAAAGCAGTAAAGAGACAAGAAAGACTCTTGCAGCGCTCAGTAAAGTTATCGGCGGGTAAAAAACATTCCAAACTATTTTGGACAAGCAACAAAGACGATATATAAAAGTGTATACGCTTAACGAAAAAATATTCCAATTACTTTGTTCTCTTCTTATTATTATAATTATCATCATTAGGCCTATCGTTACGGGCGAGGATGAGGGAGATGAGGACAAAAACTGAGACAGAGGAGGGGGAGAGAGAGAGAGAGAGAGATAGAGAGAGAGATTTGGGGATATAAAAGTAAGAGATACAAGATTAAGACAAAAATGAAGAGTAGACAGGAAAAGGAGAGGAATGAGATGAAGAGAAAGATGAGAGAAGGGAGAGGAGGAGAATAATGAGAAGGGAGAATGAGAGAGTGATGAAAGGAGAGAGGTAGGGAGAGAGAAAGATAGATGGAGAGAGGGGCGAGAGAGAAAGAGAGAACGCTGTGTGTGTGCGTGGGTGTGTGTGCGTGTGTTAGTTTGTGTGTGTGTGTGAGAGAGAGTGTGTGTGTGCTGTGATTGAAAATGCTTCAGGTGCAATGAACACAAAATTATCAGTGAAAATATTTTTTTCTGGGAGGGGGGTGCCCCATTTTATAGATATATGCATGTACGCCTATTGCAAACAATAGGAATCTTGCAGAATGTCCTGCTTTCCACAAAATTGTGATTATATTGATTATATTATCAATATATTACATCTATATACTTTTTTTATTCAAATGGGTGTATATGCTGCATTTTCTGGAGGGGGCAGATGACGCTAATGAAAGAGATTGAGCGCACGACAATGAGAGAGCGGGAGAGGGGAAGACAGACTGAATGAGAAAGAGGGATGAGAGACTCTGCTGAGAGAGGGAGCGTGAGAATATTATTGACCATTGTGACGCCTCATGGCGATACTGGGTGCAGCATTAAAGACTTAACTTTAGCATAGAATAATGAATGTGTATGCAAATTCGTTAATGCCAAACGTGTAATCTACCCCCCCACCTCTCTCTTCTCTCTTTCCTCTCTCTCTCTCCCTCACTCTCTCCCTCTCTCTCTCTACCTTCTCTCTCTCTCTCTCTCTCTCTCGATCTCTCCCTCCCTCTCTCTCTTCATCTCTCTCTCTCTCTCTCTGCCTCTCTTCCTCTCTCTCTCTCTCTCTCTCACTGTAAATTTGGAATCAATAAATCAATAGGCATGAAAGGGAGTTATATGTCGCGAGAGCTTTATATCTTTATAACATTCGGGAAGAGAAGTGCCCAGAGATAAATTATTTTCTATAACGCCCATTGACGACAAAATAACAAGTCCTTGCGTAATAAAGTGCCATTTGTATTCGCTCGATTTCGTCGCCCGCAAAATCTAGAAAAAGTTGATTATTCAGGCAAGTGGTGTAACCCCCCATTGGCTGCGCAAAAAAGAGAAGACAAAAAAGAGGAAGAAAAGAAGAGAAAAAAGAAAGGAGCAGAAAAAAAAGGAGAAGAGAAAAGAAAGAAGAGAAAAGAAAGAGAGAGAGATAAAGGAGAAAAGAAAAAGAAGAGAGAAGCCTGGTGAGAAAGGGAGAAAGACAAGGAAATGGCACTAAGTGATAGTTACCGTGTTTACACAGTGACTCGGCTCGGGGGTTCAACACGCGAGCCGTGCTCAACACGGCAATTTTATGTAAACGGGATCAGCCGTGTTGAACCCAGCTAGCTTTATTTGAGTGGCCCCGCATTGTGACGTCATTGTGATCCGCGGGCCGTGTTGAACTCGCCTTTTTTGTTTCCGTATAAACACGATCACAGTTGCCCTCTTCGTAGGGTTCAACCCTGCTTGAGGATTCAACCCCCGAGCCGAGTCACTGTGTAAACACGGTATGTAAAGACGGATATGGGAAAAACTAGGGGGGTATGCGCGTGTGAAATGCGCGCGCATGGATGGGGGTGGCTGACCGTATTCTAATTTTTAGGTTGTGCAAAATTGAGTCGGAATTCAGCTTATTTTCAAAAATTCTAAGCATGCTTGTTTATGTTAAGCCGTAGTGCCCGAAAAGGTTAGTGTAAAAACACTTCTGAAAAGGCCACGCCCGGCCCCTCCAAAGAGCGGCAGAATGATAATCAGGACATTTTGGGGTCTTATTCCCGAAGGCTTGGGAGCCGTTATTGAAGAGGGGCCGGTCAGACGTAAATGGCAGTGACGGTAACGATGGATTAGGGAATAAGGAGGAAGGGGTACGGTGCACATGTGAAATGCAAGCGTATTGGGGATGATCATCCTATCATTTTAGGTTGTGCAATCTGGGTCGGAATCCAGCATAGTATATTTATTTCAAAAGGTTCATGTTAAAGCACTCATGATAAAGCCGCGCCCGGCCCCTACAAAGAGGAGCAGGACCTTACTGTAATCTGGAGATTGGGGTCATTCCAGAAGGCTTGGGAGACGTTATTAAATAGAGGGGGCCGGCCGCATAACATCCCGAGCCGCGGATTCGAAGTTAAACGTTAAAAACAGCCCCTGCGCTACAAAAGTCATCACTCTTTGGTGAGAAGGGCACATTATTTTGGATGTCTTTAGTAGCTATATTCTCAACAGTCAAATTTTAAATTAACGGTAGAGGGGCCGTTTCACAACTCTTATTTTGCCCTTCATTTGGCATCAGCTCGTGCCAACTTGCCTGTGCTTGTATTTGAACGGTGACCCGACGCATGCTCCGGCGACGATTGCTCCGGTGACAAATGCTCCGAAAAAAGCGACAATTGCTCCGCGACATTTGCTCCGCGACATTTGCTCGGACGTCAAATGCTCCTCCGACAGTTGCTCCGCCGACAGTTGCTCCGACGACGATTGCTCCGGTGACAATGCTCCGAAAAAAGCGACATTTGCTCCGACGTCAAATGCTCTTCCGACAGTTGCTCCGCCGACAGTTGCTCCGTCGACAGTTGCTCCGCCGATATGTGCTCCTACGACACTTGCTCTGCCGACAATTGCTCCCTCGACAATTTCTCCGCCGACAAGTGCACCGCATGAAGCGATAATTGCTCCGGCGACAAATGCTCCCCGAACGACACTTGCTCTGCCGACATTTGCTCCGCCCAAAAAGTGCCCCGTAAAATACAAATGCTCCTACGACAATAATTGCTCCTCCCCAAAAGTACCCCGTTGAACACAAATGCTCCGCCGATGTGTCAGGAGTGTCTCTCCCCTAACTTATAGTCACGAATCCTGATGGCCTATACATTTGCAAGTATACAGGATTACAGCGTGGATTACACATTTTCTCCCAAATGCCATTTGAAGTTAAATGGCCGATGGTATCGGGGCGAAGTTTACGCGAGATATCATATTCATTGACCCGTTCAGACATGACGCGGTAAACCGTCTCCTATTTAAACGGGGCTTTACTCAAATTGATTTTGAGTAATCTGCTGAGTATGTAGTACTCTTGCAACCCCTGTCCAGAATTGTCTAGTTTGTTTCAGTAAAAGCAAATACAAACGGTTGCTGAAAAGGATTTGGTTTAAGATCTAATATACGTCTGCTACATGTCATCACGGATAGCCTTCAGCCGAGCAATCTTCAGTATTTACTATATTTATTTATTTATTAATTTATTTCTGATATTAAGGCAGGGTGACTCATTATCACCAATAATGGTGGTCTTCCATTAGGCCCTGTTAAACATAATAAGAAACATTAGTTTTAAAAAAATAATAATAATAACAAAATCATGAACATAAACTCATAACAGCAACAAAGAATAAGTAAGAACATGTATAAACATATTTACAAAGTATTTGGTATCCTCGTAATGAATGAATGGTTTGTTTGTTTTGTTTTGCTTTGCTTTTTTGTTCAAGAAGACGTTGTTGCATATTAATAATATCTTAATATAACATTATAGTATAGACGGTAATTAGTTTTTAAATCTGATGAAAAGTAACTATTAGCATATTTCGGTATGTATTAGACTTTGAAAAAAAGGCAACATATACTTTTGAGGGTTCATAAACAAAGTATAGAAACTAATAAGGCTCATCAGTTAAGAAAAAACATTAGGAATACCAAAATTGTTATATACATATTTACCCAAAAAATATTACAGGATAGTAAATTACTGGATAATATGCAAAATTAATGCATGTAAACTAGTATAGCAATTGAATGTACACTCTTAAATAACAGTAAAAATACAAATAAATGTATATTTATAACTGATAATAAATTATATGAAATCATTCTTTCAGTTTGAAAAGCTTTCTAGAAATTTGATTTTCTCTTTGAAATTCAGATACCGTTCGCCAAATGACTTTTTGGTTTCCTCTCTTCAAATTGTTTTTAATCACTCATGCGTGAAATATGCATCATATGAGTTGCATCAAATAAAAGAGGAGGATCTAAGCTTTAAAATATGTGTCATTAATTAATTATAATTGTGAATAAGTTATGATAAAACATCGATAATTCTACGTTTCGTTTTTTTCTGGGACGCACTGTATAGTACCATTTTTTAAAATATCTTATCTCGTATATTTTAGAGATAAATGATACTTTCACATAATTTTTATGCTCAAATTTTCGCTCGCTCGCCAACTTGTGAAACCAGAAAATTGATATTCGGGCAAGAGGCTTCAGCCCCCCCCCCTGATGAAAATTTCAGAAATTTTGCTCGCGTGCTTTGAGCGCGAGCATAACTTAAAACAGGGAATGTTGATATCGGACAAGAGACGTGACGTGAGACTGCCCCCGTTTCTAAAATATATATATATATATTATATATAATATTGTGCCCGCTTGTAGGTACTGGTACCGTGCTTCTAATATGACCTTCTCAGTATGTTAAGTTGAAATAACGGTCTGCGCGATTTTCAAATTTCCGGCCCCTCCCCTTATTTGAAAATCCTGGATCCGCGCCTGCCCCCCATCTCCAATTTGCGAAAATAAACCCGTACGCCTATGTCTGGTAATGCTGGGGGAGGGGTGTAATTCTCTTCAAACCATCTTTATACTGGATGTTTATAATGACCATCTCTTCTGAACGATTTGAGTTCAAAGTGATTGTGTAACAGGGTCCACAAGGAAAAAAAGGAATACCCCAGTACGTCCGACACCAGACCGACAACAGGCCTAACAAAAGATAACATAAGGGAAAATAGCGGTCGGTTTTGAATCGGTCTGTAGTCGGATTGGAGGAGTGACTGACATAAAAGGAAATCGAATTAGTAGTAGGCATAATCCCGACCCGATTGCGTATAAAACAATAATGGGGTCTCTCTGTGAAAATGCTTCTAAATGAAACCGTGCAGTCAATTAAACATAACATTGCATAAAATAAAATAACATAAAATGAATTATATACCTCTCTTTAGAAATCTAGCCATCTGATTGGTCGAAATTGGAGTTGTGATTTTAGCCATGCCCGCCATGCCCGCCTTCCAGTCAATAGTCTTTTAAAAAATGCCCTCATGCCCGCCTACCGGCCGGTCAATAGTCTTTTTTTAAATGACCGCATGCCCCGGTTAACTGGCCACGTAAATAAATTTTGGCGAGATCCCCATTGGTTTACGTGTAAAACGTTTTTTTGTGCGAGCACGGAGACCATACAGTGTGTGTGCGATTTGGTCGCTACATTTTAGGTTTTTTAATTGCACAGCGCAAGGCAGACGACCGGCGAACTCGATTGTAGGCCTACATGTAATCTCCGATTTTTTAGTTTCTTAACTTTATTTTATGTCCAAAGAAGGCATTAATGGCTGAAGCGACTCTTCCTAGATTTCAACTAATTCTTGATGATGCTCAATTACAAGACTTGAATAATTCTGCGGACAGCAAGAACACCAAAAATTCCGTGAAATTCTCCGTAAAAATATTCAAAGACTACCTGCAAGTTATCAACACAGACCTCGATAGCGTAAACAACCTGACGAATTCGGAAGTTTGATGATGATTTTTAAATGTTAGGACCCCATGATTGGTATTAAAGTCGCACATGTACTCTTTAGCTATTTTTACAGTATATAAAAGATATAGTGACTGATTTAATATTCGAGGCATAGTTGTTTTTATAGGCTCAAGGGGACGTTACATTGCCTTGAGCCTATAAAAATAACTATGCCTCTCATAGCAGTCATTATATCTATAATATTGTTTGCTGGACATTGCCATAATATAATCATGATAATGGACACGTCTGTCTTTTTTCCCTTATGTATGTGATTTATTTAGAATTGTATGAGAGGATATGCAAGATGTGGTATTTCGATGACGACGACGACGAACCACCTATTAATGACGTGGGCCTACTACTACTCCAATCACTCATGCAACATGATTTGCACGATAGACTCGCCGTCGGACATGGCTTTATCGAACGCAATGGCGATGACGAAACAGTACAAAATCAAGCACAGGAAATCGAGGTAATCATTAAGTAACAACTTCTACAAAAGTCTACCACTATTACTACTACTACTACTACTACTACTACTATTTCTACTTCAGCTACTACTACTACTTTTTCTACTTCAACTACTACTGCAAACACTAATTTGCCATCACTTTTAATTTGATAAGACCTATTTACCACCATACCACGATAAATGATGTACAGTGACTTAATTATTACAGCCATAATATTGCTGTCCACGAGATTAAACGTACGGGCCCATTAAAGTTCATAAAACCAGTCAAAATAATATCAAACCTGCATGGTTATCTACTGATTTAAGTTTACTCTGATCGACACTTGATCCCTACCTATTTTGACGTTGCAATACAAATGCGATGGTAGTAGGTCTATATGAAGATCATGTTAGTTACCAAAATAAAAATACTATCCCGCAAAATTTCAAAAGACAGACAGCCCGCTAGACCAACATTATCGGTTACATGGTCTGTCTGTCTTTCAGGCCTTTGATATCTTGGGCTGTCGGTCTTGTGATGTGTATCCTCATCCCACATGTAAGCAATACGGAAATGTTAATGTGAATTTGTTTTCACTTTACTAATTGACTTTCGTCTTCGATTATCTCCTTTCCCAATCCTAAAAAAATTATAGTCATGCATTTCGAAATAATTTCTATCTTAAATACTTTCCGCACAATTGCACATCTTGCAGGAAGCACGTCGTTTAAAAGAAGCTGGTCTACCACACGTAGACGTACCTTTCATCGAGCATGAATTCGGACGCTTTTTCAACGATCCTACCTACAGTGACATTACCTTACTGGTTGGAACTCACTCTTTTCATGCCCATCGTCTTATTCTTTCGTCGTGGAGCAGCGTCTTCAAGGATATCCTCAAGAACTCAGAGGAAGACTTGGCTGCAGGTGGCCATGCCAAGGATCCAGGGAAGCGGACGTACCGACTCGATGAGGATCCCGATTGCTCCGAGGTCTTTGGTACGTTTCTGAAATTCCTGTATACCAATGAGGTAACCTTCACAGAGGACAACATCATGCCACTTCTGCAGTTGAGCAACAAGTACGATATTGACGAGCTGAATAAGCTTTGTGACAGATACGTCGGAGATCTGAAAATAGATGTTTCCTCGGCTATCTCGGTACTCATGCAGGCTATGAATTACAAAACGGCACACACCATACAGTCGTGCATCAGTGTTCTTCGCTCCAACTTCGAGCTCCTAACTGCAGAGCAGTTGCAGGTTCTTGATTCGTCGTTGATCATTGCCTTACTGGATTGCAAAGACCAAAGTCTCGCCGTCAAAGACGAGTTCACCCTGCTCGAGAAGTTGATCCCGTGGTTAGTTAACTGCACAGACGACGAGACCTTCAAGACCATAGTAGGGCACATTCGGTTCCCTTTCATGTCAGCTCTGCAGCTCAAAGCAGTCGGGTCGTCTGACATCATGCCACGATTAGAGGAAGTCAGTCCAACATTTCTAGCAGATGCCCTTGAGCAGCATTCACTCTACCGGGAGGCATTTGCCGACGAAATCCTCCAACCTGTACCACTTCCTCGGCTTTATCTGAATCCACCAGTTTCACTGTTCGGCCAGTCTGAAGACGCGAAAACAGGAAAGAAGTGCGACGAAGAAGGGTTCATTGAGTTGAAAATAGTAGAACCAAAGCAAAGTCTTCTTCAAAACGTCCTGGTGAACGGCAGAAAAGAATGCACCCCAAATCATTACAAAATCGATGATTCCAAGGAATGGTTTATCGACGTAAAACGGATTCACCAAACCGTTAAACAGGGAGACGAAAGTTATGTATTGTATAGACTAAAGATCGGCATTCTACGAAAGCCCAAGCATGACTATAATATATATACATGTAATATGTACCCAGGGATGGGTGGGCGTGTTCAGAGAGCTGAAGAATTGTACCGGGGTGAACAGATTGTCGAAGTGGCAGTACAGGTCAATTACGAAGATGGGTCTAATTATGTACTTGCTTCAAGGCGTCCTCTGTGGTCGATACATCAAGACCAGGAACGTGATGGGGAAACGGATGACGTGCCTCTTTTCACTTTCGAAACACCCTGCCCAATTCGGACATTGATGGTGAAAGTCAAAGTGAGAGTGTCCGTTGTCATACATCAAAGCCTAGAAAGTCAGTCTCAAGACAAGTGAATGTGTGAATGAACTGTAGATAGATTGATGAGACCATTGGCGTAACTACAGGGGGCACGTATCCATAATCACGTTGTTAAAAAAAATAAAAGAGGGAGAGAGGGAGGGAGAGAACGGAGAGAGAGAGAGAGAAGGGGGAGAGAAAGAGATTATAGGATCGAAAATGACAAGAGACGGTGATAGGACGAGAAATATATAACATGACCCTACCCTCTTCCACATCGTCTTGCTAATTCGTATTTTTCATTCGTGGACTTCCACATCAGTGCTCTCTTCTCCCATTATACCAGTGCCACCCCCTCCTCCTCCCTCCCCTTGCCTTGGCGGCTTGGCCAACCCTACGCCACTGGATGAGATATCGACCATTAACTGTATAATCATGTTATAATTGCATTTAATCCTAAACTCAGAGGAACTGACTGGCGACAGTTAAAATAGTAACCGCTTGCTCGTATCGTCTGATTATAGGGGTGATCTAACATTTTTAATTATAATCTCGAATTTGATTCTTGTTGTGCTTTTCGTCAAACATCTACGCCCACAATCCTTTGCTATAAAATTCAATTATTTGTTATACTTCCATGCTGATGTTTATCTTGTGTCATTAAAATAATGTGGAAAAATGAGAAGGCATTTATACTGTTTTGTAAATAATAGAGATAGTAGAGGTCGAAGACCAGAAAAGATGCCCTCGAATAGACTATATGGACTATAATGGAGTTAAATTAACAGGTTCAGGTACCAGCGGAAGGGGATTTTTTTTCCACAAGAAAACTGATACCATGATTGACAAATTTGGTAGAGGGGTTTTTCGATTGAGGGACCACTTTGTGACGCAAGTGAGGAGTTCATATTTGTTAAGAGAAACTGCGTCACGGTTTTCAACAATTCGCATGATTTCATGTCTGTGTATATAACAAGTCATTAAAAACGCCTTTAAAAAGAAAAAAAGTGTGTGGATTCTAAAATTTTATAGTTATGATCAACTTGACGTTTAGTACAGCTTGCATAATACCATTTTTGAATCTACAAAAAGATACGTTATTTTCTGCAAGGAGCACTCCCAGAGGATTTCTTCAACATTATTCACAAAATGCGTTTTTTTTTAAAAAAGAGAGAAAAAAAAATGCTCATCTGACTTAAGCAAATTTGGTAAAATTTTTCATCTACAAAGATTCCCCTATCTACTGGTACCGATGGAATCTGCCCCGCATTATAGATAGTGTGGTTGTCCGTTTTAGGGCTATCCTGTTTATTACATATTTCGCTTGGGGAAAATGAATTTATTGTTTACCCTACATTGATCACAGCATGATTGATAAAGGTAGTCATTACTGACACAGGCGCTTAGCTTAACAAAACAGAAAAATCTTTTATGTTGTATTCGTATTGAGATATAAACGAGCTGTAAGATTCTATAGGACCCTGACCCTTCTATTTTGTGAAGGGCTGTGTTTAAATTATTACTTTTCCTAAGTCTGACATTGAGCTAATCGATGCATATCATAAACGTTTCTTGATTCTAAAAATCAATTCTAAGATAGTTTTCTTCATTATTGATGTCTTTTGCAGCAACAACTGTCTATTTATGTTCCCTTCATGTTTATATTCTATTGATTTGTTTGTTAACCTAAATAAAGAAATAGATTTAAAACTTGAATTAATAAATACATTAATCAAGATTAAGAAGTCAAAGGAATATTTTATTATAGAAAACAACTTTTGCTAAAATAGTTTTAAGTATTCTATATTCAATTAAGTATATTTATTTGAGGTTGTTGTTGTTGTTCTGTTTAATGGAATTTATATCTAAGCAATGTCAAAATCATAGTACATGACTTTGTAATAGAAAGTAATGTGTGCAGCGCTTTGTAACCGCAAGGAAAAGACGCTATATCAAATATCTTTTGGATTGGATTGGATTGAACAAGTCGACTGTGTATGACATTGCAGGCCATTTTTTTTTTGCGTTCGTTCGTTTTTTAAACCTACTTACCGAAACTATATTTGCCAACCTCCTGTACATTACACTTGTTATAATTGCACTTATTTACACAGATCTGCATGCTAATATTATTGTGTTAACAAGAAATATTAATACAAAAAATACAACTTTAAACAGAAAGTGAATGCTCTTGTAATCCTTATTGTTGTCTTATCTTGTATATACCGATTTAAAAGGAAATGACAAACAAACCAATTACATTATATACGTAATGTCCAGTCACATGTGTGCCTGAATGCTTAATCTCTTGAACGTGTGAACTGTTCATAATATTATATTTGGCTATTTCATTTCAGATCGTTTACAGGGTTTGCTGTCCTTCGGTCTACAACCAATTCGTCTACTATCCACATGGTATAATAATCATTTCGTCTACTTATCATTTGGTCTAATGACCATTTAGGCTAATAGTCATTTGGTCTAATTTCCTTTTGGTTTAATCTCCAATAAGTCTACAACCCATTTGGTCTATTGCTCATTTAGTCTTATTTCCAGTCGGTCTAGTTCCCAGTTTGTCTAATACCCATTTTTTATCTAATATCTATATGGTCTAATAATCACGTTATCAGAAATAACCATAATCATTAAATGATTATTAGACCTTATGGATAGTAGACGAAATGTGCATCAGACAAACTGGGAATTAAGACTAACAGTGGTTATTAGATGTAATAAACAATAGACCAAATGGGTAGTAGACTAACTGGAGACTAGACCAAGTAGAAATTAGACCAAGTGGATATTAGCCTAAATCGGCAATAGACCAAATGATATAAAGACGATATTATTATTAGACCATGTGGATAGTAGACGGGCTGGGTGTAGACTAAATGGGAATACACTAATTGAGTAGTATGCGAACTGGTTGTAGACCAAACGGCAATTCAACATTTACGTATACAGCTCCAAAGATTTCATAACATAACTATGAATAACAAAGAGGACAATTATATTCAAAAATACAAAATTATAGTGATATGAAAATAATAGAGACGAGGAGTAAAGATCAAGCGAGGCCATCTCGTTTTTTTTTTTTTTTTTTTGGGGGTATCATACTGATTATAACTCTAGGCCAGTGCATAATTCCAAAGATTTGCTTTAAACAACATCAATAGTGTGTATGGTGGGGCAGATGAAATCTGACAGTATTGTAGTTTGTTTTTTCTTCGAGGGGCACAGAATCATGTCTAATATACCCAATACCAAACTCGTTGATATATTTGTTTATTTCAGAGTTACAGGAGGGTGCTGTGTATGTGGTATTATAAGTATTACACTGTGCTCACTGCCCCCCCCCCTCCCTCGGGAAACCGTCCCTTGGAGAGGACTTAAAATCGTCGGTCCCCTGGTTGCTAAATTATACACAATGATTACCATGCTCCCTTTTTTAATTTTATTTTTTTTCTGCAACATACAAATCAAATTACATTTCACCAATATATAACACATATATACAAAATATAACAAGTTTTATTTTAATGTGTGTACAATATAATGATAATAAATGATGACATTAGATTAAACAAAATTTAACTGATGATACAATACCAATAATTATTCATAAAGAAAGTTGCAGAAGAAGAAGAGCTATTACAATAAGGGATCGCTTGATAGCGTGATAGCCCGGGGGAAAGAGGGGAGGAGGGGGGTGATGACTAAACAAATTAAAACAAAAACTGGTGATGGTGATGATGGTGATGATGTTGATGTTGGTGATGATGCCGATGATAATGATGATGGTGGAAATGAAGATGAAAATATGCTGATGTAAATATGTCTGACACAGAAAAATTTTATAAGTATACGGGAGTTATAAAGTATAGTGATGGATGTTTTATAGGAATCTGAAAATAATATTGAATATAAATGTATGCGTGCCTGTTCCCGAAGGGCCTTCGGGCATGCGAACATGCTCGCCGAGCTGTGCCAGGTCCTTGTTTTTCTTGTTTGGGTCATTTGCATGCATCGATTGTTGCTAGGTCGGGCAACCATGCAGCTGCAGGGGAGGCGTGGGGCGTGGCGCAGGTGAATGTGTTTGCGTACCTTGGGGCTCTCTGGGACCTGGGCCCGTATTCAATTCAATACTTAAGTACAAAATTTAAGCTTTTTACTTAGTATTTGGCTTAGATAAAATACTTAGCCAATTTTGGTATTCAATTCAAACTTTTGTCTAAGTATTTTACCCTAAATTTAAGACAGCTCCCTACCAGACTTAAGCCAATTATTTGGAGGCCTTGATTGGCAGGCATATGGTTTTCTTACGCAGTATTATAACCTGCGCACAATTATATTAGCGCGCATTTATTGCGACGCGTTAATTGCGCATTACTTTTGATTGACCGTGTGATGTCACAATGCTTATCAGAAAGTATTTTACTTAGATTTTGTCTAAGGTAAGTAAAAGTCTAAAATGCGATTTGAATACGAGATAAGTAAACTTCTTAGCTTAGCCATTTACTTAGTAAATTTCTTACTTATTCTGAGTATTGAATTGAATACCGGCCCAGGGCCCGTATTCAATTCAATACTTAAGTACAAAATTTAAGCTTTTTACTTAGTATTTGGCTTAGATAAAATACTTAGCCAATTTTGGTATTCAATTCAAAATTTTGGCTAAGTATTTTACCCTAAATTTAAGACAGCTCCCTACCAGACTTAAGCCAATTATTTGGAGGCCTTGATTGGCAGGCATATGGTTTTCTTACGCAGTATTATAACCTGCGCACAATTATATTAGCGCGCATTTATTGCGACGCGTTAATTGCGCATTACTTTTGATTGACCGTGTGATGTCACAATGCTTATCAGAAAGTATTTTACTTAGATTTTGTCTAAGGTAAGTAAAAGTCTAAAATGCGATTTGAATACGAGATAAGTAAACTTCTTAGCTTAGCCATTTACTTAGTAAATTTCTTACTTATTCTGAGTATTGAATTGAATACCGGCCCAGGCGTGCATGGGTTTGAAAACTTTGAATGCATGTTGGTAATATAGTTGTGTCTAGGCTACGGCCTACTTATTATTGTACATTAAATATCATGAATGTTCATGTCTACTGCCTCGCTCTGGTGACCACAATAGTGACAAACGTGACATTCACGTTGGTAACAAATTAATTTGTTTGCTATTTTTGCTATTTTTGCTTGTTTCACTTTGTATATCATGTTATGATAAGGCCTTCTTGCCCGCCTATTTATTATTGGTACGTCCTTCACCATTGCAACCACTTTAATCAAATATTAGTTTTTTATCTAGGGGAACCTATAATCTACAAGCTAAGCTTTTTAATAGCTTCTTACATTTCACCCTGTATAACCTACCATTTAATACAATTAATTTCGACGTCTTTACATAGACTTGATTATAATGTCATGCTTTGAGTATATTTCATATTATGTTCTAATTTTGTGATTTATGTGAAATTCTGTTTTGTGAAATGTGAAACAAATAAACTTGAAAATTGAAACTTGAAAACTTGAATTATTAGCATTCAACGTGTAAACATCAATCAAAATAACATGCACGTTTAAATTAGCAATAGCCTATCATAAGACGCTTGAACATTTATTCTAAAAATGGGGAACGAGTCAGTGGCACCCCCCCCCCCACAAAATATATATACTGTATATACATATAAAAATAATAATAATCCGCTCGTGACTTCAATAACCAGCGATTTACTTTTCTCTTTGTGTATAGCATGTACTATGTCTTCTTCAATCAATATTACCTGTCAAACAACACCCAACTACTGTATGATATAGATCACCCGGCTAACAAGTGGGTCTAGATATGCCCCAAATGTCTGACAAGCAAATACAACGAATATAAATGCACAATTAATTACCGTGTTCATCAAATTTCTAAGGGATAAGGTTATAATATCTTGTTTGTTTGTTTATTTATTTGTTTGTTAATTCATATGTTTGTTTACCGGAGGACAGCTGCACATTTGTATTCAATTACGGCCAGTGGCGTACCTGGGGTACTCCGTCAGGGGGGGCAAGCGACCGAAACAAAACAAAAAAGGCGATGCAAATTTTCACTTCTGGCGAGCGAGCGAGCAAAAAAACATATCTTTAAGTAATGTTTGGTATATAAACTGGTATTGTTGCAAGTCGGGGTGGGCACATTCATTTGTTAGCGACGTTAATTTCATTTTTGCAAGCGAGCGTAGCGAGCAAGAAAAAATCACTTCTTTTTTAATAATCGCCACTTAAACTTGGTTCAATTGTCCCATACCGGGTGCGGGAACAATATTGTGTTTAGGGTGATTTTACACCCATTTTAGCTAGCGAGCGAAAATACACCTTTCTCTCAATGAATTGCTATGTAAAATTTGTTTCATTGTTGCAGGTCGGGGCGGGCACAATCGTGTTTAAGGCAATGTCAATCCCATTTTGGCGGGCAGGCAACCCCCCTATATACATTTCTCTTTTTAATGATATTGTAGCAGGTCAGTGGTGGGCACATGATTCCACGAGCTAGCTAGTGAGCGTAGCGAGCGAGCGAAAAAACACTTCTCTTTTTATTGAGAACATGGTTCATAAACTTGGTTTCATTGTTCCATGACAGGGACGTGATTATTAAAAGCGGTTTTTCTGTTGCAGGTCAGGGCTTACACAATCATGTCTAAGGTGATGTTAATTCCATTTTGGCGAGCGAGCACACCAAAACTTCTTTGAATAACGTTTGGTACATAATTATTAACTGGTTGTTGCGGGTTGGGGCGGGCACGTTAATAGCGATGTTAATTTCATTTTGGCGAGCGAGCGTAGCGAGCAAGAAACAAAATCGCTTCTTGTTTTAATAATTGCCAATTAAACTTGGTTCAATTGTCCTCAATGAATTGGTGCATGTCGGGGGTGGGTACAATCATGTTTAAGCCAATGTCAATCCCATTTTGGCGGGCAGGCAAAAAAAACCCACATCTCTCTTTTTAATGATATTGTAGCAGGTCAGTGGCGGGCACATTTGTTAGTAATGTAAGCATAATTCCACTTCGGCGAGCGAGCGAAAAAATCACTTCTCTTTTACTTTTAGTGAGAACATGGTACATAAACTTGGTTTCATTGTTCCATGTTGGGGCGGCACAAGCGTGATTTATAGTAAAAGCGATGTTACTTCTATTTTGGCGAGCGAGCGTAAATTTTTTTAATGATGATTGGTACATAATTTTCAGTTTTTTGTTGCAGGTCGGGGCTTACACAATCATGTTTAAGGTGATGTTAATTCCATTTTGGCGAGGGAGCGTAGCTAGCGAGCAAACCAAATATTCTTTGAATAACGTTTGGTACATAATTATTAACTGGTAATTTGTTGTAGGGTTGTTGGCGATGTTAATTGTAAAGAGAGCGTAGCAAGAGAGGGTAAAACAAAAAATCAATTTCTTTTAATGTTGATTAGTACATGAACTTGGTTTATTGTTGCAGGTCAGGGCGGGCAAAATCATAAAGGCGATGTTAATTCCATTATGGCGAGCAAGCTCGAACCAAGCTGGAAAATACACTATTCTTTCAATAATAATAATTGGTACGTAAACTTAAGTTTTTTGTTGCAGGTTGGAGTGGACACGATCATGTTTTAAGATGATGTTAATTCCATTCGGCTAGCGAGCGTAAAATATAATTGTCTTATGGTGATTGGAACATAGATTAAAATCTATACCCTAGCAGGTCGGGGCCTTATTATTATTTTTTTTTTTACTGAATTGCTGCAAGTTGGGGCAAGCACAATCGCGCTTAAGGCGATGTTAATTACATATTTGGGAGTGAGCGTATAGCGAGCGAGCAAAAATACTCTTTTCTTTCAATGATCATATAAACATAGATCTTTATGTTGCAGGTCGGGGTGACACAAATCAACTCATATATCAATCACTAAAATCAATCAATTCATCAATTCTGGCGAGCGAGGAAACAATATCTCTTAAAATAACGTTTGGTACTTATTTACTGGGATTATTGTTGCAGGCAAGGGGCGCACATATTTTGTTAGAAATGTCAATTCCATTTTGGCGAGCGAGCATAGCGAGCAAGCAAAAAAATCAATTCTCTTTTAATAGAAATTAATACATAAACTTGTTTTTATTGGTGCAGGTCGGGATGGGCGCAATCGCGTTTAACGCGATATCAATTCCTTTTGGCGAGAGGGCAAAAAACACTTCCATTTTTAACGATATTGTTGCAGGTCAAGGGTGGGCACAATTGTTTTCAAAGCAATGTCTATTCCATTTATTCGCGAGCGAGCGTAGCGAGCGAGAAAAAATGAATTAGTCTCTTTTAGTAACATTTGGTTCATAAATTGGGTGTTATTGTTGCCATCGTTGAAGGTCGGGGACCGTCGGGGCAGGCACAATTGTATTCTAGGCAATGCTAATCCTTTTCTTTTTCAGGGGACGAGCAAGTGAAAACAATTAATACAAAATAGGCTAGCAAGCAGCTCGCGCCAGCGAATAGTTTCAATTTGTTATATCACTTATATTTTCCTATTTTCATTTGTCTCTTTCAGGGCCGTATGCGGAATATTTTTCTGGTGGGGGAGGGGGAAAGATGCGTAAAAAGTTTTCGAAGAAACTCAAAAGCGAAAGGAGTGATGAGGGAGTTCGAGCGACCGAACTGGTCATGAGGGTACTTTTGCATTTCAAAAGTAGAATTGAAGGATTTGGTATAGGCCTACACTACTTGTGAGCTTTGTTAAACATTTTCAGAAAAAAACTGTACGTTTTCAAAATATCTGGGATCAACTGCCCCCGGTGCGTACGGCCATGGTCTTTTTTTTAATTTCCCCATTTTTTCTTTCCTTTTCTTTTCCTTTTTCTTCCCTTTCTCTTCTTCTTCCTTTTTCTTCTTCTTCCTTTTTCTTTCCTTTTCCTTTTTTTTTTTTCTTTCTTTCTTTTCTTGTTTTCTTTTTTTTTCTTTCTTTTCTTTCCTTTCCTTTTCTTTTCTTTCCCCTTTTTTTCTCTTTCCCCTTTCCTTTCCCTTTCCCCTGGAGCCCGTCAGGGCACTCTGCCCCTGCCCCCTCAGGTACGCCACTGATTACGGCATGTTTCCATGAACAAAATTCCCCAAAAAAAAGCGTGATTGCATGATATCATTCAATATGATGTGCAAGGCATTGGCATTGCGTAATATCTCTGGAAAAAAAATATATAAAAATCGTGTAGCCGTCCCATGCGCGCATGCGCACTAAATTAGATCGTACCATACCATATATCATAATTTAATCTTGAGCTAGCTTGAAACGTTATCACCGCGCCTATAGCCTGCATGCCCCAACAAACAGTGCGATTCCTCTAACTACTAGCTAAAGAAAGTCAGAATGTTGACTCTGTCTGACATCAGCATTTCTACGACGTGCCTTTCTTTTACTGGATTTTTCTGTCTTAACAAGGCACTCAATTATTTACCATCACCTGAAAAATACGCCGACAAGAGCCGTCATAAATGGCGAAATGCGATATGCTCCCTCATCCACGCCCTGATCGTGGGAATCTTTGGCACGTACTGGTAAGTTTATACGCCGAACCTTCGGCAGGGTTAAGCCTGATGCTGACTTGCGTGAGCTTGCAGTACAGTCGAGGAGATGATGAACCGGAACAATTGCAGAATACCCTACCACGGTTTTACAGAATTAGAACTAACAGTCAAATATTAGAAATATAGAACTAGTAGAAGCCAATGGAAGAGTACCAATGACCATCGACCAACAGTCTGACTCTGACAAATATTAGAAAAAGAGACCAACGACCCAACGACCATCGACCAACAGTCTGACAAATATTAGAAAAAGAGACCAACAACCATCGACCAAATAGTGAGGCATATTTGTTTAAAAGAGCCAATGAGTGATTTCAAGTGTTGAAAGCTGGTGTTGGTGTTGTGAGAACACCAACACCAGCTACAACACCGAACTTGAAATCATGCTGGTGTTGAGGTTGACCTCGGAAAATATGACGCATTTCCGGCAGTCTGTGTTGAGGGCTGGTGTTGAATGTCGTCTGCTGAACCGAGTATCGCGGTTGGTGTTGACGATTTACGTGTAATTTTCCCATTCACCAACACCAGCCCCTAGGGATTGGGAAATTCGTGATTTCAAGTTTGGTGGTGTTGGTGTTGCAGTATACCGCAGGTAACTATGCGTGCATCTGTCAAGAAACTCACGATCAAGCCAAGGTAAAATCCATTTTCCCGTCAAAACAACTGTAAATGATGGGAGCTATATACGTTTTTCAAGAGAAATGATATTTTCTCTATTCATTTTTAATATGACTTTACATTTGATATTTGATATGATGTAATTCATTGGAATTTCTGAAAGGATTATGCTTTTATCGCAAGACTTTTCGCCTGTAGAGTGACGTCACTCGGCGTTGAGGCTGGTGTTGAGCTATCGATAACGTGATCGGTATCGTCCTTCTAAACTGACCGTCGGTGTTGGAGCTCGGTTTAGCAGCCTTTCCACGCTCTCAACACCAACACCAACACCAACACCGTACTTGAAATCACTCAATGACCAACGACCATCATCCAAGGACTCACAAATATTAGAAAAAGAGACCAACGACCCAACGACCATCGACCAACAGTCTGACAAATATTAGAAAAAGAGACCAACGACCATCGACCAAATAGTGAGGCATATTTGTTTAAAAGAGCCAACGACCAACGACCATCATCCAAGAACTCACAAATATTAAAAAAGAAGCCAACGACCATCGACCAAAGACTCACAAATATTAAAAAAGAAGCCAACGACCATCGAGCACCCACCAATAGTCTAGTCTAAGCACAAAACTGTTTTTCTTTTGTATTTTTAGCACGAGACATTCCACTATTGTAAGCACAAAACTATTATTTTTCTTTTGTATTTTTAGAACGAGACATCACTTGTTAATTAAAAAAGCACAAAACTATTATTTTTCTTATGTATTTTTAGAACGAGACATTACTTGTTGATTAAAATATCTAATTAGGGTCTTTGAACGCAGACTAAGCAGTGTAAGAGGGGGAAAATTTCTAAAAATAGTCATTTATGACATGTAATTGTACGCATGAATATGTGAATAAAAAATTCATAAAATAGTGTGTGGCAAAAATAGTCAACTGTGACTAATTGCCAAACAAAATCAAATCAAGAAGAAGAAGAAGGGAAGAAGGGCACAAGGTACAAACAAATACGTGTGTGGGACTATAAACGGGCTGGACATTTTGTGTTACTGAAATGTGCTCAGAATTCAAGTAATTCATCTATTAAATGACTATAACAGACAATAAACAAGACAAAGGTAAGGACAAGAATCAGTGCTTATCAATATAACAGACATTTTGCATGAAATACCATCAGGAAAGCCATCTAAATTTGTCACAAATTAGCGACAAACACACCAAATTCAGCGCTGCAATGACGCACAAAACGGCGTAGAATTCAACTTTTCATCCACCAAATGAATTCAAACACTTATACAATTATACAATCTTCAATACCTGTATCACCGTTATCGCAAACAATAAAATCACAATCTATATCTACGGCTAATATATGAAGACTAACATTATGGTAGGGTATTCTGCAATTAAGCCGATGAACCCAAGCCAAGAGTAAAGACAATTATAGTTAGACTAGACGGAAATAACCATCTACCTGTAGTAGTACTAGAACTAGTAGTATGGGGATTAAAAAAAATAAAACTGACATTTGTCGACCTTCCCCATAGCCATAGGCCTACACACTAACACAGGGGGTGCGTGGGACGGTGGGAGGGGAAGTCCGTGCACCCTAGACCCTATTCTAGTAGTAGGCCCTAGACTAGATCTAATATAATAATTAATATTAATATTATAATTGAGTTGATTTTAATGTTAATATTAATAAACTAGTAAAAGAAAAATTAGTGAAACTGAAAGTTTGAGCAAAAACCGATTAAATGTAGGTCTAGATCTAGACTTAGACCGAAGATTTCTGTCTCTTTCGTTCGTTAGCCTCTGATTTGGGTAGGGTCGGCTCCTCTCTATAGAGACAGAAGTGAACCATAGCAATTGCATTGCAAACTACCACCTCCGTCCGGGTGGTAAACTAATGCCCAAAATACTACATTTTACCCGATGCATATCCGATGCATTTATAGTTTAAAATTAGCTATAGGCTTAACTACATCGGTTCCACTTACCAGATTGACTGTATGATGCGTTTAAGGGTCTTTTTTCTGGATTTTCATCGCCGAAAATGAGCTCCGTGTTGAAACTCTTGCAGCCGTATTTTAAACTGTTACTGCGCATGAAGGAAGATGACGTCATCCATTGACAGTAATGTATATGAATATTATTAATATTATCATCATTATTATTATTCATCTTTTCTATTTCAGTTTCTTCTCCAACCCTGAGCTGCAAGAAGACTTTGTAAATGGCTATACACTGAGCTCCGAAATCATCATTGCTTTTAGTGGAGGTAAATGTTCTCTCTCCCTCTCCCTCTTCCTCTCCCTCTCCCTCTCCCTCTTCCTCTCCCTCTTCCTCTCCCTCTTCCTCTTCCTCTCCCTCTTTCTCTCCCTCTTCCTCTCCCTCTCCCTCTTCCTCTTCCCTCCCCTCCCTCCTCTCCCTCTTTCTCTTCCCCTCCCCCTCCCTCTTCTTCTTCCCCTCCCCCTTCCTCTCCCTCTTTCTCTTCCTCTCCCTCTTCCTCTCCCTCTTCCTCTCCCTCTTCCTCTCCCTCCTCTCCTCTCTCTTCCTCTCCCTCTTCCTCTCCCTCCCTCTCCCTCTCCCTCTTCCCTCTCCCTCTTCTTCTTCCCTCTCCCTCTTCCTCTCCCTCTCCTCTCTTCCTCTCCTCTCTTCCTCTCCCTCTTCCTCTCCCTCTTCCTCTCCCTCTTCCTCTTCCTCTCCCTCTCTCCTCTCTCCTCTCCCTCCTCCTCTCTCCCCTCCCTCTCTTCCTCTTCCTCCCCTCTCCCCTTCTTCTTCTTCTCCTCTCTTCCTCTTCCTCTTCCTCTTCCTCATCATCTTCCTCTTCCCTCCCCCTCTCTTCCTCTTCCTCTTCCCCTCCCCTCTTCCCCTTCTTCCTCCCCTTCCCTTCCTCCCCTTCCTCTTCCCCTCCCCTCCTTTCCCTCTTTCCTCTTCCCCTCCCTCTCCCTCTCTCCCTCTTCCTCTTCTTCCCTTCCTCTTCCCCTTCCTCTTCCCCTCCCTTCTTCTTCCCCTTCCTCTTCTTCTTCCCTCCCCTTCCTCTTCCCCTCCCCTTCCTCTTCCCCTCCCCTTCTTCCCCTCCCCTTCCTCTTTCCCTCCCCTTCCTCTCCCTCTTCCTCTTCCCCTTCCCTCTCCCCTTCCTCTTCCCTTCCCCTCCCCTTCATCTTCCCCTTCCCCTTCTTCCCCTCCCCTTCTTCCCCTCCCCTTCCTCTCCCCTTCCTCTTCCCTCAATCCCCTGCAATCTATCAGCCCTATTCTACAGCTGCTCCTTATTTGATGCAGCCAGAGACTGACAGAGTTAGGCTCGGTTCAAGGCTTAGTGGAATTGTGTTTAAGTTTAGCTGTTCCTGCAGGCTTCTCAGTCAGAGCTTGTTGTCCAGATTAGATAGAGAAAGAGATCCTAGTCTTTATTTGTTTGAAGGTAGCCCCAAAGCAAGGGCTGCAGTACATATATACAGACTACCAAGCAAACACTCTGCTGATGGTTGGTAGGGCCCCAGAAATGGAAATAAAGACAAGACTGATGAAACAAAAAATGTATTGTAAAAAACTTTTGCCAATTGTTATGGACAGTATCACAGTAAGCATTATTTGTTTGACACCTGGACTAATTGCTAAGAGTTGAATGCACACAAGTTTCTAGTTTTGCAGAATTTGATATCTTTTTTACCCTAAACTCGCAGCGCAAAACAAATTTACTTGAACATATCACAGCGTGTGCTGAGGAGGATTGATTTTAGGGTTAAGGCACTTGACAGTTGACACCCTTCATTAGTGTGCTTTCGTTTTGGGCGGCGATGGAGCCTGCAACGGTAAAAAAACTGCGACTGTATCGTCGGGCATGCGAAGTGTCCGTCCTGCGAATTACTCATTTCGTTTTTCACAACTGCAACGACTGGCCAACTTGATCACCTGATATGCCTGATCATTTCGATCGCGTGTTATTCGAAATGGCAAATCTTCACCGAGTGAGAGAATGTTTACTTCTCAGTTATTGTTTGGATATCATTGACGAGGATGATTTTACTCTTCTTTATGATATCAACAAGCCTACAAATATTGGTCAAAATCAAGTTTGCTTGCAAGAAAGTCATTCGTACATGGGCCCTACATCAAATTTGGCAGTTCGTCGTCGCGTTTTCGGGGCGACAGTAAAACCGTCGTAGATTTTCGATGACCGACGAACCTCCAATTACGCGCATGCGCAGACGGGTCCAATACCTGGTTTTACCGTCGCAGGCTCCATCGTCGCCCAAAACGAAAGCACACTATTAACTGGTAACTAGTCACTGCACCGCTTTGAGCCAATGTATTGTGAACTTGTTATATAATTTGAAGAGTTACAATTACATGTAACCTTTACCTGTGTCCATAGCATTGTACATTTATGTACATGTATATGCATACCATCCTCTCCCCATGAGAGATCACCAATTTACATCTTACTTGCTGACTTATCAATGATTTTAAAGATAAACAGCCAGTGAGTGCCAGTCCAATATTTTGATAGACTTGTCACAGATAAGTCTGTTTGATGTTTATCTTACGTGTACATGCTGGATTGCGTAAATTTGAAGTATGAATGGTATAAATTTGTGAACATGTTGCTGCTGTCTTGCATTTTATAGCGATATGGTCTTCCCCTCCTTTCTTGAGATGTCATCTTTATTTCCTACATGTAGTATGTAAATGGTTGTCACAAATGTTGTGGTTAAAATGCCTCTATTTTGTCATGAGGTCATGTGCTTGGAGCCAGAAGGGTGTTAACTTTTGTAGTTTAACAGACTAAACTTCCTTCTGGCTCTAAACAGAAAAGTTGAACCCCTGTAGAATAAAGAAGTGTATCCTTAATATTCAATTATTGTGACATGAAATAATTTAAAGGTATTGGTGGCAGTGGGTAAAGATTACATGGTCTTTATTTTGTTTTTGTTTTGTTTTGTTTTTACTTTTACTTTGTTGTTGTTGTTATTGTTCTAAGTGTTGTTTATTCATGCTGATGAACATATTTGATTAAATCAACTGAAATCAACCTTTTTTTTTTTAACTTGCATCTTTTTACAGGGTACTTTGCCTATGACCTTCTGGACTTGATGGCTCATAATGCTTTCTCTAGCTCATGGCCGCTCTACACACATCATCTTGTGGTGAGTACATGAACATGAACAACTCTCAACCTTCATGTTGCCGTAAGTAATATAGCACGGCTGATGCCAGCAATTAATTAATCCCCACCGTTCTTGGCTATTTTGTAGAAGGAAATCCTCGTGTGAAATCTTTGCCAAAATGCCGATGTTAGTTATTCAGTTTCAGTTTCGTTTTCATTTTATTGTCTAATGGAAATTAGCTTTGCTCTCATTTCATGTACAACTTTAAATATCATAATATACATAGATAGATATGATAACGTGATAAAACAGTATTCAGTATTTTCAGTTTGGCTTGCATAGAGGGGAAAAAGTGGGTATAGTGACACACATGACCGAGAAAATACAAAAGAACTTGGTATCACGAAGCGGACTGATTGTATGTACGGATAGAGAGAGAAACAAAGGAATTTAGGAAATGTTGAGTATGGCAGTTAATTGATCTGGGATGTTTACGAGAGCGCATGAAAACAAAATATGGAAACGGTGATTTGCATTATTTAAATGTGTTTTACTCCTAGAATGATTTGTGATTTGCATGCTTCTTTCAGATTCTGAAAAAACCAAAACAAAAGCTGATAAATGAACTGAACAATGGAATGATTCACGTGTAGAATACTCTCTGCACAATACACAGCTTTCTTACTAGTGCGAGTTTACAAGGTTTTGGCAATGCCACAGTGGACGGATGTACGTAATATTTCTATGTGAAAGAGTGTCGGTGGGAAAGGAGGTAGCATCTAAAGGCTTGTTCAGATGTGGTGCAGTAAACCGCCGCAAAAAAGCCGCTGCGCTTATTTTTATGTGTAAATGAATGGCAACTGCCCGCAACAAATGACTCGTGCATATTCACTGAGCTCTGTGTTATAAGATACAGAAATGGGAAGCGAATTACACTATATATCTGGGGGGGTGTTTCACAAAGATCCTAAATTGAACTTATCTCTAAGTTGGACTTAAAAATTATGGAGAGCCATTGGTAGCCTTAAAATAAAATATATTCAAAGGCGAAAATTAAAGTATTTTAGACTTTTTATCAAGTTCACATCAAGAACATGACATCTCCTTGATAATGGAAAATATGAATGATTTGAATCAACATTTTATGCCATTTAAAATAACTTTTACAAAATATTTTCATGGATGCTAACGGCTTTCCATAATTGTTAAGTCCAACTTAGAGATAAGTTCAACTTAGGATCTTTGTGAAACACCCCCCAGGGCTTCTCAAAGTCCGGAGAGAGGCATAAAGCAAGAATAATGTACAGTTTCTCAGCACGACATGGGCATCTCCATTTTCTTGATAACGTGATGTACTACCGGTATGCGAAGTTGTTTATCAAGTAAATGTATTCAAAGTTATGGATCCTTCCAACCCAGGTGTGTGTGGTGATGAAACATTTCATTCACCTGCTGTTATCCTTTGTATTACAACTGCCAGAACGCAAATTGCATTTATAAAATAAGTTGGTGCTCTTTTGGGGTGAAGGTTTCGCATAAATGAAATAGATTTGTCAAATGCTATATTTTAGTATTTTCAAACAAATGAGTTACAATTGTCCCCCTTTTATATATCTTTCACCAAATTTAATTTTTATCTTCTCAGCTATAATTTTCCTTCATTGAAATGTAAAGGTTTTGCTCTTGAATTAAACTTTGAATTTCCAACTACATGTACAACTTCGCCTGGTACGTCACATTTTCAAGAAAATTGCTGCCCCCATGTCATGCTAAAAGGCATCACATCATGCCTAGAATATCGTCATTATATATATATATCTCTTGTCCACTTTCATAAAGAATATTATACATCAAACTTCAAAGGGCAGGAATAAATCTCATTTTTCAGAATACCTAAACTTATTCTTAAGGGTGAGGTTTCCTTCAAGGGCTAATAGCCTTTCCAAAAAAACAAAAACAAAAACAAAAGAAACAATGCATAAAACAGGACTTCACATTTACTTTTTCTTTTCGAAGGGGGCCCAATGCAAACTCAGGCCCTTACTTCTAGGGTCTGTACTGTATGCGTGAGACCCATTTTCAAATGTTGAAATTACTAGACGTTGGGCACCCGTGTAGCCCCCCGTGTAGCCCAGGTACCTGTTTGCATTGAGCCCAGGTGTATAATAAATTAATGTCATACATACATGTATATACAGTCAAACCTGTCTATAGCGACCGCCCAAGGGAAACACATAAAGTGGTCTTTGTAGACAGGTGGTCTTTGTAGACAGGTTCCTTTAGTACATGTTTCAATGAGAAACCATTTTCAAGGGAAACAAAAAATGTGGTCTTTGTAGACAGGTGGTCTTTGTGGACAGGTGGTCACTAAAGCAGGTTTGACTGTATATAAGCACATGCTGTGAAAGCTGTAAAGCAAAAGCTGTAAAGCAAAAGCAGGATTCCTAATAGATGTATACATCAAGATCAAACCTCATCAATTGATTAAACTGCATAAGATCTGATATGAAAATCTATGTTATGGCTTGTTCACACATGCCACTGTGAATTGTGGTGGTCAACTGGTGTTTTTTGTTTTGTTTTGTTTTTTTGCTTGTTATTATTGTTGTTTTGTTGTTTTATGTGTAACCTGATAATGAATGGCAAGTAGGGTTTTTTAAAAAGGTTGTGCGCAACAAAGGTCCTACGAACACTCGCAATTAATCTGTGTGTTATAACATACAAAATGTAAACTGCAGTAGTACACTGAATGAAATAAATGCTTTAAAAGGAATGTGAATTGCCATGGTTTCCTATGGCATATATGTGAACAAGCCTCAGGATTACTTAAGTTAAAACTTGAAACTCCTTGTACTCAATGAAGAAAAATATAGGTGATTGAACCTTGGATGTCCATTGTCCACTGTGTACTTAACATGTGAGTAATGTCATCAAACTTTTGCTTAGAACACTTTGCATCAGTTGTAGAAATGCTGTAGCGTAAGTTGTAGCCAAGGTACATGTGGTAGTGTGAAAAAGGCCCGGCAGTTGCCAAGATGTTTTAAACATGTTGAACAGAATCTTCAGGTATTTTCCTCTTTTTTTAATAATAATAAACCTTTTATTTTACCTCCATTTTGGAAACATTTTTTTAAAATGGCATTGTATTACAGTCTCAGATATTTTGGTGTACTTTTATGAAGCATACAGGTAATACATCAATGATAATCTTAACTTCTGAAAGGATTTTGTATTGCACTCTCCGAATGATCTGTCATTCATTTGATTTTCATAATGCCTGCCGAATATCACCCCCTGGAGTGTATTCGTATCGATATGTATTGTACATGTGTATAGTGTACATATTGCACTCATGGTACATGCAACATTGATTCTAGTGTTGTTTTTTCAACTAAGGGTTTTAATTAAATTATTAAGGGTTTAACCAAAAGACAGTCGATTCGCTTACTCGTAGGTTTCTCAATTCTTTAGGATGGCTTGACATAATGACAATCATCCTTAAAGACGTGATGTAAATTGCCTTACTTCCATTTCACTTACAAGTTGTATGTCTTTAGAACGGCCTGACGTAAGCACAGTCCTTGTTGGATAAAGAATTGATTGGTTATGTTAATCGACTTACATTTCATTCGCTTATGTTTCTCCACTCTTAAGGTAACCTTAGATAACGCAGTGATCCGTATAAATGTTAATCAACTTACCTCCAATTTACTTGCGCTCCTCAATTCTTTAGAAGGGTTCAGGTAAGCACGATCATCGTTGGATAAATTCAATTCAATTCGATTCAATTCAAATTATTTTATTTCCATAACTCAATCAAAACATGAAAATAATGCTTACATGAAATGAATATCAAATGACATTTGCAATATAACATAGAAAATGAAACCCGTTTGTAATTATACAATCTTTAATCAATGTCGTAAAGTTCAACGCATTTTAGGATACAAAATATACACATGTAAGTACAGCACATCATAAATTAAGTCGAATTTCAAAGGAAAGGAGAAATTAACTAAAAAGCAGAGCCTGTATTTGTGTGGATTACTAAAAACCTAATACTGATTATACTGTACATATTATTGATTAATGATTTTTTTTTTTAAAGAGATATGAAAAATATATTCATGCACTGCTTGGAAGTATGAGCATTCATACATGTAGGCATATTATGAAAATCACAGCTCGTTAATTGATAAGGAAGGTTTTCATCAGGAAAAATCGGCTCACCTCCGATTCATTTGTGTTTCAAAATTCTTCAAGACGGCCATAAGAAGTTGCAAGTTCATTAGATAAAAAGGGTTTTTATCATTAAACTTGACTCACCTCCAATTCATATGCGTTTTAAAGTTCTTCAAGACAAACCAAGAAAATTGTGAAGTTTGTTAGGTACATTGTGTGAAGAAGAGTTTCATCATAAAAATCGGCTCACATCCGAACCATTTGCGCTTCAAAATTTGTGAAGACAACCCTAAGAAGTTGTATTGCATTTACCTTACCAAGCATTGTGGAGTTATAAACATTCAAGTGATGTCACATGTGTCATATCACTTGGTCTAGAATCGTTGCTATAGTAGGGTTAAGAACATGCATTACAGCAGGACTCAACACTAACAGGCACCCAGGACACATAGGCACCACAAATTTTAAGTCTCGATCCCCAACGTTTCACACTTTTACTAGGACTCATGCATACAGACATATAACAAACTTCAATTTGGACTCCCAACCAAAATAGTTAGAACAGCAATGATGTATGGTTCAGAAATATGAAATGTGAAGACAGTAGAAGAAGGTTTATATATATATTGAGGACAACAGAGATAATGATACGGAAGGTGTGTGGTGTGAAACTGTCTGATGGAAAGAACACAAGTGAGCTCATGGAAAGGTTGGGTCTAGAAGAAACTGGTGGAAGTGATTAAGAGAAATGGATTGAGATGGATGGGTCATGTGCTGATGAACCTGTGAAAAGAGTGTTGGGTTCTAGTAGTGGATGGCATAAGAGGGAAAGAAGACCAAAGATTTCATGGAAAGATATGGTGAAAAAAAGAAAGCAGTTAGGTTGGTCTAAATGAGGAGGATGCTTGAGACAAGAAGAACTGGAGGGAGGGTCAGGGAGTGTCATTATGACCCAAAAGTCAGTAACCTTCCATGAGAGGGAAAATGCCTACTTAAATAAATGATGGTGATGATGACGATGGTGGAGCAACGCTCACAGTGTAATACAGTCACCAGATTCTTAGATGCGGGGTCGGTAAAGTATGGAGCAGAATAGCTTGGACTTGCCCTTTAAATATAATGATTCACTCCAAATTGTGTGTGTGATTTTGATCTTCATTCTCACAATATTTACTGGGTGAATATTAGAGAAGTTCTCACGAGAGCATACACATTAGAAAATGGGAAAATAGGAAAGGAGGCCATACAAATTATGGCATGTGACTATACATGCACTTAAATGCAGATTAAAGCTGAATGTAGTTAACTCATTCTTGAGTATAAAAATAATTGTCGATATTAATATCAACATTCAAGGATATGCTTATTGTTGGTGAGTGTTTTTGTATACCGAGAGGCATAGCAATAGCACAAAAGGCACTCCTTCTTTGCAAATACGCCTACACAAAAATGATAAAAGGTATTGTTCCCCACACCCCTAAAGTGGAAGAGAACGAAGGCCCATTTACACAGCCCAAAAACCATTCTGAAAAACCATTGTATTTTTGGACTGCCATTTACCCTACTGGAAAAACCCATAAAAAACATTTGTGTTTGCTCATTCTGGTGTTCTGGCGAGTAGTGCGCATGCGCAACTTGCCGCTGCTCTGCATGCGATTGCCGTACGGAAGCGAGGAGAGTCACATGACCAAAAACCAGAATCATTCACCAATGTTTTGATAGCGAGCATTTACACTTCTAAAATCTGTGTAGTTCTGCTGGCGTTTAAAAAACAAACACTCCAGCAGTTGGTTTTTCAATTAGGGTTTTTTCGTTGTGTTTACCGGTATAGATGCCTAGCATCTTCCCACAAAACACCGGAATGTGAGAAAAATTGATGATTTTTGCTTGCAGTGTAAATGCAGCTGGAAAGGTAGTTAGTCAAACACTATGGGGTGTGTTTGACAGTGTTTGACAATAATAAAAATACCAAAGTCTATTTGAGCTACATGTATGTAATTCAAGTTTTGAACCTAATAGTATTGTACTAATACATTGTATAAATATATAGTAATGTACACTGTACGTGTAGTGCAGAAAGGCATACTATACACGTTTCTTGTGTATGGAAAATTTAAGATATTCATAAAATCAAGTACATGTACTTCTGTGTAGAAAGTATAATGGCTGAATGTATGTAGTCATCAGTTTGGTGACTTTCCATCAGCCGTACCCTAATCATAGTGATATGGTTAGTGTTATAATATAGGTATATTATTAGGTTTTGGTTTCAGCCGATAAGGTTAGGGTTAGGGTTGCCATAGATTATTTACACCCATACTGCTTAAATGTGCATAATACTACAGGAATAGGATGCTAGCATAGGGCTAATGGGATGAAATTGTCTGTTCAAATAATTCCCATTTTATAATTTTATGTTTGAGTATTTCTTTTTCTTCTTGCCTTTTGCAGGTACTCTTTCTATGCTTCACGATCCTTTCTCTCCGTCAGCTGTATGCCACCATCAACATCGCCATGATCCTGGAGCTCAACTCCATCTTTCTGCACAGCCGACAGCTCCTGCTCATGTATGGCTTCCGCAAGCAGGACCTGGTCTATCGGCTCAACGCCTACTTGAACATCCTCAGCTACGTGGTCTGCCGAATGGGCTCCATGGGGTTTCTCTGCGTCTGGGTTGTTGTGACGGAGCAGGACGTCCCGCCGATCATACGCAAGACTGGACCGTACACCATCGCAGCTATCTTTCTTATCAACCTCATCTTATTCTACAGGCTCATCATGAGTGACTTTGGCAAGAAAAGCAGTGCTAGTTCTAAACAAGATGTTGACATCATGGACTCCTAGCATCCCTTCACTTCACCTTCATCAACATGGCTTCCATTTCATATTTAATTTTTACTACATTTTAGTGTGAGAAATTTATGGATGTAGATTTCATTTGTTCCAAGAGCTTACAGCAACATGTAACCTACGCATTACTGCAATTTTTTTTCATCTCTGAGTCTCTATTCATTTGAGGCTTTCATATATATATATATATTTTTTTTTTTTTTTTCTTTTCTTTTCTAAATACAAATACGTTAAGATGTGTGCGTTTGTGTAGTGCATTATTCACCTATTTGTTTTGGTTTTGCCGTGTTTTTTTTTATGTGTTTTTTTTTAAAGAAGTGCTTCATGTTATTTCTGTAGTTGTCATGCTCACAACAATTTTCGTTTTTCTTAGTGTAAATCACTTTAAAAATTACCTCTTTCCTCTTTGATGAAATACATACTTCCATTTTGCAAATAATTTGCGATCTTTCAGATTATATACATGTGCAATGGTGCTGGTTTTATCTTGTTATAATCTTTTCATTAATAACTACATGTGCTATTATTCATTTTTCTACAACAAAAAAAATGTAATATCGTCATAAAAAGAGACCGTTTTATAACCCAAAGATGGAATATTGAGGTGACCAAAGAAAGGAGAGTACTCTTTAAAAAAAAAATATTTAAACAAAAATCCCCCATGTTTTGATACTCTATGAAGTGCCTGACTGCTGTATCAGGTTTGCCCTTTATATATAGAGCTTAAACTAATTGTAAATGTATGAGTGAGATAGTGAAACTACATGTAGTTCATGAGTCAAATGAAACATTGTATCTTTCAACCATATAGTTATTGCATCTCGTCAATGCAAAAATATTAAATATTTGTTATATATACGTGTAATACAAATTATCATCACAATCATGTTTGAAAACAGACTCTAAATTCAATTTAAGGTGAAAAAAATGTCGGGTTTAATGCTCTTGTTCACATTTTATCAATTGATACAGTCAAAGTTTGTTTTATATACATGTATTATATGTACTGTAGATGGCTGAAAATTGTGAAGTTTCCCTGTATGCAGTAAAGATCCATTTTTTAAAAATTTTAACATTGATTATTCGCTGATGATTTTCAACACAAATGAATGGAATAAATATGTTCAAACATGAAACATCCTTTGATCGAACGCGAGTTATCCATTTGGGTTGGACAAAAATTGTACATTCGGTGAAGCATGCATGAATGGTAAAAATAATGTAGGTTAGTGCATGCATGCACTCTGCCAGTCAAATCCCTAGATTATTCCTTCTATGTGTTAGTATTTTGTAACCCAGAGTCATGGATTAGTAACAACACTTGACAGGGGGATATGGAGCTGGGATTCACAATAGTATATTATGTTTTCTGAATTAATTACTGCTACAAAGTACAAATGCATTATATAACCGAGGCTTGTCAAAACTGAAAAACCTATGCTTCATTTTGTTTATTGATATTTTGTGAGATTAGATTATCTAAAGAAATATTTAAACATCTACATGCAATATTCTTTTTTATTTATTTATTTTTTGATGGACATGTAGAGCACATACATGCCAAATCAAAAAGGTTTACAAAAAAGGCTAAACTGTTCTATCTAGTACGATATTTGTTTATCTGGTGTTCATATTGTAGACTTGTAGTCCTGTTTTAATACTGGAAAAGATTATGAAGTAGCATCCGATCATTGTGTAATTTCTTGATGAGCCATTATTCGTTCATTGTTCAGTGTTCATTAACCATTCAAGAACAGATCGCCGCATGGACCTCCCAGAATACAAACAGCCCGTGGGACCAACAATATCAGTCTGAAGGACCTTCTGAAAAGTTGTGAGGAGGCTCACAAGGCGATCATGTTGTGGGTTGTCTGTCTCATTAACCATCTGACAAATTCTTAGAAGGACCCCAAGACCATGGGCTGTCGGTCCAGTGGCTTCTGGTGTCATGGGCTGTAGCCTCAACACAGGTCTGCCATTGAAAACAATGTAATCAGTAGAGTACATACTTGATAAAGTATACTTCCTTATGCATTGCTTCTTTCGGTCGTTAGAATAAGAATGAAAAATTACTGAGCGTAGTCTTCTTCCGAATTGTAGGTATGGATCTCCAGTAATGTCTAATCATGATGTGTAATTAAATATCATGAAGAATGATTGCAAGACTTGCTTTTTTATGAGAAGAAAAAAAATCATGAGATTTGTAATCATTATTGGAATGACAAATAATATATTATATGATGTGCCTATTAGTGTTTATCACCTTTTTGCTACATTTATAAATGTTTGTATTCGGTTATTCCTGCAATCATGCATATTCAATTTGTTAGTCTTCCGAGGTTCACATTCACACAAACAATTTTTTGTAATGTTTAGTGTGGGCTATCTATCATGCAATTACCTCAAGGAAAAAGCATGTAAGGTTTAATTTTGAATGGTTGCTTTTATGTTGTATATAAATAGGAACAGTTGTGTGTTATGGGGATTTGGATTTTGGAACCATCAAAATTATAACAAATTCACTAATGAATTTTCACTTAATGAATATCACAAACAATGGAAAGCTTTGAATCAGACTTTCATCCCATGTTCAGATACAAGAGCACTTCTGGAGCAATGTTTTTTTTTCATGAGATATTGCTCAAATAATCTTCCACATAGGAATAAAATGATGCAGAAAGCTCTTAAATTATTGTTCACCTTACTGAGAATTCAACTTTTTCTCCAATATGAAACTATTTCTGTAAACGAGCCAAAGTCTTTCTACCAAGCAGGGTGTGTGTGCTGTTATGCCTTCTGGTTCTGCTCAAATGATGCTGTTTTTTATGCCGATTCAAGTACATGTATATACTTTTACTACAAATCAGGGCAATTTGTTAACAAATTTCTTTCAGCACATCGACTCTCTTTCTTTTACTTTTTTTCTGATAGTTTCCTTGTCTTTTCTAATTTCTACATGTCTTTAATGAATCATGCAAAGGGAAAACTTGTTTGAATTTTTTTTCTACTTTGAGAAACTAAATATGTTGGATACTGTAGTGTGCAGTAAACTTGAGGTTCAATGTGCAACCAAATTGGAATATTCATGTAGTTGTGATTGTATCAGGTCCATTGATTTTCTGGCCTTTTTTGTCTCCAGAGGAGGTGTGGAGGGTTCACATGACACCACCCCCCCCCTCCCTCCTGTACAAAAAAAACGATGTGGGTTATAAGTACAGTATGCAAAATAAAAGATGTGCCCCATTCAGATTTCGAACCCAATAGGCACTTGAAGAAAAAAAGATCTTATAGCTTTATGTCAGAAAATTTATGAATAGTGCCCTCCCCCTTTTTTTCACTAAATTTTGAAACTGCCTCTATCCAGATTTAGATGTTGTACTCCTGATTGTTGTGGTTTGCACGTTGTGCTTTAGAATTGGGAAGGTGAAGTGAGAAACCATAGGGTCCGTAAGAAACAGTGCTAACTGCTTTTGGTGACACAATTGATTTGTGGGGCAGAATTGAGCATTTTTAACACGATCTGTTGTAGATTTATTCTCATATTCATTTCTTGTAAAAGACCTTGGTTGATATGTATTTTAAATTTAAAAAGAAATGTCATATTTGCTGGGCTCTGTAAATGCTCAGCCTTGTGTTGCATTTGGATAATTGTTATGATTGCTATAAATCCTTGAAAAAAATAGAGATATGAAAATAGCTGAAGGAGAAAATGTGCATCTATTGCTGGTAACAATCATTGCCCGATTCCTATTGATAAATTTACTTGTTTGTATGTATGTGCCAGCGAATTTCACCCTGCCCTTTGTATTCTGACAATGCATACGTATTTGATTTAAGGTACAGGCTAAAATAATTCATCACAGGAAATTTCATTTTGTAAGATTTGAGGTTGAGGTTTTTGTAATTTTATAAGGATTTATTCTCTCCCCCTGGACAGCTGCAATGATAAAATTCAAGTAGTAGCCTGGGCAACATTTCATGAAACCGTCACAAGTACAAGTTCGCAGACATCCCATTGAAGCGTGTACATTGAAATTAACACACGTTTCAATAGGATGTCGGGCGAACTTGTTCTGGTGACAGTTTTGTGAAATGATGCCCTGGTGTACAATAAACCCTGAATAAAATAATGTGGAGCCATGGATATAGTAAATTGGCTTTAATGTAAAAATACAGTAATCAGTAATAACGGAAGTATTCAAGATGATGATAATGTTAATAGTGCTGAATATAAAGGTGATGATACATGTGTAATAAGAATTTATATATATCTTCACTATTTATTTTTTGTTTTTTTTTGAAAAATTAGTGCTAGGAAATATATTTTTACCCTTTTTTTTAAATTACACATTGTTTCATGATTCAACTGGACATGTGTGTATAGTTCTCTTGGGAGATTACAACATTTTGTGATTTGCATCTCATATTTAGAAGCGAAATGGCAGAAGAAGTTTAATATTACAAATTAATGTATATGTTAGATGTTGAATTGTTTTATTCAGAATGTATATGATACATCTTTATATTGTTGAAACATGCTTCCTATAAAACATGCAGCTTAGGTAGCTTAGCGAAATGTGGCACAAAAAGATGTGTCTGGAACACAACTGCATAATTGCTGAAAATCATAACTTTATCACACAGAGGTAGAACCACGTTATTAGGATATGGAGCTGGTATATTTCATATACAAAGGCATCTCTATGAGGCTTAATGTTAGCTAAACTTTCATTCAGATATGTCAAAAAAGAACTTTTAAAGAACAAACATCACTAACTATTCACTGAATAGGGACTCTGGCTATTCATTGTCACCTAGTGCTCCAGTGATCTCAAGGCAGCAGACAGCAAGAAACTGTGAATCACTTGGCTTGAGAAAGTCCACAGGAGTGAATGAAAGCTTGCCTACTAAATTTTAATATTGGTG
This sequence comes from Mesocentrotus franciscanus, assembly GCA_037976565.1. Lineage (NCBI taxonomy): Eukaryota > Metazoa > Echinodermata > Echinoidea > Camarodonta > Strongylocentrotidae > Mesocentrotus > Mesocentrotus franciscanus. Next base: position 29,832,659 of record CP137672.1, on the reverse strand, counting down.
GAAGCTTCAACTTTATGTTATAATTACCCCCAACTAATGAAAGTTTTCTGTATCACTAATTATTATGCATTTTGCATTTGAACGCGTCTTTTTGTTGCCTTATCGACATACATGTATTTACATATATCAATTTTATTTTTACCAGTTTAAGAGATAGCTTTAGTATCTGAGCCTTTACAGTATTTGTTGTACTACGTTGAATACAAAGTGTTTGTTTTATAGTGTAGAAAAGACAAGTAAAACAAGTCACCATAGTTTCAACAATGGTGACTTCCCGTCTAAGCTGCATGAGTTGTACAAAGAATTACTTTATATTCTTCAGGCCATTTTAATATTGTGTGAAATGTTTGATATCCAGTGGTTTGATTTGTATGCCTTTAGTGTCTTGGTTTTCTTTACTTTAATAAAAGCAATGTCCACCCTGATATTCAATTGCTTTTTATGATTGAAAGCAGAAAAATTAGAGAAATGGATCTTTGACAGTTTTAGCAAAATCCGATTGAAAATTAGAGAAAGTTTTGAATTTTTGAAGTTCCAATCGATCAAACACAATTTGGCAACTATGTAACATATCTCATGAACTTAGGCGTCTCCCATTTGCATTGTACTAAAAACACCATAAAAATGGACAGTTATGAAATTTTCAGTACAGAGCCAATGGGAGAGGACCTCGAAAGATAGTAGTGTGTCACACAGTTGCCAATTTGTGCTTCATTGATGACAACTTCAAAAAGACATTACTTATTTCTAATCGCATTATGATCAAACTTTCATGAATCCGTTTCTCCCATTTCCTACTTTTATCAAACTAACTAAATATCAGGGTGGACTTTCCTTTTGATTTAGAAAAAAAAAAGCCTCCACACTTCTACATGGTGGATGCCTGGGAAAACTGTATTTCTAGCAAGTGAAGCTTGTATTGTCTTGAAAGATGCATGTATAACATTCTGTTTCTCATGCAGTTACTTCATTTTCATCACATGTTGTGATATGAAATAACACCTAGTCTGGTTTTCAAATCATTTTTGTTGTTGATGATATTCACCCAGGTCTCTTACTCTCCTTTGGTGTTTATTGTTACATGTATTTGGAGTTTTTAATTTTTTATTATTCATATTTTGTGTAGATGTGCAATGCCATGTATGAGACCTCGTTCACACATGGTACCATAAACTACCTAAAATACAACTACCCTTACAAAAGAAAATGACGTAAGCTCAGTGCACTTCATATTTCTGTATCATATAGTGCATAGATTAACCCTTTGCCTACTGGTACCGGGTGGTCAATGTATTAAGCCTATAGGAATTAGAGAATTCAGTAGTCAACATGAAAAGCGAGTATGTTAAGGTGCGTTTACACATCTACTCTTTTTTCATCCCCAGTTGCTGGTCATTTACATGTGAAAATGTTTTATTTAAGTTGGTTTGCAGCATCATATGTGAACAGGTCCAGGAAATTCAGCAATGAAAGGTTCTTCATATTGTTATACACTTTGCTGAGTAACTTTGTTTTTGTATGCAAGGTTTAATCTAGGTTTTATAGTTCTGAAATAATCAATCTCATTTCACATTGGGTATGGTAACTTCTTTTCGATGAAAATTGGTCCCGATACTATGCCAAATACTGTCTTTAAAATACATGTAACCTTGAGGTAATATGAAATATTTGAAAAAATTGAAAAATTTAAAACGGAGTGCTTGATATAACTATATTACATGTACCGGTACTGCCATTTCTACAACATTCAATTGAATTAAAATACTGTCAAACCTGTCTATAAAGGCCATACTGTAGAGGAAACTGCAAAAGTAAACACAGTAGACAGTTGTTCTTTCAAGACTGTTTCTAATAATCATAATCACTCGAAGGAGAAAATCTAGGTGACCAGTTTAGGCAGGTGCTCTTTATTCAAAGAGGTGGCCACTATGACAAGTTTTTACTTTATATGCTTCTTGGAAGTGTTTGCCTGATTTTCCTGTACAGTAGAAACTAGTTCAATAGAACACTTGTTATATCAAACTCTTGTTATGATAGGGAAATTTTGCTAGTCCCAGTCCTTTGTTGTCTACTGTTCTTTTAAACAAGGTTTGCGATCTAACAAGATTATTTCCTTGATCCCAAGGAAACGTTATTACAAGGTTCTACTGTTTCATGATGTTGTATAAAGATGTAATCTTTGTTCTTTTGGGTAATGAAGCAATGGAAAATATAAAAATACATGTAGCTTTATATTGTTCCAACTCTAAATCCATGCAGAAAACCATAAGAGCAAACTTAAAATGTTCTATTTAGAGTGTTGTGGTGGGTTATTTCATGTGAGATAGGATGGATTTGAAATTGAATTTGCTTTTTTTTATCACATGAACTGATTTTATTTTCTTTGCGTCTTGTGATTTCCTGATGCACATAATCATCTCTGGATGAAGTCACGGGTTAACAAGTTTTTATATTGTTATATTTATACTGGCAACGATTGTCTTTTGTAAGTATTGATAATGGAGATGCATTTGATGTAAAAACATGAAGATTTGAATCATATAAGTGATATTCGTTCTTCTTACATTCTAATCATTGCAATCATGTGCAAACATTTTTTAAGTTTACAAAGAGTGGACGCTGTACGTGACATTGTGAGCAGGCACAGACACTAGCAAGTACTCATAAAAGCATACTGACATTAATCCAAGTTTAAGTTACTAGATTTAGTCCACTGACTTATGGAGCGCCATCCTCATCCCATAGATAATACATCATTTCTGAAACTAAATAGACAAAAATCATGTCCACATAAATTCCATTATATTTATTCATGTTGTTGCAGAATTACAGTGTCAGTGACTTTTTGTTCAGAATAGAGAGCTTGATACTTGGCGATACATAACGCATTGGACTCATTTAAACCATTTTTACTTTTAGTCTACCTTTATGAATACGAGCATATGTGACACGTGAGGCTATAAGACTAGCCAAACCTTGTCAGTCTCGGGTTTGGCAAGTATTTAGCCTTGTGACTGACAAAGGTTTGTGCCTGCAAACTGACCAGCAATCATGATGCAATGAAAAGATATTTACAAATGAATTGATACAAGTACACAATTATGTGTTTTGTGATATGATTTTCATTCAATAAATCAGATATATTTATCTCCAGAATTATCACTTCTGTTATGGATGTTTATTTCAATGGATTGCAGTGAATTGTAATGTCATCATAAAGAGAAGTTCGCACAACTTGAGTAATGGCTATCGTAAACTTTTGTAATTGTAACAATACAATATAATGCGAGCTCTGAAGTTCTACCGTGTTTTTAGATGGAATGGGTCTTCCCTTAATGCTCGCCTCAATGAAACTGTGTTGTCTCCTCTCAGCATTTATACATGTGGACGGAAATAGCCGTCTGGTATGGGGAATTATTTAATAAAACCAGGGGCGGCCGAGTGACTTCCAAAGTGTGGGGGGGGGGGCACACCAAGAAAAAAGAGCACCTATACAAAGGGAAATCTCAAAGCGAAAATATACAATTTTTTAGGCATTGGTATATACCGCTACATTGTGATTACACTATCAGGGATGATTTCAATATTTGTTTCTCTTTATACACCATAAAATATATTGCTTAAGAATCATACTTTGCAGTTGGGTGTGATGGTCTAAATATTAATTTGCGAGCGAGGAAAATTTTAAGATTTGTGAGGTCGCAGTGCGAAAAATTACATCTTATAAAGAGGAAAAAACCCAATCCTGATGGGGTTATAAGCACATTCTCATAACGGATGACTGAAAAGACCTTTGATAAGTAACATAATTATATATATAAATGCGAGCGAGCTTTGGGGGAAATTGCTCTTAGTCGCTAGAAATTAGGGGTGCGTTTAATGATGAGAGGAAAAGGGGACACTTATCAGAAAAAAAGTAGCGCGTGTCAAAGTACAATGGGTAATTATCAGAGGTGAAAATGGGGCATTTCTTACACCTACAAAAAGAGGTACTCACTAGGGATGAAAAAGGGCACTTATGAGAATGGGAAATGGGCATTTGTGGACGGAAAAGGGGCACCCATCAGAGTTTGATAGGTGCATTTATCGAAGGTGAAAAGGGACATTTATGAAAAGGGGATAGGTCCATTATTAAAAAAGGAGAAGGAGCTCGTGACATTGTTAAAAGGGAAATTATCAGAGGCGAAAAGGGGCACTTATTGTACCTGAAAAGGGGCACTTATACTAAAGGAAAATGTGCATTAGTTGAAAGAAAAGGGGCACCGATCAGACTTTAATAGATGCATTTATCGGAGGTGAAGGGGGCACTTTTCCGAAGTGAAAAGGAGTAACTTCTCGTATCTGAAAAGGGTCATTTACCAGAGATGAAAAGGGGGTATTTATAAGAAGGGGAAGGGGCTCTTTTTTAGATGGGGCACTTATCGTTAGAAAAAGGGTAGTTATTAGAAAGGAAAAGGGGCACAAGTGAAAAATATATGGTGCGCTTATCCGAGTTAAAAAAGGGTAGTTATAAAAGGGGAAGGGGCACTTCTTACAAAGGAAAAGGGCACCTCTCAGATTTGAATCGGGAAATTATCAGAGGTGGAGGGGGCACGTATCAAAAGTTAAAAGGGGCACTTACTAGAGATTAAAAAGGGCACTTATGAAAATGGAAAATGGACACTTATTGCAAAGGAAAATGGGAACTTGTCGAAGGAAAAGGGGCACGTGTCAAAGTAAAAGGGGCACTTTTCGGTAGCCTACTTAACAAAGTGCCCCCCCCCCCGGGAAGGCCGCCTCTTAAAAAACTGACATTTGTCAACCTTTCCCACACAGGTCTCATCAAGCAACATTCGATATCAGAGACTGAAGCTTTCGGTCAAATATACATGTAGCTAAGGTTCCGTGATCCAATATTTTCTCCAGTGTCAACTTTTTCCTGAGCTTTATTTTGTCGAAAGTATAGGGTCAGAGTAACGGTTGCAATTAGGGTTTAAGATTTAGGGTTAGGGTTAGGTCAAAGTATAATTCTGGGTTCACGTTTGAAATGAATTTTTAATGAATCATGCTGAGGGAAAACTTGTCTAAATTTGTGTTTCTACTTTGAGAAACTAAGTATATTGGATACTGTGGTGTGCAGTAAACTTGAGGTTCAATGTGCAACCAAAGGTTATTGAAATATTCAAGTAGTTATGATTGTATCAGGTCATTTTGATTTTCGTGCCACTTTTGTCTCCAGGGGAGGTGTGGAGGGGTTCACATGACACCACTCCCCCTCCTGTACAAAAAAAACGATGTGGGTTATAAGTACAGTATGCAAAATAAAAGATGTGCCCCATTCAGATTTTGAACCATATAGGCACTTATAGAAGAAAAAAATCTTATAGCTTTATATAAAATAGTGCCCTCCCCCCTTTTTTCACTAAATTTTGAGACTGCCTCTTTCCAGATTTAGATGTTGTACTTCATCATTGTTGTTGTGGTTTGCACTTTGTGCTTAAGAACTGGGAAGGTGTAGTGAGAAAGCATAGGGTCTGTAAGAAACAGTGCTAACTGCTTTTGGAGACACAAAAACTGATTTTATTCTAAAAATATTGAAGAATATTACTTATGAAGAATGATCATGTAACAGTACATAAACAAATGTATGTTTATATTCAGGGGCGTCACTAGACATTTTTCAGTGGGGGGGGGTGTAGAGGCCACCGATTACAAACAAAACTAGCCACCAATTACCGACAACTATATTAATGCCAATGTCCCAATGTCTAAAATTTAACCGTATAAACCCGGGGCCGGGGGCTAAATTATTTTTCCTACGAACTATGAGGGCGCGTTGCTAGGATTTTATTTTAGGTGGTAGTGAGCACGCAAATCGTGCAAATCACTTACATAGCGCGCTCCACAGGGGGTGGGTGCAGGGAGGGGGTAAACGGGTTTTGCCCCCCTCCCGCGGGAGGCGCGGAAGATTTGTCTTTTCATTAATTTATTAGGGAAAAAAGACGATTCGTTGTACGGTTCTCGACTATCATTAATCCTTGTCTGTACTCAGTTCCCCCTCCCGCGCGAAGCACGGAAGCTTTAACGTTTCATTAAATTATTAGAAAAGAAGATGATTCGTTGTACCGTTCCCGACTCTTAATTTTTGTTTCGCCCCTCCCTCGCGAAGCGCGGAAGCTATGACGTTTCATTAAATTATTAGAGAAAGAAGACGATTCGTTGCACAGTTCTCTACTCTTAATCCTTGTCTGAATTCAGTTCCCCCTCCCGCGCGAAGCGCGGAAGCGTTGATGTTTCATTAAATTATTATTCTTAATCCTTGTTTGAATTCATTTTCGCCCCTCCCGCGAAAAGCGCGGAAGCATTGATGTTTCATTAAATAATTATTACTCTTAATCCTTGTTTGAATTCATTTTCGCCCCTCCCGTAACCTACGCATTACTGCAATTTTTTTCTTCATCTCTGAGTCTCTATTCATTTGAGACTTTCATATATATATATATTTTTTTTTTTTTTTTTTTCCTTTTTCTTTTTTCTTTTTTTCTTTTTTTCTTTCTAAATACAAATATGTTAAGATGTGTGCGTTTGTGTAGCGCATTATTCATCTGTTTGTTTGTTTTGGTTTTGCTGTGTTTTTTTTATGCGTTTTTTTTAAAGAAGTGCTTCATGTTATTTCTGTAGTTGTCATGTTCACAACAATTTTCGTTTTTTTTCTTAGTGTAAATCACTTTAAAAATTACCTCTTTCCTCTTTGATGAAATACATACTTCCATTTTGCAAATAATTTGCGATCTTTCAGATTATATACATGTGCAATGGTGCTGGTTTTATCTTGTTATAATCTTTTCATTAATAACTACATGTGCTAATATTCATTTTTCTACAACAAAAAAATGTAATATCATCATAGAAAGAGACCATTTTATAACCCAAAGATGGAATATTGAGGTGACCAAAGAAAGGAGAATACTCTTTAAAAAAAAATATTTAAACAAAAATCCCCCTATGTTTTGATACTCTATGAAGTGCCTGACTGCTGTATCAGGTTTGCCCTTTATATTTATAGCTTAAACTAATAGTATGTAAATGTATGTATGAGTGAGATAGTGAAACTAGTTCATGAGTTCAATGAAACATTGTATCTTTCAACCATATAGTTATTGCATCTCATCAATGCAAAAATATTGAATATTTGTTATATATACGTGTAATACAAATTAAGGTGAACAAAATGTTGGGTTTAATGCTCTCGTTCACATGTTATCAATTGATACAGTCAAAGTTTATATTATATACATATATTATATGTACTGTAGATGGCTGAAAATTGTTAAGTTTCCCTGTATGCAGTAAAGCTCCATTTTTTAAAATTTTAACATTGATTATTCGCTGATGATTTTCAACACAAATGAATGGAATAAATATGTTCAAACATGAAACATCCTTTGATCGAACGTGAGTTATCCATTTGGGTTGGACAAAATTTGTACATTCGGTGAAGCATGCATGAATGGTAAAAATAATGTAGGTTAGTGCATGCATGCACTCCGCCAGTCAAATCCCTAGATTATTCCTTCTATGTGTTAGTATTTTGTAACCCAGAGTCATGGATTAGTAAGAACACTTGACAGAGGGGTATGGAGCTGGGATTCACAATAGTAATTATGTTTTCTAAATTAATTACTGCTACAAAGTACAAATGCATTATATAACCGAGGCTTGTCAAAACTGAAATACCTATGCTTCTTTTTTTGTCGTTGATATTTTGTGAGATTAGATTATTTAAAGAAATATTAAACATCTACATGCAATATTGTTATTATTTTTTTTGTTTTTTGATGGACATGTAGAGCACATACATGCCAAATTAAAAAAGGTTTACAAAAAAGGCTGAACTGTTCTATCTAGTACAATAATTTTTTTATCTGGTGTTCATATTGTAGACTTGTAGTCCTGTTTTAATACTGGAAAAGATTGTAAAGTAGCATCCAAGCATTGTGTAATTTCTTGATGAGCCATTATTCGTTCATTGTTCAGTGTTCATGAACCATTCAAGAACAGATCGCCGCATGGACCTCCCAGAATACAAACAGGTCATGAGACCAACAATATCAGTCTGAAGGACCTTCTGAAAAGTTGTGAGGAGGCTCACGAGGCGATCACGTTGTGGGTTGTCTGTCTCATTAACCATCTGACAAATTCTTAGAAGGACCCCAAGACCATGGGCTGTCGGTCCAGTGGCTTCTGGTGTCATGGGATGTAGCCTCAACACAGGTCTGCCAATTAAAACAATGTTATCAGTAGAGTACATACTTGATAAAGTAAGATTACTTATGCATTGCTTCTTTCGGTCGTTAGAATAAGAATTAAAACTTACAGAGCGAAGTCTTCTTCCGAATTGTAGGTATGGATCTCCAGTAATGTCTAATCATGATGTGTAATTAAATATCATGAAGAATGATTGCAAGACTTGCTTTTTTATGAGAAGAAAAAAAAATCATGAGATTTGTAATCATTATTGGAATGACAAATAATATATTTTATGATGTGCCTATTAGTGTTTATCACCTTTTTGCTACATTTATAAATGTTTGTATTCGGTTATTCCTGCAATCATGCATATTCAATTTGATAGTCTTCCAAGGTTCCCATTCACACAAACAATTTTTTGTAATGTTTAGTGTGGGCTATCTATCATGCAATTACATCAAGGAAAAAAGCATGTAAGGTTATTTTGAACGGTTGCTTTTATGTTGTATATAAATAGGAACAGTTGTGTGTTATGGGGATTTGGATTTTGGAACCATCAAAATTATAACAAATTCACTAATGAATTTTCACTTAATGAATATCACAAACAATGGAAAGCTTTGAATCAGACTTTCATCCCATGTTCAGATACAAGAGCACTTCTGGAGCAATGTTTTTTTTTCATGAGATATTGCTTAAATAATCTGCCACATAGGAATAAAATGATGCAGAAAGCTCTTAAATTATTGTTCACCTTACTGAGAATTCAACTTTTTCTCCAATATGAAACTATTTCTGTAAACGAGCCAAAGTCTTTCTACCAAGCAGGGTGTGTGTGCTGTTATGCCTTCTGGTTCTGCTCAAATGATGCTGTTTTTTATGCCGATTCAAGTACATGTATATACTTTTACTACAAATCAGGGCAATTTGTTAACAAATTTCTTTCAGCACATCGACTCTCTTTCTTTTATATTTTTTTTCTGATATTTTCCTTGTCTTTTCTAATTTCTACATGTCTTTAATGAATCATGCAAAGGGAAAACTTGTCTGAATTTTTGTTTCTACTTTGAGAAACTAAATATGTTGGATACTGTAGTGTGCAGTAAACTTGAGGTTCAATGTGCAACCAAAGGTTATTGAAATATTCATGTAGTTATGATTGTATCAGGTCCATTGATTTTCTGGCCGTTTTTGTCTCCAGGGGAGGTGTGGCGGGGTTCACATGACACCACCCCCCCCCCCTCCTGTACAAAAAAAACTGATGTGGGTTATAAGTACAGTATGCAAAATAAAAGATGTGCCCCATTCAGATTTTGAACCCAATAGGCACTTGAAGAAAATAAAAAATCTTATAGCTATATGTCAGAAAATTTATGAATTGTGCCCTGCCCCTTTTTTCACAAAATGTTGAGACTGCCTTTATCCAGATTTAGATTTTGTACTCCTGATTGTTGTTGTGGTTTGCACTTTGTGCTTTAGAACTGGGAAGGTAGTCTCAAATTCTCAATACATTGATTTTTAACTTTGAGAAAAAAATGTAAAACCTAGATTTAAATATTATTTTACACACTTGCATGTACATGTTTGCATTTGATTTGTGGGGCAGAATTGAGCACTTTTTAACACAATCTGTTGTAGATTTATTCTCATATTCATTTCTTGTAGAAGGCCTTGGTTGATATGTATTTTAAATTTTAAAAGAAATGGCTTATTTGCTGGGCTCTGTAAATGCTCGGCCTTGTGTTGCATTTAGATAATTGTTATGATTGCTATAAATCCTTGAAAAAAAATAGAGATATGAAAATAGCTGAAGGAGAAAATGTAAATCTATTGCTGGTAACAATCATTGCCCGATTACTATTGATAAAATTACTTGTTTGTATGTATGTGCCAGCGAATTTCACCCTGCCCTTTGTATTCTGACAATGCATACGTATTTGATTTAAGGTATAGGCTAAGATAATTCATCACAGGAAATTTCATTTTGTAAGATTTGAGGTTGAGGTTTTTGTAATTTTATAAGGATTTATTCTCTCCCCCTGGATAGCTGCAATGATAAAATTCAAGTAGTAGCCTGGGCAACATTTCATGAAACCGTCACAAGTACAAGTTTGCAGACATCCCATTGAAGCGTGTACATTGAAATTAACACACGTTTCAATAGGATGTCGGGCGAACTTGTTCTGGTGACAGTTTTGTGAAATGATGCCCTGGTGTACAATAAACCCTGAATAAAATAATGTGGAGCCATGGATATAGTAAATTGGCTTTAATGTAAAAATACAGTAATCAGTAATAATGGAAGTAGTCATGATGATGATAATGTTAATAGTGCTGAATATAAAGGTGATGATACATGTGTAATAAGAATTTATATATATATATATATTATTACTATTTATTTTTTGTGTATTTTCGAAAAATTAGTGCTAGGAAATATATTTTTACCCTGTTTTTTAAATTACACATTGTTTCATGATTCAACTGGATATGTGTGTATAGTTCTCTTGGGAGATTACAACCTTTAATAGAAGAGTGATTTGCATCTCATATTTAGAAGCGAAATGGCAGAAGAAGTTTAATATTACAAATCAATGTATATGTTAGATGTTGAATTGTTTTATTCAGAATGTATATGATACATCTTTATATTGTTGAAACATGCTTCCTATAAAACATGCAGCTTAGGTAGCTTAGCGAAATGTGGCACAAAAAGATGTGTCTGGAACACAACTGCATAATTGCTGAAAATCATAACTTTATCACACAGAGGTAGAACCACGTTCTCTATGAGGCATTAATTTTAGCTAAAATTTCATTCAGATATGACAAAAAATGACTTTTAAAGAACAAACATCACTAACTATTCACTGAATAGGGACTCTGGCTATTCATTGTCACCTAGTGCTCCAGTGATCTCAAGGCAGCAGACAGCAAGAAACTGTGAATCACTTGGCTTGAGAAAGTCCACAGGAGTGAATGAAAGCTTGCCTACTAAATTTTAATATTGGTGGAAGCTTCAACTTTATGTTATAATTACCCCCAACTAATGAAAGTTTTCTGTATCACCAACTATTATGCATTTTGCATTTTGCATTTTAAACGCGTCTTTTTGTTGCCTTATCGACATACATGTATTTACATATATCAATTTTATTTTTACCAGTTTAAAAGATAGCTTTAGTATCTGAGCCTTTACAGTATTTGTTGTACTACGTTGAATACAAAGTGTTTGTTTTATAGTGTAGAAAAGACAAGTAAAACAAGTCACCATAGTTTCAACAATGGTGACTTCCCGTCTAAGCTGCATGAGTTGTACAAAGAATTACTTTATATTCTTCAGGCCATTTTAATATTGTGTGAAATGTTTGATATCCAGTGGTTTGATTTGTATGCCTTTAGTGTCTTGGTTTTCTTTACTTTAATAAAAGCAATGTCCGCCCTGATATTAAATTGCTTTTTATGATTGAAAGCAGAAAAATTAGAGAAACGGATCTTTGACAGTTTTAGCAAAATCCGATTGAAAATTAGAGAAAGTTTTGAATTTTTGAAGTTCCAATCGATCAAACACAATTTGGCAACTATGTAACATATCTCATGAACTTAGGCGTCTCCCATTTGCATTGTACTAAAAACACCATAAAAATGGACAGTTATGAAATTTTCAGTACAGAGCCAATGGGAGAGGACCTCGAAAGATAGTAGTGTGTCACACAGTTGCCAATTTGTGCTTCATTGATGACAACTTCAAAAAGACATTACTTATTTCTAATCGCATTTTGATCAAACTTTCATGAATCCGTTTCTCCCATTTCCTACTTTTATCAAACTAACTAAATATCAGGGTGGACTTTCCTTTTGATTGAGAAAAAAAAACCTCCATACTTCTACATTGTGGATGCCTGCAAAACCATATTTCTAGCAAGTGAAGCTTGTATTGTCTTGAAAGATGCATGTATAACATTCTGTTTCTCATGCAGTTACTTCATTTTCATCACATGTTGTGATATGAAATAACACCTAGTCTGGTTTTCAAATCATTTTTGTTGTTGATGATATTCACCCAGGTCTCTTACTCTCCTTTGGTGTTTATTGTTACATGTATTTGGAGTTTTTAATTTTTTATTATTCATATTTTGTGTAGATGTGCAATGCCATGTATGAGACCTCGTTCACACATGGTACCATAAACTACCTAAAATACAACTACCCTTACAAAAGAAAATGACGTAAGCTCAGTGCACTTCATATTTCTGTATCATATAGTGCATAGATTAACCCTTTGCCTACTGGTTCCGGGTGGTCAATGTATTAAGCCTATGGGAATTGGAGAATTCAGTAGTCAACATGAAACGGGGAGTATGTTAAGGTGCGTTTACACAGCTACTCTTTTTTCATCCCCAGTTGCTGTTCATTTACATGTGAAAATGTTTTATTTTAGTTGGTTTGCAGCATCATATGTGAACAGGTCTAGAAAATTCAACAATGAAAGGTTGTTCATATTTAATGTTATACACTTTGCTGAGTAATTTTGTTTTTGTATGCAAGGTTTAATCTAGGTTTTATAGTTCTGAAATAATCAATCTCATTTCACATTGGGTATGGTAACTTCTTTTCGATGAAAATTGGTCCTGATACTATGCCAAATACTGTCTTTAAAATACATGTAACCTTGAGGTAATATGAAATATTTGAAAAAATTGAAATATTTAAAACGGAGTGGTTGATATAACTATATAACTCTATACCGGTACTGCCATTTCTACAAGATTCAATTGAATTAAAATACTGTCAAACCTGTCTATAAAGGCCATACTGTAGAGGAAACAGCAAAAATAAACACAGTAGACAGGTCTTCTTTCAAGACTGATTCTAATGATCATAATCACTCGAAGGAGAAAATCTAGGTGACCAGTTTAGGCAGGTGGTCTTTATCAAAGAGGTGGCCACTATGACAAGTTTTTACTTTATGTGCTTCCTTGGAAGTGTTTGCCTGATTTTCCTGTACAGTAGAAACTAGTTCAATAGAACACTTGTTATATCAAACTCTTGTTATGATAGGGTAATTTTGCTAGTCCCAGTCCTTTGTTGTCTACTGTTCTTTTAAACAAGGTTTGCGATCTAACAAGATTATTTCCTTGATCCCAAGGAAACGTTATTACAAGGTTCTACTGTTTCATGATGTTGTATAAAGATGTAATCTTTGTTCTTTTGGGTAATGAAGCAATGGAAAATATAAAAATACATGTAGCTTTATATTGTTCCAACTCTAAATCCATGCAGAAAACCATAAGAGCAAACTTAAAATGTTCTATTTAGAGTGTTGTGGTGGGTTATTTCACGTGAGATAGGATGGATTTGAAATTGAATTTGCTTTTTTTTTAATCACATGAACTGATTTTATTTTCTTTGCGTCTTGTGATTTCCTGATGCACATAATCATCTCTGGATGAAGTCAAGGTTTAACAAGTTTTTATATTGTTATATTTATACTGGCAACGATTGTCTTTTGTAAGTATTGATAATGGAGATGCATTTGATGTAAAACATGAAGATTTGAATCATATAAGCGATGGTTGTTCTTCTTACATTGTAATCATTGCAATCATGTGCAAATAATTTTTAAGTTTCCAAAGAGTGGACGTTGTACATAGCATCAGTACACAGGCACAGACACTAGCTAGTATTCATAAAAGCATACTGACTTTAGTCCAGGTAAAAGTTAATATATTTAATCCACTGACTTATGGAGCGCCAAGTGTCAACCTCCTCATTCCATAGATAATACATCATTTCTGAAACTAAATGAATAAGGCAAAAATCATGTTCACATAAATTCCATGCTATTTATTCTTGTTGTTGCAGAATTACAGTGACATTTTTTCAGAATAGAGAGTTTGATACTTAACGATCCATAACGCATTGGACTCATTTTAACCATTTTTACTTTTAGTCTTCCACTCTACCTTTATGAATACGAGCATATGAGAAACATGAGGCTTTAAGACTAGCCTAACATTGTCAGACTTGGGCTTGACAAGTGCAGTGCTGGGCCTATGGAATGCAGTACATAGTCTCGAGGTTCAGACCCTGTGTTTGGCATTATGACTGACAAGGTTCTGTGCCTGCAAACTGACCAGCAATCATGATAACAGTGCAGAGATACATGTAATTACAAATGAATTGATACAAGCACACAATTATGTGTTTTGTGATATGATTTTCATTCAATAAATCAGATATATTTATCTCCAGAATTATCACTTCTGTTATGGGTGTTTATTTCTATAAAATTGCAGTGAATTATTATGTCATCATAAAAAGTAGCACAACTTGAGTAATGGCTTAACCCCCCCCCCTCAATTTTTTTTAATGTGTGTGTTTCGGAGGAAACCCCCCACAAAAAATGTGCTCTCCCCTCCTCTTATTCAGCGGCCGGCTGAGTCGTTGCGAAAAACTGGACCAAAAAAAATGTTCTCTTGGACCCCGTTTACAGTGAGAAAAGGCCAGGGCCGCGGCCTACTCGGCCCCGCAATTTTGTGCGTTTACAGTGGCAGGCTCGGCCTCGCATTTGGCCTTTTGCGCGTTTACAGTGCTAGGCCCGGCCTTTTTGCTCACTGTAAACGGGGTCTTGCATGTAACTATAAGAGAAAGAGGTGTAGGCATATATATCCTATACGAGTTATTGGTTTTCAGGATTTTATTGAAGAAAATTTGTTACTCCCGACCCTCCCCCTCCTTGTTTCTCTTTTACTCCCTTCTATTATAAAGTGTTATTATTCGTACTATATTGTCACCCGTACTCTCTTACAATTATTCTGTCCCACCTAATACTTCTTCTATCCTCTCTCTCACTATCTCGTTTTACTTTTTTTTTAATAAGAGTTCATCATGTTGATATCTTGTTCTACTTCCATGTCTCTTTCTTTTCCTGTCTCTTACTATATCTTTGTCATGGTTCATCTACTTATAAGTATTGTTTCCTCCCTTTCCGTAGCTTTCTCTGTTAGTATCTCCCCTTCCTTTCTCCCCCTCTACATGTAATTCTCCTTCCCCCTCTCTCTTTCTCTCTGTATATGTATAGGCCTATTATATATTTATATATCCATCTATCGTTCTCTCTTTCTGACTCTTCATATGGGTGTTATCACTCATCGTATCAATTACACCAATGAGTCTTAGAGCATTCAAGGGGTTACGATTTTCATAATCTGATACGATTTCTTAAATTGTGATGTAATAAAATTCTCGTTTAATTAAAAACGTGAGCTTAAGCGTTCATCCAGATTGAAAAGTAAGAGCAAGACTTTAGAAGTTAAATAAACAGATATAAATTCGTAGATTTTATATCGAACCTTTATTATTGTTTGTAGAACCTTACCACAGAAATGTGTCAATAACACCTTCGTACATGCATTTCAGAATGACACACTGTTATTACAAAATAAAACAAATACCATAAAGAAGTTCTCTGACAACTGTCATGTAAGCACAAGACATGTGTGTAACATAATTATGTATAAAACATCAGTCATAAAAACATAAACTTACAAACATTGACAAAAACCCTGTAAAATAAAATACTTATACTCACAGAAAGACTTTGTTTTAAAATGAATAAAATAAAATGTTGTTCTTGACAATTCTTAGATAATGAAGTCAGACATCATGTATACAGTCCAAAATGATAAACAATCATAAAAGTTTGACAAATATAAGTAATTTTTCAACCTGGAGTAACACAAATCTAATAGGCCAACACATTGCTAATCGCAATGAATACACAGTAACAGGGTCAGTAGGACTTCGAAGTTCAAACATAATTTACCAATAATATCACAACATGTTAATATTTCAAACCAACTGGAGCATTCATGATAAATTCTTGACTCGTAAGTTTTTTTCTATTGAACTGTTTTGTTTCCACGCAATAAGTTAACAATTTGTACACAGAATGCCGCTTTAAATGGATCATTATGAACTACAAATTGTACAGTCGTATTATCTTTGGTTAAAGTAGAGATGAGTTAGTCGTACAAATAATTATTAACCATGTAAATCATGCATGAGCTGCCTAAACTATTCAATTAATTTTTTGAACTAATATCCAATTTGTTCAGTTCTGTTCAATCTATTTTCATATTACACATTTTGCACTGTTTGTAAGAAAAAAAAAGTAATATTTACAAATGTGTTAAGACTAAACCAAAGAATTGAGTGACATTTTGTGGCATCACATACTCCATTTATAAAAAATATTAAAAAAACTTTAAAATAATTATAAGCACTAACAAACGTTCAAGCTAAAGATACTGTCTGATAAAAACAGGACAATACAAGGCATAAAAAACATATGTACATATCTACATATATAACATTAATAATAAATAAGTTAATGGAAATGAGCGTATTATGCTTATTGGTTATATGCTCTGATAGGTAATACTATTGTAGGTTTTGTAGAAACGCACAACTTACAATGAGCATAACTCTCAAATTATCAACCAAGCATTGCCGAACGGTACATTCTTCGTAAAATTAATTAATGATGATATCTTTTTTTCTTTATTTTTGTTGTTGTTGCTGTTGTTAATTCATTGTTGATTCATCAGGAATGATAGGCGAATTGAAACAAAAATGACAGTAAAACATTACGTCCTCTAAAACTGCTCAAAGACAAACCTGCCTTGGCACAGGATAAGGGCTGTCAACCTTTGAAGTATCACTTCTGAGCATTGATGTGATCATGGTCATGAATAGCCAGGCTGATTTTTGATGTACATTATGTATACTCAAATTATAAAGTTATGTGTAAATCTTCCGGGGCTTAACAATCTCAGCTGCAAGCCCTATATGGGATTATGTGATAAAATATGTATACTATACATGTATACATATTTTATCACATAATCCCATATGTATACTATACATGTATGCATCAAGTATTTGTATAAGCTTTAATTAACTGCATGTCATATGTCATGTCATATACATGAATATATTAGGTTCGTTTCGTCAGGTGTTGTTTAACTACGATAATGAATGAAGAAGTTAATATACATACACGGACTAAATATTCATATAGTAAATGAAGTGGAATACAAATTATATTCATGTATTGACAAACATTATAACGTACACAAGACAGTATAACTCTGTTACTCTGTATACAAAAGGCAACAACAAAAGAAGGTCGTCGTCCACTCTTCCAACAACAAGTACATGCATTATCAGTGATACCAGCTACGACAGTAAAATGGCTCACTCTAGGAAGGGAGACAAAGTCAATAAGGTATGGTATCTTACATCGTTTTACAAAGTACTTTGCACATGACTTGTAACTGAGTTTCAAATTATCTGATACACATTGGATAATTCTTTGACATGAGACTCTGAGAAGAATCAATTTTATGTGATTTTTCGAGAAATCACATTTTCGGCGTCGCTTTGACAAGACTTTATCCGTCAATTTAGAAATAATTTGTGTTGCGATCGGTTAATTCCGATTCAAATATGTCACAACTTTTACATGCCGTTTACTGACTACAATTCTTGGATAGGTCTCTATTTATTATGTTGATAGATATCAAGGTAAATAAGTTAGGAATTCTCAAAAGTCAACAATGCACACTAAAGGAGGGTATAGCTTTGTCCAGCCGGACAAAAAGTTCTGAAGCATTTTGTCCTTTTATATGTTAGAGGTTAATAGCGTCTTTAATGTGTTTTTTTTCTCCTTTTTCATGAAGTTACCTTCACAACAGAAACTATTTATAACAATTACATTGAACCAAAAAATAAGAACAATTCTGATAGTGTAATACAAACTTTTCCCCAAATGCTCAAACTACTTACATTAAAATAGCAAAGACTATAATTCTTTTGGACTTTAATTCATCATCTCAAGCTCAAAACATTAACAGATTGTGTAGGGAGGGGGCTAATATTAAATTCTGTTATGCATGCCAATGATTACGAGACATTTTCCTTTATTTAGCATTTGGTATGCGCGTAGGCCGACATGAACGAGGGGTCTTCTATCTGAACAGTGTGTATAATGTGTATAACTGGGTTTTACTGAAGTGTATCAATCACATCTGATTATTTACGTCTGGAGACCGACCTTTGACCTCGATCACCATCCGAAAGAGGTGACTCAGTTTCGAACCTGGGTCCGATCAAAGTCAGTTTGTAGGCGAAGACACAGAGTTAACAGTATGTGTAAACCACCTCATGTACATCTCATTCACATCCAAAAGAAGCCATGCTCCTGATGTTCTAGTTGCCTTGGTTATATAACCTAGGGTGTGTCTTCCTATATTCAATAAAATCAAAGTCATACCAACAGAAATAAAAACAAGAAAGTAAGAGAGTGACAAGACGAAGAAGTTATACATTGTATAAAAGGAAGAAAATCAATACATTTGGTTGATGTTTACACATTATAAAATGTACGGGCCAAACAACTTCACGTGGTTCAACAAAACTGAACAAGTTTATGATGTACTGAGATTGTGTATAGATTAAATTGTGCCCTCTCTGATTTTTTTAAAAATTGATTTACATGTTTACCCTTATTTCCCCCTAGCAGGGCGCTCAAATTCTTAACACGAAACAACTGTATCCACTTTAAGGATATATGTTAAAAGCAAAAGATATGAACTATAGGGCTGACAATTGAGAAAAATGTATGTCTTACCGGACCATGTGTCACATTAACAGTCAGCCTGCCTTCATTGTTCACCTGAGCAATTATGGGGTCCAGATACTCGTCTGTCCAACATGAATCCATCCTATTGGATATTTGACCAAAAATGATTTGACGTTATTATTGGTTAACAGGAAATGGCAAAGGGTATGTTTCCATTCTGTTTACTACCAACTCACCTGTACACGGGTAACGTCAGATGCTCTTAAGACGCTATTAGGACCCGCAGAAAATTGTGATAGAACACCACGAAAAAAGAGAGGTGTAAACATCAGAATCTCCTTATACATTTGTAAATATCAATCTACGTTTATCATAATATTCTAAAACAATACAGATGTAGAAATTTATTATCAGATCACAAGTTTTTTTGTTTGATTCTGATAAAGTTCATGATACATTTATGGCTTATTTAAGTCCTATATCTAGGAGCGATGCCGGAGGATTACACTGATGCTCTTTCAAACCTCTGACAAGTAAAAAATAAAATTCAGCGGTTTTCACATTTTCTGAACGGTTCTATGTGTCCAGAATCTCGGCGAAGATAGAGGTCTATCATTTCCGTGGGGGTTACCCTGCGTTCAGAATACCGAAATTCATCGTTTCTATATGATATGTAATTAAAATTGGGTAGTTTGAACGACGTATAAAGAAACGTCGTATAATGAAACACCCGTCTATGCATCGTTCGAACGGAAACTCGACACAAAGTCAGCATACGGTCGTAGTCTGAACGAAGTATCCTATACAAACCGTATAATTTGGCAGGGCTTAGCGTGACCATGCACTCATGATTGACCGGCTGTCATGTCAACTGACCTCGTCAAAACCAGTTTCTTTATACGATGTTGTTATCTAGTCTGTACGCTCTTTTCGCTATACGTTGGTTCTTTGTACGATGTTATTTTATACGAGTTTCCTATAAAATTATATAGTCTGAACTTGCTCTTAGAAGTGTCCTTACGATCTCTGACAAGCAAAAAAAGGGGGCATAATTTTCAAAGCACACCTCCGTAATATCGAAGTGTCTGTATCTATGCAAAATTATGAGAACCACAACCATAAAATAGTTTTATTGTAGTTGTCTAACATTTTCAATTCGTATATTACAAAGTTTTTGGTGTCGAATAAATTAAAGGTAATACAAAGTTTTGGTATGGGGTCATGAATTTGGTTCAAATGAACATATTGGAAGCATATGCGATCCTACAATATTCAGTGATCGTTGTCGCGGTTGAAATCGAGTCTACAGTGATGAAATTGTAAATAATAAATTCTTTATGTTGTATAGCTCCCTCCCAAGGTCAAGATATTAATTTAGCTTTAAAAAATGTTTCTTTACTAAAATCGACCGATTGGCTATTCCCGTTTGGAGATTATGATATATCACAACTGCATATTCTGAGATTTCCATGGTCGCAGCTACCATCGGATGGCCGTATAGGCGCTATTTGAAATTTATCAAAATTTACTGGGAGCACCGGTAAATTTTGATATTCAAGTTTTCTCGAAAGCAGAAGTGTTTTAGGGGCTAAATTTTCTAGTGCTTATAATACATCCTCAGGGGTATCCAAATATATATCAACATTTTAAAGAATCGCTATTTTGTATTACCTTTAAGCTTTTATTCGTATCGATTCGAATCTGAATCCAAGGTTATTAATTTCAAATGAAGATGATAATACGTTTATTTGCATGGCAATAGTCTGTAATGAATATGATTGTACTCACTCTACGATTGTCAGGTGTGGAAGGTTCGTCAAAGATTGGATGATCTCAGCCGCCTTCTCGTTGTACATCTTAATGCGTGTAAGGGACAGCTTAGTGAGTCGAGGACATGATGTCGTTATGGCGTTGTAGAATTCTACAGGATCAAAGGCTTTCTGCCAATGGATATGAAGCTCAGTGAGATATTTGAATGGTGAGCACGCTGTGGTGATAGTGTCTGATGAGTCAAGATCCTCGTCGTAGAAGTAGAGAGTTAGTTTCTTAACTTGTTGACATGATGTATGAAACCCAAGCTTCCACAGGCCATCCACACTACGACAATCTAGAGCCAGATTATTCACAGAGCTGGTGCCCAGATCCTGAAAGATAATAAGTAGGAATCACATATTAAACATGGCGAAATTGATATTTACTAATGAAGTATCACTTGCAAAACCTCTTTCCTTATAGCTTCCATCACCTTGCATTTTTGCTCTAGATTTCAGAACGGTAAAATTATGAGCCATGGGGAACGAAATAGTCAGTACACCAACTCTCCATCATTTTTAATCAGTGATTGAAAATTTGTCAGTTGTGGCTCCCCATACAAAATTTTCTATAATAGTTGTGTTACAATGCGAAAACAAAAATTAATAATAAATTCTATATTAGAAAATTAATCATGATTTAAATCTCTACAAATCTATAATTATTAGCACTAACATTCAACCTAACACTCTATTCAATTAAGCAGACAAAAAACATTGCTCTATAATTATTGTTTTTATTACACTTATTTTGCTTCATATTTCAAATGATTATTTTTTTTTAGATTCAAAGTCTCTTTGACTAACTTTCATCTCAAGGGAGTCATATACATATTGATCCCACATAGAAAATATTTTTCTTTGAAAATTAGGTTTCACATACCAGTGCCTTTATGCCGTCTATGTCAGCTGGAAGCTCGACTTTGCTCATCAAGCTGAGAGATTGCAGGCGTGGCAAAGAGAGCATAGCTCGCAGGATACGTCGGTTAACTGTACACATCATCATGACCAATGTTTGAATCTATTTAAAAGAAGGAAAACAGTGTGAGCTAACACCAATGCTTGCAACTGGAGAACAAAAATCATACGACACTGTTTATGTTTTGAATATAATTTTTGTGGTTTTCTTCCATTTTGTAGTTGGCATTAATGTAAATTCTGTGATTAACCCTATCAGGACAATCGCTTAATCAAGCGAAATTGCCACAGGACGGGGACCATCAGAGCACGCGCCCTGAAATCAAATAGCCAGTGCTTCCAGGGCTCGACGCCCCCGTCACTCTCACACAGTAAGACAACCGAAGGGGACGAAGGCAATCGCTTTCCGCCCACCATGCTTTAGGGGAGTATTCTAGAGATGTTATAAACTTTGTTGGAAGACATGACCCGACAAAATGTCTGATGTACCGACAAAACTGCTGAAAGATTTTTTTTTTACAAAGATTTCCAGATAAAATAAAATATCTGAGATCGTAAGAATTTGTATGGTAAGTCTTAGTCAACACCTGACACAGAAAACAAAACACGGAAAGTAAAATCCCCAAATTCAAACCACGATTGGAAAATGTCTTTCAAAACGGTCCATATAGTGTCATCGAGTTTGTTTATAACCAGTTTTGGGGTCACAAAAAAAATTCGGGAGATAAAAGTCTTTCGTTGAATACACGACAAGCACCTATACACCCACAACTGATAGGCTTGTTCTGACATGAAATGTAATAAACAGCCGATATTCTATTTTCGGAAAACGAATTCTATAAGATAATTATTTTGTCCTCTTTCAAGCAACATGTATGAATAGGTACAGCTGGAAGGATAACGAAAGCGATGTTTCAGGGGGGAATTGCAGAGAGTGTTTACAACTGCTATTCTGTTTCTATCAATGAATATACAGACCCCAATTCGTGAGATGTCACCAGTCCTTTTCCAGAAGTGTCCTTAATATTAAAGGAAAGAAGCGGTGGGAAAGACGAACTCAAACCCGGGTGTTTCCATTTACTGTACCACTCCTTTCTGACCCACTTTTTCCTATTCATTTTCTACACAGAGGCATTTACATGAGACAGTTTCTGCGATTCGCTTTTTTGCTAGTGAATATTCATGAATTATACAAATTATCAAGATCGAACAATTCAATTATTACCAGAAAATCATTGCTTTGAAAATCTTGAAGTGAATAAATCTGGGAATATATTAAAGATATGGATACAATGAAGAGATAATGAAATTTCAGCTATTTACATCTCCGTTTTCTCAATTTATCGTTTTCGTCACAGTCATGTCAATATTATGTCTTCCTATACAGAGCGTCCCAGAAAAAACGGAACCGATAATTATCGATGTTTTATGTTGCATGTCGTATTCTTTGTGCATGGCTGATCGTCAACGAAACGGAGTTAAGTCTTTTTTCAACTCTTTTTGTTGCTACGGCAGGCGACAGTGAAAACGAATTCGTTTATACCCCCTTCACATATACGGATTTTTCTTACGAGTCCTTACGGATCGCCAACTCGTAGTCAATCGCAAGCATCGCAAGTTGCTCGTAGTTATCCGTGACAACAAGTAACAAATCGTGGAATTTTGCCGTAAATACATCGTAATAATTCGTAATAATCCGTAATAAACCGTAAATAGCTCGCAATAACTCGTAACAAGTGGCAAAATCGCAAGGATCCGTGAAAGATCCGTGAATTTGTGCGATCCGTAAGGACTCGTAAGAAAAATCCGTGTAGGCCTATGTGAAGGGGATATTACTAAAATTATGGAAATGCAAGCATTACTTTAAACAAACAAAACTTTTTTTATTCCTTGCTCATTTTTCCTGATTGAGGTGTCATATGAAAGGGCAGAAAATGAACTTTCTAGAAATATCATTTTCTCTTTGAAATTCAGATACCGTTCGCCAAATGACTTTTTGGTACCCTCTCCTCAAACTGATTGTAACCACTCATGCGTGAAATATGCATCATATGACTTGCATCAAATGAGTGAAGACGATCTAAGCTTTACAAATATGTGTCATTTATTAATTATAATTGTGATTAATTAAGTTATGATAAAACATCGATAATTCTCGGTTTCGGTTTTTCTGGGACGCACTGTATAATGTATGTACGCTGCTGATCGGAGCATTCAGCAATTACATTAGGCCCCAGTAGGTCGATCCCCGGGGCGCGGACAGGCAACGGCCCGGCAGTTGTGGCTAGCAGTCGTGCAGCAATAATAGCTGCGATCATCTTCCCCTTGAGGGGAAAATCAACCCTGTTACCCCTCAAAACATGGTCCTGACTCCTGAGAACAAATATACGTCAGTTTCATAACATTTCAATATGACCAAATCAACATGCATCCCTCAGAAGTCACAAAGTTGACTCATTTTAAAAATTTTCTCGCTGGAATGCTCCCCAGGGAGTGGATATTGACTGTGCACATAGTGTGTGCGGGCAAGCACTGAATCCGATGACCGGGATAATAGAATATCTGTAAAGCGCTTAGAGACATCTTAGATGTTTTAAGCGCTATATGAAAGCGGAATATTATTATTATTATTTTCAGGAACTTTTTAAGAAGTTGATCGTATTTTCACGCGTCCAAAAGATGACCGCGCTTGTGAATTGTGCGATCTTAATAATTTGCATAACTTATGAATATTCACTAGCAAAAAAGCCAATCACAGAAACTGTCTCATGAAAATGCCTCTGTGTAGAAAGTGGGAAAAACGTGTGTCAGGTGTGTCAGAAAGAAGGGGTACAGTTAATATAATCACCCTTCAAACCCGTATGAATAAGATGTCTATATCGTGTTTTATCCTTCTTTTTGAAATTTCTGAATAATAAATAATTTATGTAAATATTGTTATTAAAACTTAATCAGAACATTGCATTCATAGAAGTAGATTCATGGTTTACCCTGGCATTGTATGGTACGTCTACATAAGCGTACCCGTAACTTGATGAGAATGTAATCATGATGTCATTAAAATAATATTCATAAAAGTCACGATATAAAAATATGTTACTCATTGTACATTTGGACGTGCTGCTTCAGCGGACAGTGATGCTGAGAACTCGTCTTTCAGCTTAACATTGTGCAGCTCCAGTGATTGAAGCTTTGGCATGGAACAAAGTCCTCTTGCGTAGTGAGATGAGGCATTATCACTCAGATCTGCATCTATATGCCTCAGTTTCTCAATCTGAAAAACAATGGAAGAGAGGACGTACTTAAGTCAATGAAACTTGTGAAATTGAAATGCAATTGAATGTAGACACAAGATGGTATTATTAATGTACATGCATTTGTTTATGAAAGTACAAGGCTCAAATGATTTCTTCATTACAATAAAATAAGCCTACTTATATGTCAGTTTGTGTTATTGCTCCCCTCTTCCCCCTCTCTCTCTCTCTCTCTCTCTCTCTCAGTATCTCTCTCTCTCTCTCTCTCTCTCTCTCTCCATCTCTCTTTCCATCCCTCCTCCCTCCTCTCTCTTGCCATCTTTTCATTCTCCATTTCAGCCATCGTCATTATCAGGATCGACCTATTTTCCGTACTTAGGCCTACTTTGGAAAGAATTTTATTAAATTGAACAAGCAATTGGCACCTTTTTTGCGTATTGGAATAGCGCCTCGTTGGCAACGGGCTTAGTGGTCTGTTACCTTTGAGTTTGATGCTGCAGATGACATAGATTTGAAGAAACTATCGCACAACTTCATTCTGATCAACTCTAGATGGCGCAGATGTGGCATGGAGAAGAGACCGTTCGCATAATTATAAGATGACGTAGAAGATAAAGTCCCATCTATATGACTCAGTCTGGTAATCTATTGATATGACGGATAAGAGCTAACAATCTTAATATGAATGGCAAGAGATAAACGGCATTACATACAACAAATCTTTTAAAGTACTTTATGTATTGTGTATATTCCTTGATGCCTACTTTATTTACGTATGATGGAGTCGGCGTAAACTGTTAACAGTCTATGGTGCGTGAGCAGTATATTACACTTACTGTAATCAGTTACTCCAACCATGGACCGTGCTACAACCAGGGGCGGATCCAGCCGGCGGCAGGTGGGGGGCAATTTTTGAGGAAATATTTAGCGGCGACTCAGACAGCCGGTGAATAAGCGGGGAGGGGTAAGAGCAGTCATTTTTATTTTTTGGGGTCCTGTTTTTGAGGAAAAATTTAGCGGCGACTCAGCCAGCCGGTGAATAACCGGGGGTAAGAGCACTATTTTTTTTCCGTCCAATTCGTGAGAAAATATTTAGCAGCGATTCATTCAGCCGGTGAATAAGCGGGGGTGCAGGGGGATGGTGGAGAGGAGAACCACTTAATTTGGGGGGGGCGGCGGGAAAAAGGGTTTTGTTTGAAAAAAAGAAAAAATTTACGTTACCATCCTATTTTTTACCGCTTTGTGGGCAAGGGGGGCGGGCCGTTAAAATCGGCCCGTGGATCCGCCCTGGCTACAACACTGTCATTTGCATTACATTAAAATATAATTTCAAGGCGTACTTCTCTATCAAATGCGAATGGTTCGAAGTCAGTATGATTAAGGTGTTCCTTAAAGAGGTTTTAATGTCATTAAGAGTACAATTCAAACAAATGAAGAACAGTTTTAGCGGGAATATTACTTAAATTACAGTAAACAAATATGCACAAGACTGCTTTACGAAGAATTTGTTCACATTCTTGTGCACGTATTTTGCATTCCTTGGATTGCTTGAAATAAAGAGAATTGGATGTTTCTGACATAGTTACATAATACTGTTCATAAACAGAGATATAAACCTAAACATAAAATTCGCAGCAAAGTTATATTACCACGAACAGAACTGGGAAGGTCAGAGTTGCAAAATGAAAGCAGTTTCATTTTCATGCCGAAATCTCACTTGTTGACATTTATATACCGATGAATGTTGTTATTTTCATTGTTTTGTGTGCGGGGTTTTTCTTTTTCTTTTTTGTGTCTTTGCTGTAAGATCTAAACCGTAAATATCATGTGTTCAACATTATTACGTATTCGTGACCCACAGATTGTATGGGTAAAATGGTCATATCCCCTCTACATTACCATTCGATTATAGTCAAGGAGGGTGTATGTGGAATATGAAAATTCCATAAATTGCACCACCGTTGTCTATCCCTTGTTTCGTGTTCTCATTTGCCATTAAAACATAATTGTGAATACCTCTGATGTTGATGCTTTCGCACCCATAGTTGAGAAGAAGTCCGGGTCCAGCTTCACTCTGGCCAATTCTAGTGATCGAAGGTTGCGCATGGAGAAGAGGCCCTGACCGTAATAAGAAGATGCAATAGGACCCAATACCGCATCTGCATGTCTTAGTTCCTCAACCTAATGAAATTGAAGGAGTATTACAAATTATATGATAAGGTGAATAGTTATCTCATTCGTAAAATGTAAAAACTTCTTAAAGTGGTGATGTATGTTTGACAGCAATCACACGTGAACTGCGTATAGTCGAGTAAGAATAACTGACATGTAAGTAAAAGCTTTTAATAGTTTTTTTTCAAAGACCGGTATTTATATAACGGTTTAAATATGTAAACAGCAAGCGAATAATTTAGCACTTAAAAGTTCACGGCAACCAGCTATGAACTAACCAACCAATTCATTAATTATTCGAAGTCAGTAATTTATCAAGAAAACCACGAATATTTATAACAATTTATTATCAATATACAACAAAATGCATTAGCCAGATTTTGCCCACCAGTCACTAATTACATGAATGTCACCAAATAGCATCGATGAGCCAAGTTTTGTTGTATTTGGAACAACGTTTGCATGCAAAGATACTAGTATTTATAGGGTTTTGTGCTTTAAAACGTAATTTTTCTTACCCTAACAATGTAAAACGAAATGTCCATGCTTTTTTATAATGTCACATCATTTATTGAATTAATGCAAAGATAGGGGTTTAAAACAGAATGCACAAAAATTTCCATTGCTGAAAGAAAACTTTCACATCAACCACATGAGAGCAGAAGATACTTAACAAATAAATTTGGCCTTAAGTAGACATAGTATGAAAGTGTTAATATCCTTCCGGTTAAACGTATGGTTTATCCAACTATACAGTCTATTGATTACAAAATGCTATATCTCAGACAGAAAGTATTATAACATATTTGGTTTACATTTGATTTCGCTGCTTCTGTAGATGCTTTTTTGTAGAAGTCATCGTGTAGTTTCACATTATCCAGCTCCAGTGATTGAAGATTTGGCATGGAGCTCAAACATTTCGCGTAATGAGAGGATGCATCTTGGCCCAAAGTTCCACCTACGTGTTTTAGCTTCTTAATCTGGTTGTACGACCGGCAAAATAAAAGATTAAGTGAAAGGCCCAATGTATACTTAAAGACAAACGTGTGTGCAAGGCTTGTGGAATAGGAAAAGATACGATGACTAAAGATAACACAATAAGTCAAATGGCAGCCCATGGATAAGTAATAAGAAAGGTATAGGAAAGATAATAAATATATTATCTGTAGCGCAGTTTGATCCATATCCAGAGAAAATAGATTTGGATCATAAATGTTTACAAATATTTTTGTTCTGTTTATACGGAAATATGGCGTGATAGATGCTTAAAAAAGCATGATTTGCAGGGGGTTCACGCTTGATCCCTATCACCAATGCTCGTAGCTACCTATACTCCGTGCTCCCTTCATACACTCACACACACACACACACACGCACACGCGCAGAATTTACTGGTGCCTGTGATTAATACTCTTGATCAAACATCATGGTGTCACTGTATCTGTTTGCTTAGATATTAACTGACAAAAATAAAGTATCTAGCTGTTCATGCATTTATAACTTACACAAGATATTTGTTGTGAGTTAGGTATATTTTCATATCATTCCAAATAATACAAATTAAGTAATCTTGTAAATTATATTGATCAACATCGTTCAATTCTTTCATGTTGGATATCATATGTATTTACCAATGCCTAAGTTTGCCATTGCCATTGTCATTGCACATGCAGGCTCGCGCACATACTTACAGTTCTAGAATTCTAGTCCAGCCGCCATTTGAGATATTGCTTAAGAAACGGATTTCAATGGGATCATGCCATTTCCCAATACTGTACTAATTTGCATGAATTACGTATGTATGCAAATATGTAGGATATAATCTATTGCAAAGGCCTATGCAAATAGCTAATATAAAATTTGGTTAGATGGAACTACTATAATCATATTCCTCAATATATATGAAAAAAGAGCAAAACACGATTGCAAAATTTCTTTCAAAAAAAATCATCATAAGGGCAATTTCAGTAGTCTATTGTAGTGCCTAAATAAATCCTGTTCAGATTACGTAGTATATATATATATATATCATTGTCATGGTCTCACATTTCAATATGTGATCCACAAGGAATCTAAAATTGCCTTAGCTTAGTTTTGTGAAACGCTGTGTTCCATATACTTTCTTTTCACCATACTTTCGTATTTGATGCTTTGGTAGCCATTGTTGGCAAATAGAAGTCATCGCTCAGCTTCACATTACACATCTCCAGGTTTTGAAGGTTTGGCATGGATAAGATAGCTTTGGCGTACTGCCTGGAAGCATCTTTACCCAATTTCCCTCCTTCATGCTTCAGCGTCACGATCTGGGGAAGTGACAGGAGACATGCAAAATTAGAAGTTGGCAAAGGAAAAAACAGCATTTGTCGTCATGCATGTATTTGATGGTGTATAGGCGAACGTATGACAGAAAAATATTGAAAATAAACACAACCAAAAAAGTGATATGGACGATTTTTCATAGCCACATCACAGTACCTGTTTTTATTTTTTATATCATTTAATTTCCAGTAAATTTTTATTATTGATGAAACCTAACTACATAAGGAAGTATATAGGTCAAATTTTTTTTTACTTAAGTCAAATTCTTAAGTCATGTAAGCGAGAGAAGGGACAATGACACTATAGCGTGTGTACAAAATGAAAGAGTGGAAAAGGTAATTTTAGTATACTCTTGAATTTGACGCTCCATCAGCCATCTGCGGGTAGAACTCATCGTTCAGCTTGACATCACTCAGTTGAAGAGTTTGAAGGTTCGGCATAGACACGATAGCTTTGGCGTACTTGGCTGATGCAGCACGACTCAAACTTCCTCTCTCATGTTTCAGGGTCATAATCTGAAGATTAAGGATACACGCAAATTTTAAATTGAAAGAAATCCCAATTTTTATGCCCATTCCTATAGATAACGTTAATAAATAGCATCTCTGTGTCCATTCAGGTAATTTTATACTTGATCATTTTCATTAATTAAATACATGTAGTACCTTTAAATGTGATAATCATTCAAGTCGATGTTCATATCAAATGATATTGAAGATCAATAATCAAGAGTAATATTTTACTGGGAATAATGAATCGAATTTACAATAAATAAATATCGTAAATTACAACATAAACATGATAAACTATCTAGGAAATCAGGGTTGAATGAAATCATTTCGATTGGGTTTACTCTTGATTTTGATGCTCCTTCGGCCATCTTAGGGTAGAAGTCATTGCTGGACAGTTCTACATCACACAGCTCCAGATTTTGGAGGTGTGGCATAGAAACGATTGCTGTCGCGTAGTGATACGATGATGCTTGATCCAAACATCCTCCCTCATGCCTTAGCGTCGTGATCTGATGGTGTAACAAGTAGTCACCAATAAAGGGAAGTGAAACACAATTATCCGATCGGGATCATGACATGAAAAGAAGGTAACGGAAAATGGGAAAATGCATTACAAAATATACTCGTTTTGTGAAGGATGACGCAAAGCAAGAAAGGAAATCATAGGTCAAATTGACTGAGGGAGATAAGTGATCGACTTACACTTGAAGGAAAATGGTAGAGGCGAATTTTAGTCATCTTTTTTTCACCCCGTTAAATAAATGCATATATATCGTTTATTCATGTACTTTTACAATCAAATTGGATTTTTCTAAAATATTTTATTCACCCAAACTACTGCAGGCCTTCCGGCTTATAACATGTACGATCAAGTTTTACATCAATTAAAGTTGAACTCAAAGGTGAACTTCAAGGAGCTATAGTTTTCAAAATTTTGTTATAACATCGTTTTACCTCCGGACTTTAACACGGTATTTATAGATTTTATACGTTCAATTATTATAACTTTTATTGGTCTACATTGAATAGAGTTTGGATTTATTGCGTGCTTAGTTTACTGCGTTTACATTGTTATTGAACCTAGACAAAGATGTACATATTATATCTCAACGACAATACAATTGATTTTTCTTTAATTAAATTTATAAAAACCTGTGAATTCTCCGCCTTGGCAGCCATTGTTGAGTAGAAACACTCATTTTCCAGGTTATTATTTGCCAGCTGAAGTGATCGGAAATTTGGCATGTCGAAGATAGCCCTTGAGTAATTGACAAAGTTATCAGAATACGTCCTCATGGCATCCAGTGTGAACTCAGAGGGCATATGCTTCACCTCCTCTATCTGATGAGAACACATAATACAATGATATCATGTATTTAAGTACAATACCGAACATTCGCTGTAAATGAGTCTTGTTATCATATCATTTGAAATTAGCATAGAGTTCATGGTATCATAAATAAAATCTTTCCCTGAGGAAAAGTCGAGTTTAGAGTTAGAACCCTTTCATTCACCATGGTTTAATTTATTTTATTTTTTTGATTCACAACATATCATGATTCACATGCATGAATGACTATAGTTCTTCGTTTTTCATTAACGGCCCTCTATATATACTGGGAACAATGCAACCCTATTTGAATAGATTGAATTAAGGATATAACATATTATTCTCCATGGTTTATTTAAGTGAAAGGGACTTGGTAACATTGTTCAGATGAGAGAAAGTGGTGCTAAGGTAATGACTTCAATGCTAGATGTACAATTAAAGATAATCTGAAAATTTGAGTGAAAACGGACCATTATTAATGATACAAATTGGGAAAACTGATCTGATCGATTCCTTAATTCTCCCAACTATATTCTTACAATTTAATTACATTTTAGGTGAATGTAAATCGTCAAAAAGCAATAAATTGGCTCTATATACCATTCCATACATTTAAGTGTTGAAAGATTTTTAATAGCCTGTTTTATGTCTTTTTTTCATGGAAAAACGGTTGGAAAAATTCAAAAATAGTTGGGAGAATTTACTGTTAATCACTGTTAGAGGGTGTTGACCAGTGACGCCTTCAAAGAAAACCATAGATATCTTTGTGGTTTGAGAATTTTTTCAGGATTTTTTGCATGTCAGAGGGTTAGTACAGTAGGAGGAATATAATAAGTAACATTTTATACAAAAATTATGCAATTATTTTCATCAACCTTCAACAATGTTACCCAGTCACTTTAAGGTCATCCACGGTCTCGCTGAAAAACAGCATTTTGCTGAATGCGGGCACAATTATTGTATTTGTTTTTAACCGTGAATAAATAAATAATACCATACCATACCACCCATATTTAGAGGCTTAATATTTACTTAATGGTTACTTTGACAAATTTCATGCAGCTTAAAAATAAAGAGGAACTCTTTGTATTTCTATTACTCCCTTCTTGCATCATCCATTTCACGCATGATGGAGTATTTGAACAAGCAACTGTATAAGATGAAAATCGTGAGTAATGATAAATGTTCGTTTTGTAAAAAAGAGCTTGAAGATATTGTACATTTCTTTTATAATTGTGAAATCAGTAAATCAATCTGGAATGAAACGGTGAAATGGATAAATGATGGTTCTCGAGTACAGTTAGAGTTTAATTTAGAAAATGTAATTTTGGGTTTTGAAGACAAAAGAAATGATGCTTTAAATTGCATGGTGACTTTGATTAAGCATCAACTATTTGTACAAAAGCTTAACAACAAAATTCCAAATTTTAGTTCTTTGAAGAAGAAAATTATTCAATATTATGAAGACGAGAGATATATTTATTCTATATCTGGTTTGTATAACAATTTTTTTACTAAGTGGCAGGCACTTCATCGTTTGTTTATATGAAGTAGGGAGAGAAATGTGAAAGTATTTTGTTTTATTTGAGTTAAAGTAAGACTTGATTTCATTGAATTGTAAAATGTTTTGTTTGATTTTGATTCAATAAAATAGCCATTGGAGGGCTAAAACGTTATTTTAAAAAAGGATGGAGTACATTGCTAATGAATATGACGGATGTGTATTACGTTTTTGCAAATCTTCGTAAATGGACGCTGATGGATGAAAGACTGAAAATATACTTTCACTGGTGCGCAAGGTCGAATGCTCTGTCGCGGATTATGACCAATTTTAAAAGCATTTTTTTTTGTGGTTTTTTTTGGCAATCTTCGGTAATGGATGAAATTGACACTTTACCCAATTGCCCAGTTGATTGGGTCAGGTGTCAGACATTTAGCTGATTTGGAAATCATCGGTTATCATTGGCAAGATGGTTCAACTTACGATGGAAAGAAGATCTTCGTAGCACATAACATTTCACCAGATGGGGAATTTTGCAGCAAAACTGTTGAGCTTTCAGGGAAATTTCTCAGAAAGGTTAAATCCAACAGTAAAAAAAAAAAACCCAACAACAACACGGGTTTAATGTTAGGAAATATCGAGAGCGTGTACTAGCCTCATCCGCAGCAAGGAGAATATCAGGCGGCGCTCTTGTCGATAAGAAGAGAACATTCGTTATAGGGATACTAGCGCAGAGCGAAAACAACACTGAACAGAATTAAGAGATAGAAAATTATTCTTCAATTTATTGCCTGAAATTATGTAATTTATCATATTCATTAGCAATGTACACGTTCTTAATTCGTGTGACATCAGGAAATGCATTCAATTCATCCATTTATGCTACCAAAACTTGCAAAATTGAAATTCGTTCCCTTCGTCTCCAATAAAAAATGTACATGACATAATATGTGTGACATCCATGATGCAAGAAATGTATCAATGGAAAAGGTAAAGAGTTCCTTTTCATTATTTTGTAAGAATCATTTAAATTGCCTTGACGCGCTGACCCTCTGAATTTGGATTACCTTATTTTAAACGCCATATTAAAAATTTGTTAATTTCCTCACTCCCTTATCATTAAAAAATGATATCCGACATATTTTCATTCAGGAAAAGCTTGTGATACAGTTTGATTTTGATACCCCTGATTTTACTTCTGACCGAAAATGAAAAGTGTGTGGCACCCTGAAGGTACATATACTGTCTGTAAAGATAAATATGTGCTACTTAATATGAAATGTATGGCATATTAATGAGCTACCAAAAATATTACACACACAACTAAATGTTACTAACCACTTCTTTCCCGTACGTCTCTAATGCAAACACAGTCGCTAAAAAGCTGTGCTGGGTTGAATGAACTGGTACAAGAGATCTTTTGTGAATTAACAAGTTTTTACAAGGATCAAGGGCGTCTATATCTTGGCATTCAAACGCAACCTCCATGATGAAATTAATGTCACTAACTCGCTGACATAGGGCTTTCATCACCGATGCTGCTAAGTCACCTCCCTGTGCGGCAGTGAAGAACAAGACATATTTGAATTTCTTGTACTCTCTGAGTACCCTATCCGTCAGAATTCTGTTGAACTCTGACGGATCGTTGCGAAACAGCGATTCAAGGTAAGAGCTTGCTGAATACTCCTGCAGGAGGTCATGAGGAAAATAAAACTCTTCGATGAATGGCTTTCCATGACTTTGTCTTTTTTCCCTAGACACCAGTCTCCTTTCCCTACCAAGAATACCCATGTCACATGCGGTTAATGCATCGTCCTTACATGGTTCCATTACCTCTTCTGTGAAGTTGTGTTGATTTTCCATCAAGCCGTCGAAGGCTATTTTACCAACGGCTCGAATGGTATCGGAAACCTTCCTCATGTGGGCTTCATATTCTTGGGTTCTGCTCCTACGTTTTGAGAAGTATTGCTCTCCAAGAGAAAAGCAAATTTCCTTGAACACTTGCGAGAATGTTTCAAGCTTTTTGAGGGTTTCCTGTGTTGATACCTTCTCCCAAACGTAACACAGCATACTGCAGAAGATTGGATAAGGAGTCAAATACTCCGAAATTTGGGCGTTTGATCTTATGTACTGGTGTAGGCTTACAGCAGAATCTTTGTTATGTAGGAAAAACTGATCGATATAATTATGTGAGCCCTTTCTGGAAAAGCCCTGGACCTCTATCAATGTATATAGTTGACGAATGTTGTCGTCACCTTTGATAAGATCAACTACATAAGGAAGTGTCGTTATAAGTACTGGGGTCTCTGTATATCTATCTCCTCTGACTATCGAAACGACAGCATTTTTGCTATTTGGAACCGTCAAATCCATTTTTTTCTCGTTAAGGTCAGTTATCAAAATAGCTACTTTTCTTTGGTTATTTTCGATATATTGATCTATGCGGTCCCCTCGGATTACCTTCATATCGGGAAAGTGATTCATTACGATATTCCCAAAAGACTGGTTATTTTCCATGTCTTGAAATGATTCGAGAAAAAGCAGATCAACATCTTGAAGACAATCACCTAATGCCCAGTCGAGGGCTATCTTAGAGAATAACGTCGATTTCCCTACTCCGACTTTGCCGAGGAATGCGAAACGTGTTAAGAATCCCTCTATAGTATTTTTCGTGAGCAACTCATAGAGTTTATCGGTTTCAATCGACTGATCTTTAGCAAATATTGACGTGCTCGATTTCAAAATCAAGACGAGGCTGACAAAGATTTTTCGGAGCCCCTTGCTTGAATCAGGGTCCACAGGTGACGTTTTGATGTTACCATACTTGTGAATATATCTATTCTTCAGCTTTTCTCTTAGTGTCCTTATCTCATCTGGCATCGCTTCATGGCCGCCTTAAATTGAAAAAAATGGAGAGGAGAATGTTAGATGAATACGCATTGACAACATAATCGGTACGTTTTGAACGCAAGGATACCATGGTTACTGAACTGTAAATGTGATTTAGGTAAGTCGTATCCATTTTATACAGCCTGGCCTTAAATTTCGTCAAATTTGTCATTTATATGAACACGTTGTACATTTAGAATCTGAAGATATATGAATAAATCTGAATTTGAATATAAATCTGAATCTACGAAATCCAGCTTCCAAAATGTTAATTGGATAAAACGTAATAGAAAAGTAGCCTTCACCCACACCACGATTCCCTAATAATTACTACATGAACAAAGCGGACATGCACCTTAATGATTAGATTTGATGATAAAGAGTTGAAAAGACCTTTGTGAAAATGGAGGTTATGCGTTAACAAATTATATTGCCTTAATAAAAACATATCTTCTGTCAGAGTAAAAAGCATCCTTTACAATAGGTCATTTTCGTAATGTAACCAAATTTATGCATTTGCCTTTGTGAAGCGCCTCGATACAAAATATTGCATTCA
The DNA here is from genome assembly GCA_037976565.1 of Mesocentrotus franciscanus. Taxonomy (NCBI): domain Eukaryota; kingdom Metazoa; phylum Echinodermata; class Echinoidea; order Camarodonta; family Strongylocentrotidae; genus Mesocentrotus; species Mesocentrotus franciscanus. The sequence continues at coordinate 29,796,520 of CP137672.1, read as the reverse complement.
CCTGTTACGAATAAATGTATCTCAATAGTAAGAATGCGAATTGTACATTGGTTGTTGCTAAGTAGAACAAAAATGGCGGCTTGTACTACCTAGCAACACGTAGTACATGTATATGCATTTGCATTCTGACTAGCGAAATACAATTATTCGTATCATATTCGTATTATAAATTTGGTTACATTACGAAAATGGCCTATTGCAATTATTTGTAATTGTCAGGCAGGGTGGTTTGGCATAGTTGTTATTGTTATGTCACGGTTATTGCTAGGTTGGAAAAGTATCAGGAAGGATGGGATGTGCGTGCTACAAGCTAGGATAGCCCTTTCGTTTGCTTACATTAATTGTCTAGGCTGCATGGTTCTGCAGGGTTTTGCTAGCAGCACGATAACCAGAGGGCAACACCCAAGATGCCAGGGAAGGTAGCCTGCCATTTTATTCAAGCAGAATTTTCCAGACTGTATGCGTTATTTTGCTTATTCCTAATCTACCTACTACTTTGTCAATTTGTATGTCAAATGAATGTCTGGTTTTGAGAAATTAAATTAACCTTTTTTAACATGGATATACATTGACCGAGGAGGTTTCAGCTATCTAAAAATGAAGATTGTTTCTATGTAGCATTGACGGTTTTACTAGATGATAAAACTGAAGCGTTAAATATGCTTAAAGGTTCAATTAATATTTGCCTTTCTACGTCATTTGAAGAAAGATAACACCTAAAAATTAAACACATTCATGAATTATGCATTGTTAGTAGGACAGTTTGCTCGTGAATAGTTTACCAAGATGAGGTAACCTTATTTGAGAAATAAATTCAATTCTATTCTGCTAGTCTCGATCATAGATTTTGTATTTGCATTGCCAATTTCTTTTTAGGACTGTTTGCTCGGGTGGTTTTTAAATTGATGCTTATTACTCAAAGCCTTGGATGATTGTGGATTGAAGACTATTCCTTAATGTCATGGCTAGCTATATACATTATGGATTATATTTGTATTTCTTAAACAGATACGATATAATCGAGGTAATCAGTAGGAATATAACGTCATCTTATTTTGGTAATTATTTATTTCAGATGGCGGATTAGGATCATTACGATTACTAGGATCACTACGAATGCTAGGATCACTACGATCGGTACCGATGTCATGGACCGTATCCGGACACCTACCCCCTGCACAACCACCCCCGGATAACCACCCCTAGGATAACCACCCTCTAGGACAACTACCCTCTAGGACAACTACCCCCTAGGGCAACCACCCTCTAGGACGACTACCCCCTAGGACGATTATCCCCAGACAACTACCCTCTAGGATAGAGCATCTGAGTTTTTTTCGAAGGCCAAAAGCACCCTATTGCTTCAAGTTGATGCACAGTCTCCTCACCATTTTGGATCTCTCTTCTATTTTTGCATGTCTTTACATTTCATATAATTCCCATTAAACATCCTTCCAACAAGATTCTAGGGGTAGGACAATCAGTCTTAAAAGACTTGTCTTTGCGTGTTAACCTATGGCAGTTGAGATTTTTTTAAGAGGTCAAAAGCACCCATATTTATTGCTGCAAATTTATGCCGTCACAGCTTTTCGAGTTTATATAATGGTAGTCCATGTCTCAAATTTTATATAAATCACATTTACGCAATTTCAAAGTCATACTAGGGAAATTATAGCCATTCTCACGATCCTTATTTCCCCCTTGTTAACCTATGAGGACGGTAATGTTTTGAGCCCTTCTCTCTTCAAATAATAATCCGCGCACAGTGAAGGTCTTACGGAAGCACGTTTTACTGAAATGTATTTTTATCTAAGGTTTTTGACTATAGTACAGATTGTTCAGATTTCCTTTTTTTTTAAAGAATTCTCATCTCGTCAGTTTGCAGGATATTGACGGTTGACTAAGTTTGGGTCAAGAGAGCGACTAAGCGAAGGGCCAAAGTCAAATATGTTCAGTTTTTTAGTTGGTTGCCACTACCACACAAACTAAGCACACCTTGTATATTCGAAAGATTTTATCATAAAACACAATATTTCAGAGGTTTTAGTTTTTTTTCTTTTTGTAGCGGTCACCCCTAAATCGGAGAGGGCGTCAAAAAAAACAGCCCTTTTCGGATGAAAGGTATTTTGTAAATAATATTTTAAGGAAAATATTTTGAAAATTTAAATTTAAAAACACCACATAAATGCTCCGGCGTTCTGCATTGTCTTCTTATTTTCTGAGGGTTCAAGAAACTTCCATTGTTGGAATATATAATAGTGACTGTGTGTTTGGGGGGGGGGGAAGGCAACTGCCTATGCCCACATTTCCTGAAATATCACAGAGTATAGAAGTACTTATCAATTGCACTCAGCACTCCTAATCCTTTGAACTTTCTGTATTTTAATGCCAAATCACTATCGTCCAGTTAATATACCGAGATACTGGTCAAAATTAGAGGGAAAATATTATCCATAAAAAACACGTTTTCGGCTCAAAATTTATTTTTTACACACTACATAACTCAATGAAATTGATATATAAAGGTTTTTAGATGATTAGAGGTTTTAGTTAAAATTGATCTACAAAACTCGATTGAAACACACCAAACACGTCCTCAATACACTTATACGTACATGTATATGCATACAGTTAATACACATTATTATGTTTTCGACTGATACTTTGTAATTATTTATTCTGTTCATTTCTAATATTATGTATATTTTGTACATTGTATAAACTTGCCCCATGGAAGACCAGCAGCAACAATATAGTTGCAGCTGAAAATGGGCTACCAGCCGTATTTTGTCCCTTTTCTCTGTATGATTACTTTGTATGTATTTTATCTGATTTTATTATCGGGAAATAAAAATAACAACATAACATAAATTATGTGCAAAATGTCGTTTTTGTGGAAGTCAAGCCAATAACTTTGGGTTGCTATAACTTTTCACTAAACAAATGTATAAGCCTCTTCTTTGCACATATTACTTTCCTGGTACATGGGCAAATTTCTGGCAAGTTTCGAGAAAAGACACCTCTCTCAATTTGGTATATGAAAAATAACTTTAAAACTTTCATTGAAGGACATCGCAATTTCAAATCCATGTAATTATTTCATTCGCGTCCGATGTCGATCGTGTCTTCATTCACACCGTCCAAGCGTCAGCAAGGACATTGTGCGGATCATTCCACTTCTTCTTCTTTGTCAGGCGTATCTTTACACCGAATAGCGTAAGTCGTACGAACATTTCTGTTGTATATAATTACATCAGAAACTCCAAATTTTAAACGGGATATTATTATGTACATGTGCGTCTTATGTAACATGGCCATCATATTGTGATAATTCAATCAATGCAATGATACTAATTAATGTTATGTTAATTATTGAACCAATTCTATTACTTTTTTCATTTAATTTGAAAGAATTATATTCCTAGAAAGAGACATTTTTTTATCAAATAGATTTATTTATTCTATATAACTTGTTTTCAAGTATTGATTATAGTTGGTATGCGGGAGTTGTTCAAACAACCTAATCTAGTAAAACATCAAAAATCCTCTGGTTATATCCAGTTATTACATCTCCATTTAATAAGAATTTGGAGACCAGTTTGATATAAAAATCATGACCATATCTGTCTACAGTCGGTATATCTTCTAGAAAATAGAAATATCTCTCTCACTTTATAATCAGTGGAATTAAACCATGCGATCTTATACTCTGAAGTGCTTTTCACAACTCCATCTGATATTTTGAAAATCGTCAAATATAATTATAGTGATAAAAGTTACGAAAGATCTTATTGTTCTCTATAGTTACATATATATAAAGATCCAAAACTCAAGGTTTGAGATTCAAGTTATAAGAAAAATATATCTGTCCCTGATTTGTGGAATTATGGATCTGTGTTCGGAATATAAACTTTACTTTTTATATTTATCCCTCTGCTTAGATAAATTGGTCTGAGTTTTGATGATTTTTGAAAGGCTAAGTCATACTTTTTCAATAGGAAATAAGTAGTTTATTCGTTAAATGGTAAGCCGAAATTGATGTTGTATTTTTTAAATTTATTTTATTGTTCTTATTTATGTATGTAATGATTTTTTTAAATATATCATCGAGCAGTGAAAATTCATGGAGCAGTTTACTTAACGTATGAAGGCTCATTTAAAAATGCAAAAAGAGGTTTCACCGGATTGATAATCCAGAAACGTTAAAGAGTTATTTCATCATTACAGTACATTATAGCACCCTTCCACCATTACATCAGAGGTAGTGAGAAAGTGGTGGCAAAAGATTCAATTTTCTCCTTCCTTCCACCGACTAAAGAGATATTGCTGTAGTGACCTGTAATTAAACTGTGATGAAATACCTATACAGTGTATCCCAGAAAAAATGGAAACCAGTTATATGGCAGAAATTTTGTATCATAATTAATAATTTCCTTGATGAGATATACATGTATGAAGAGCTCCATTTCTCCTCTTTCATTAGATGCAAATCCTACCATTCATAATTCACGCATGATTGAATTAAACCGAAGGATAGTGGTGCTACCGAAATTGCATGTGCACTCACAAATTACAACTTTGAGTGAATGGGGTAGTAAACGTAGTTATATTGGGGGGGGGGGGTTAAAGAAAAACATATTAAAAAACTTATAATTTTCTCTTTCATATGACACCTCATGCGTAGAAAATGAATGATGTAAGCCAGAGAACAAGTTCTTCCATGAAACCCGGTTTCCTTTTCTGGGACACACTGTATAATAACAAAAATTAAAATATTACCCAGTTCATTTTTCAGTGCAGAGGCACTTTGGCTGTGTGGATGGCTTTGTGTTTTGGGGTTTCCACCTAGATAAAAATATACAAATGTTTTATTTCGTGGGTGGTGCCATGTCAATATTTATCTTTAACTGTTTCGTTTCAAGGGGCGTAATGCAGGCACAGAGTGGAGTGGGTGAATTGCGGATTTACAGTTATTTCGTAAAGTCAAAAGTGAAGAGTTTGGTCTATGCATGAATGTCAAGAAAACTAAGTCTATGGTTTTTAGTAGAACAGAGAATAAGCCTAGAATCTGTTTGAAACTCGATGGACACATCATTGAGCAGGTCAGTAATTACATCTATTTAGGACAAAAAATCACAGATGATGCCAGATGCCAAGCAGAAATAAAAAGAAGAATAGAAATAGCTCAGAATACATTTCTGGCAATGAAATACTTATTCACAGATAGAAAGGTGAAATTTGCGCTTAGGTTAAGACTAGTAAAGTGTTATGTATGGTCTGTCCTATTGTATGGAGCTGAAACATGGACAATAAGCAATGCCATGGAAAATAGAATAACATCTTTTGAAATGTGGATTTACAGAAGAATGATGAAAATATCCTGAAAACGAATGAAAACCAACAAAGAGATATTGCACATGGCAGGGCGTAACCAAATTGCACTGGTAGGATTAGTTAAGGAGAAAAAAGTCAAATACTTTGGTCATGTTAAAAGGCACCAAAGCCTCTTAAAGGATGTGTTGGAGGGAAGAATTGAAGGAACTAGACCGAGAGGGAGACACAGAATCAACTGGGAAGAGAATGTCAAGAACTGGAGTGGACTAAAACTGCAAGAGGCACCAGAATGGCAGAAGATAATGGCAGAAGAGTAAAATGGAGAGATGTTGCAATCAACCTCCGAACCGGGAGAAGATACTTAGATAAATAGAGTTATTTCGCATTTTATGCAAGACACGATCTAAAGAGATATAGTTGTTACTCTTGGACCTAATTATAGTGACCTATTATCAAATTGTGATGAAATACATGGAAAGTTGCAAATAAGATATTACCTTGTTCATTTTCCAGTGCAGAAGCACTCCGGCTGCGTGGATGGATATGTGCTTTGGGGTTTCCACCTAAATAGAGATATAAAGATATTATATTTCATGGGTGCCATATCAATCATTATCTATAATTGATTTATTTCAAGTGGCGGAAGGCAGGAGTGAGTGAACGGAGGATTTACAGTTATTCCGCAGTTTATGCAAGACACGATCTACGTCTACTGAATTTGATTCACTTTATTATTTTGATCCATTCGTCAAGATGAGAAAGTTGAGTCGAGGTTATTTGTTTGTTTCCTTGTGTGTGCGTTTGTGTGTGTGTGTGCGTGTGTGTGTGTGTATATATATATATATATATATATAGGCGTGAAGAAAAAATGGTCTAGGAACGTGAGACGTAGCTGTACTTTACAATTTTATTACGAGCTTTCGGCTTGTGAGGCCTTCTTCAGGTTCTTGCTTGTGTGTTGGGCTGTCGTGTGTGTTTATTCACGCCTACATATTCTGGAACACCCGTTGTCATGTCAGAGTTGAGAATTCTCGCACTTATATATATATATATATATATGTGTGTATATATCAATTGGATTACAAAAGGACGGACAATTTAGTAGTTGAAAATAAAATATTACCTGGATTGGTTTCATATACAGAGGCACTTAGGCTGCGCGAATAACTGCTCTGTAGTTCGGGATTTCCTCCTAGATATAAATATAAAAACAATTTATTTCGTATGTGTCATAGCAATAATTTTTTATAATTGTTTTGCTTCAACTAGGGGAAGTGGGCTTTTACATGTATGTGTATTTTTTCGAGAGGGGGAGGATAGTGAATAGGTAATGAAATTAAAGCAATTCCATTGAATCTTTCGAAGTTTGAGGTAAAGAGGTAGTTAACTTATATATGCCTCACTGTATTTAAAAATCAGATTGGAAACACCATCCAACTTCATTTTTAGCCAAAGTGCAAAATACAGTAAATAGAATAGACATACGGATATTACATCCTGTCCTTAAAAGAGTATATAAACCCCTCAAAAAGTTTGGAAGCTCAGGATGGATCGACTATAGCTCTCTTATCATGTCATCATAATCGCTTTGATTATTATCATCAGAAGGTTTGTTTATTCCCCTTTAAAATGATACCATACTTGTTATGATTTAGCCATGGAGTGAGCAGTACATCAGAATAAAGGTCAGAGTCAAAAGTGAAAAGTTTGAAAATGAACGTATAGCACTGGTTTTATTGTTATGCAGAGCACTCTTCTTTCTTTGACATAAGAAAATGCGATTTTTGTAAATGACAGTGTGGCTGTTGTTCCCATCTGGTCATCCATGCATGCCCAATTCTAAAGAATCTGAAATCGAAATTCATGCACTACGGTGACCTATCAGGCAAGATTCTTTACTGTTTGGTCGTCAACTTTCTGAAGCATCATGCCTAGCTTAAGAACTGTTGAAAAGCCAGGGCAATAGGGCAATTTGAATACACAGTCGAACAAGAGCAGTGCATTTTGCAACTTTTCATTTTTGACTAAGACCCCTATTTTGATCTACTGCACTTTTCATGACTGAAAAATCATAACATATTGGATATGATTTAAACAAGAATAAACTCACTTTCTCATACTAAACATTATGCCAAAACAAGATAGATATAATCGATCTTATTTGAGTTTTCGAACTTTACTTTTTTTTTAGGGATTTATTTATGTCACTAAAAGTTACTCCTAGTTAGTCACTCATTTCATGGAGCCTCATAATTACAGTACCGAAGAATATAGTCGATCATACTTGAGTTTCAAAACTTTTTTGAGAGGTTTATATAAACAAAAGAAAGGTCGGTTTCCAATATAGGCTGAATGCTGAATGATTCAATGATTCAAATAATTTTTATTTCTCGTGCAAAACATAATACAATGAAAACGTATATTACAAAAAAATATACAATGAGATGACAAATATGATAGAAATAGCACGAGAAAGGAGGAACAACTAGCATAGCTTGTTGAAGTGGAGTAGTGGAGTAGTGGAGTAGTGGAACGTTATATATAGGCTACCCTAATTGTGCAATTTATGATAGCAGCACCAATTTGATACACATAAAGATATATATATATACATAATATGTAGGTCTTATAAACAAAGTGGAGATCTTTCAGATTTTGTCCCTGAGGGCCGTGTAGGCCATTTATAAAAATTCCCGTCCTCAGGGCATCCTTCACATAAGTTTAGCCCAAAGTCGTGAGTAATATGGGTTTGAGGGTAATTCGATATGAAAAGTTTAGAATTGAATGTTTCCAGTTGCCCATTCTATGAAAAAATTGGAAAGTTTTATTATAAACGCATTTTGTTATTAAACACCCACGTTCGCCTCAAAGCAAATTGATGTCTTATATCATCTTAGATTTTAACATTGGGGTCGTACAAGCCATCTTTCAAAATGGCCGCAGTATCTATGAACACTCTTTATATAAATACAGTCCAAAATCATATATTATAGGCACTTGGGGTGATTCGATATGTAGATTCAACTTTTCGGTTTAAAATATTTCCTTGTAGTTTAAGTGCCCATTTATGAAAGAGGAACATTTTCATAATTTACAAATTCCCCAACTAAATGCAACTTATCCAATGATACCCAAGTATATGTCCTATTCTAGAAAGGTCGTCAGAATGAAGCAGTTTTGCAACTCCAGGCTTGTATGGTAGATATCAAGATTTGGTCGGCTCATAATGGTTTTAAACTCAATGAGGATAAAACTGAGGTCCTTCACTTTACAAGTAAATGTAGACAATGCAATCGGATTGATACCATTTCATTTGGTAACGCTATAACACACTCTGTTAACTCAGCTCGAAACCTTGGTGTGAGACTAGATAAACATTTGACATTGTCAGCTCATGTGAATTATATCTGCAAAGCAGCATCATATGCTTTGCATAAGATTGGGACAATTCGTCCCTTTCTTATGCAAAGAGGTGCACACAGAAAGACTTATTCATGCTCATGTAGTTTCTCGCCTTGACTCCTGTAATGGTATCTTATATGGTCTTCCTGATAATGAAATTCAGAAGTTGCAAAGAATCCAAAACTCTGCGGCAAGGTTGGTTACTCGCACTCGACTTCATGATCACATAAGCCCAGTTTTAGAAAAAATTCATTTGCTTCCAGTAAAACAACGAATTGATTTTAAGATTTTGACATTGGTGTTCTTGTGCATGCAAGGATTAAGCCCTGATTACTTACAACAATTGATAACAAAATATTGCCCAGCAAGAAACCTTCGCTCTCAGTCAAAATCCTTGTCAGTTCCTCCCTCAATATCAACAAATTACTATGGTGCGAGATACTTTCAACTGGCAGCTGCAGAGTTATGGAAAAATTACCTAATCATCTAAAGCAGGTTGATACAGTAAACAATTTTAAGAGTCTCTTAAAGGCCCACTGTACTACTTTGGCCAGGAGGGATTAGAGAGGTTAGCGTGGTCACTGACAGGTGGTTATCTTATCAACTCAGCTGTCAATATTAACATAACAAAAAGAGGATAATGGGGGACCAACAGGCACCGCTTAGGCATTGTTTAATAGATGGAGCAAGTAGCTACAAGTAGTACAGTGTGGCTTAAAAAACACATTTTTCGTTTGTTAAAATAGTACAATGTTATGACAAAGCAGTTATTCTTTCTCTTCCCTCATGTCTGCTGTTACCCCTTCTTTTCTTTTTTTCTGAGCGCATAGGGGCTTAAAATTATTGTTGTGAGATGCGCTATATAAGAATGGTTTATTATTATTATCATAAAACAACATAAAATTTGGCACACCTTTAGATTAACAGCTGATTTTGTATATTGAATCGTCTGAGATATTAAATGTCCTTGGTATCTACATTTACAAACTTTTTAAAGTCTGCCATTAGAATTTTGCATATAAACGCACTCCGAAATTAATCTAATTTTATTCAATTTCGGAGTGATTTAATATGTATAATTGAGATTTTTCGGAATTAAATTATTTACTGGAAAGTAATTTAGCTGCACATCTTATGAAAACTATTTTTATCAAAATATTCAATAAAAGATTTCCCGTCCACTTGAAACTTTTCATTCGAATTCAACATTGTGCACTGCAATTTTGTCCTGAGAATCCGCGAATGTGCAAATGTTAGCCTGGGCTTCATCAATTACAACTCTTGTCCGTTAATTTTAATCAGATTTCATTCTAATTTGTCTTGCCTGACGGTCGAATTTGTCTTTGTTCTAAATTCTCTTCCTTCATCCTCTTTCATAATTCTATGTATGGCTCCTTAAAACTTGGATAAGATGTAGGGAAAATTACATGTACACCTACAATTGGCAGGTGTACAGACAGTTTTGTTTCATGAATCTTATGTAAAATTTCAGGAAGAGAAATGGAATGAATATTTCAAAGGACACGAAGGCATAATTTAGTCGATTGTTCTTGAAAATAAAAGTGAAAGTATGCAATTTTCCATAAAGTCATATTTTTACCATGAAATCGATATATCTTATTTTTTAGACAATACAATTTCCTTAAATTGGTGGTGATTGGTGCCCAAAATCGACATGATCAAAGCTGGGAGCATAAACATTCCGTCCGCCACACGCGACGACCCCCCTCCCCCTTACCACCCGCCACACGGTAGGGGAAAGGTAATGTGTTTCCACCGTGTATTATACACAATTATACAGCAAATGAGCGTACGAGTAAGAGGGGAGAGAAAAAATGATGGAGGGAGGAGCATTGGCTTGTGAATTCTACCAAAAAATTCATTTCTGCTTCAAAGCTCTTTTCTTAATCTACCTTTGAATAAGACTATTCAGAACGTCATTGGTTGCTACTCTAATTAACACAAATCCTGCCTGTGATTGTTGAGTCATTAAGAGCAACAATGTTAATTCAAAGGTCTAGTAGTGCTTATTGATCTCTGAAAATTCTAATAATAATTTGTCATTCTAATGATAGTAATAATAATGATTAAAACATAGTGTGAGATGAGACCGACTTGAGATCGCCCGACCCCACTTTTCAGGTGGGTATTTCTATTGCTGCATATATATACGTGTGTGTGTGGGTTTGGGTGTGTGTGTGTGGGGGGATGTGTGTGTATGTGGGTGTATGGAATGTATGTATATATCAATCGGATTAATAAAGGACAGAAAATGTAATGGTTGAAAACTAGATATGACCTGGGGTGTGTTTCACAAAGACTAATATCAACTTAAGTTGGACTTGAACTATGACAGGCTGTGCATGCCGATGGTTGCTCTCACCATTCCTGGCATTGGTCTCTCAATGGACAAACAAATCGTTGTCACAAATCTACAGAATTCAATTTTATTGATAGTTCATTATTGAAGGAAAAAGGATTATCTAAAGATTATAATTTCTAAGGTTTTTTCCTCTAATGGTGAGAGCAACCAGTAACATGAATGGCCTGCCATAGTTAAAGTCCAACTTAAGTCTTTGTGAAACACCCCCAGGTCTTATTTCCGGTACATAGGCACTTTGGCGGCACGAATAATCGCTCTGTGGCGCGGGATTTCCTCCTAGATATGAATATAAATGTAAGCGTTATAAGATGGATATGCAAGATTTTCATGTGATGATGTGCATTTAAATATGCAGTTACTGAAAATAGGGTCGAATAGCTATTTCTGGGATGACAGGGGCATACAACATCAGATTTTCCGAAAATTAATCAATATCACTAGAGCAATGAAATGTGTCCCCTTGACTTGACTTATGGGGGTTCCTGCACCCTCAGTCCTCCCGCTTCTGGCGCCTATGTTAGCAGAAGGGCCATAAATAGCAATAAAATCCTACCTTGTTCTCTAATGAGTGTAGAGTCTCTTTGGTTACGTCGGATCACCGGTGTTGGGGGACGTTCATCTATGCACAATTAAAAACAAATGAATGTTAATGCAGTGATAATAATCAATTAGCGTTTTAGCATTCGAAAGTAGTAATTTAGACACGGTACACGATGTTGAATAACTTTCACTATTTAGTATCCTAGTTTTTTTACTATGTTTTCCAGTCATGTCGACAACAAAAAGCACTGTATCACTGATAGTATTGGAACCTGTCCTTTAAATGTCACCCCGTCAAGCTATTAGCTCGACCCGTATCCGGACACCTACCCCCTGCATGGACATCGATCCCCCGGATAACCTCCCCTAGGATAACCACCATCTAGGACAACTACCCCCTAGGACAACTACCCCCTAGGGCTCCCACCCTCTAGGACGACTACCCCCTAGGACAACTACCCCCGGACAACTATCCCCAGACAACTACCCCCTAGGACAACCACCCTCCAGGACAACTACCCCCCAGACAACTAACCCCTTGGATAGTTGTCCGGGGGTAGTTGTCCTAGAGGATGGTTGTCGTAGGGTGTAGGAGTAGTTGTCCAGGGGTAGATGTCCCCTTGAAGCCCATGCACGATTTTTTTTTTTTTTTTTAAGGAACAGTTATGACTGTATACCATTCAAACCAAGGAATATTTTACATTCCTATAGGAATGAGGTATCATGCCCATGAAAAACTCTACCTCAGCCCCAAAAAAAAAAAAGGTTTAGCGAAATGGCATTTAGGTTATTTTTCATAGAATCTATTACCTCTTTCCAAACAAAACAAATTGTCCGTTTTGAGATAATTGTGATGTACAGTCATATCTTAACCTGATGATATAGCTTGATCAATGAGTTTTTATGACAAATATTCACCTGACTTTTAAGTGCGACTGACATGTAATTAAAAAATTCCTACTGACATTTCTGTTTCCAATTTTTCGGGATTTGGAATGTGCTGCCATCGTACTTCCTTTTGGACAATGTTTGGTTTATGGACTTTTGATGGACTGGAATCGGCTTGAATTAGGGGTCGGGGTCTCGGTTGGTTAAATCCGACGGCTATAGGGAGACTGATAACTGTTTTTGCCAATAACTTAGATGGTCTGAATATCTTATAGGAGCAAGTTCGATGGCGTGACAGGCTATCTACATATGACCAGAAATGCCTTCTTTAGGCCTTTACCAGAGTTATGAACTCAATGGAAATACGGCGGAAAGTTTTTTCTCTTTTTTCTTTTTGTTCCTGTTCTTCTTCCTCTCCTCCTACTCCTAATCTTCTTCTTCCTCCTCCTCCTCCTCCTCCTCCTCTTCCTCCTTTTTCTTCTTCTTTTTTCTTCTTTTTCTTCTTCTTTTTTCTTCTTTTTCTTCTTTCTCTTCGTCTTCTTCGTGTGTTCTTATTCGTCTTCCTCTTCGTCTTCCTCTGTAGAGCGAAATGTATTCCCATTTCATGCCGTCTAATTACGTTTTATTTTTTTCTAAAATATAGAGCGATAATATTTCCACTTGAAAAGTGTTGAGGGAAGTAGATGGGTATAATTATGCAGAACTACTTCTCAGTAACAACACAAATGAATGATTATATAACCATAAACGCACCTGCACTTGGGATAAATGTTTCTACTATCTCTGTTAACCCGGATCGAAACAGAGATGATGTAAGTCCTGGCTTTTTCAGATCGGACAGTTTGAGCGTGTTCGCCCATTTAAGAAGCACCATCTTGTTTCCATCGGTGGATCTAGAACCGTGTTCCCGGTTTTTCGTGATTACCCTTTAAATCGCACTGTGTCTGAACCATAGTTCCAAACCAAGTCTCCTTAAATCATTGATAGATGGAAGTATCTGCCCTTATACTTCCGGTGCCTATTCTAGACCGGGTTTTACCATTAAGAAACATAGTGCATTCGGTATTTAAGAAGGAGTTTAGCGACCGTACGTGGAAATTGTTATTTTGAAATGCAGAAATTCGCATTTCAGAGCACTAGAAAGCTTATTATATATACAGCGTTGCAATCTACATAGGCCTATTAACAAGCAGTGTTCTTTTTTCTCTTGCAAGGGGCCTTTGATCGACAAAAATTGACCCCCCGCCCCCTGACTTAGAGAGGCATCTACCCCCTCAGCCCTCCCGCTTCCGGTGTCTATTTTGGCTTAAGAGCCATACATTGCAATAAAATCCTACCTTGTTCACTAATCAGTGTAGAGTCTCTTTGGTTACGTCGATTCACCGGTGTTGAGGGATGTTCATCTATGCACAATTAAAAACAAATGAATGTTAATGCAGTGATTATTATCAATTAGCGTTTTATCATTCGAAAGTAGCCGAACAGACACCAATTGAGTGGGGTCAAGATTGAGCATACCTGGTTATTCTGTTTAATTTAGACACGGTACGCGATGTTGAATTACTTCCACTTTTTAGTATCATGTTTTTTTTAACTATGTTTTCCAGTCATGTCGACAACAAAAAGCACTGTTAGTATCACTGATAGTATTAGAACCTGTCCTTAAAGTGTCACCCCGTCAAGCTATTAGCTCGACCCGTATCCGGACACCTACCCCTGGACATCGATCCCCCGGATAACCTCCCCTAGGATAACCACCCTCTAGGACAACTACCCCCTAGGACAACTACCCCCTAGGGCTCCCACCCTCTAGGACGACTACCCCCTAGGACAACTACCCCCGGACAACTACCCCCAGACAACTACCCCCTAGGACAACCACCCTCCAGGACAACTACCCCCGGACAACTACCCCCAGACAACTACCCCTTAGAATAGTTGTCCTACTCTCCTCCTTCTTCTTCTTCTTTTTTTCTTTTTTTTTTTCTTCTTCTTTCTCTTCTTCTTCTTCATGTGCTCTTATTCGTCTTCCTCTTCGTCTTCCTCTGTAAAGCGAAATGTATTCCCATTTCATGCCGTCTAATTACGTTTTTTTTGTTGATATAGAGCGATAATATTTCTACTTGAAAAGTGTTGAGGGAAGTAGATGGGTATATGCAGAACTACTTCTCAGTAACAAAACGAATGAAGGATTATATAACCACAAACGCACCTGCACTTGGGATAAATGTTTCTACTATCTCTGTTAACCCGGATCGAAACAGAGATGATGTAAGTACTGGCATTATCAGATCGGATCAGATCAGGCATCTACCCCTTCAGCCCTCCCGCTTCCGGTGCCTATTTTGGCTTAAAGTACAAGTCCACACCAAAAATAACTTACTTTCAATAGAAGCAGAAAAATCAGACAAACCAATCAAAAAAGGTTTGAGCAAAATCGGAAAGTTATGAATTTTTGTATTTAAGTATGTAAAACTATGGAACAATGGAAATCACTACACAAATTGCCAATTTGGTTATCAGTTTGTGACGTCATGTCCTCACTATTTATCAATTGCTTTATATAGTTTAATCCCATTAATTTCCCTTTTTATCCCCCAAAACTTGATTTCCCCATGCCTTTGCCCAGGTTATATGATTTGTATCATATTGCTTGCATGACATTTCACAAAATCTTTTATGAACTTTGAAGAATTGATACTATTTTCTGAATATTGTATATTCATAATTATTGATTTTTATATAATTAATTTATCAAAATTCACATTTTTCATGATTTTACTGGAAAAATTACTCTTTATTAGTGCATCCACACAAAAACATATTACTATCAAGCTAACTTGGATGCTGGTGTGAAGAAATAAGATTCTTAGGGGGAAAATTTATGTGATCAATATAAAGAAAATAATTAGTGGATAGTGATGACATGACGTCACAGACTCATGAGTAAGTTACCAATTTGTGTAGTGATTTTCAAAGTTTTTCATGTCATTACAAATTCATAACTTTCTTATTAGTTATCCGATTTTGCTCAAACTTGTTTTAATTGGTTTGTCTGATTTTTCTGCTTCTATTGAAAGTAAGTTATTTTTGGAGTGGACTTGCCCTTTAAGAGCTATAATATAGTATAATGACTGCTATGAGAGGGATGGTTGTTTTTATAGACTCAAGGGGATGTAACGTCCGCGAGAGCCTATAAAAACAAATATGCCTCGAATATTAAAGCAGTCATTATATCTTTTATATACCGAATTGACACAAAAATATACTACACTCTAAAAAATGAAGTGCTAAATCACGGGTGCTGGGTACAAATTTGCACCACACGTGCCAAGTGTAGCCCTTGGCGTGCATGCAGCGTTTGGGAAGCGATGACGAGCAGAAAAATGAGTGCTGGAAACACGTGCTATTCGAGAAATTGCAC
The DNA here is from genome assembly GCA_037976565.1 of Mesocentrotus franciscanus. Classification (NCBI taxonomy): domain Eukaryota; kingdom Metazoa; phylum Echinodermata; class Echinoidea; order Camarodonta; family Strongylocentrotidae; genus Mesocentrotus; species Mesocentrotus franciscanus. The sequence goes on along the minus strand of CP137672.1, from coordinate 29,780,549 downwards.
CCTAAGTGTGACCCTGCCTGTTTTAGCACTTGAATAAACACCGGTAGTGCTGGCGCTCCATGCACAGGCGCACCAGCGTTCCAGGTGCAAGGCAGTGTTTCACACAAAAGAAATTCAAAGTAATTTAAAATTCAAATGAGATAGGTCGCCACTCGGCTATAAAGAGCGGGGATCTGAGAAGGTATTCTTTTCATTGCCTAATAATTCTGCTTGAATGTGCATGATGATACCATTTCCAACATTCTACATGGCAGCAAGACTACCACTGCATGTAATTGACATAGAAATGTGCAATCTCAATGTAACAGTAAAAACTTCAGACTAACATAATAATATGTATTTTGTTTGTCTTGGTTGTATGAGGGCTTTACTAAATTAGGAGTGCAGACATAATGTAAACAGCATTATTATTTACCGGGCCTGGAAAATTATTTGTTACTTTTCAGGCTTTATTGAACCTTCTGATATATAACACATGTCACAATGTATAAAATGCATGTGAGTTAGATTGCAGTAAGGTAAACCTAATGTGAGAATGCTCTGTAACCAGACACAGACTGCTGGAATCCTGCAGTGTTGTTGTATTAGCTTATCATGTTTGATCTGTTTATCCATTATGATGACTTTCCAGTGATGAGCAGCTGAGTTGAGCTTTAATGTTTTATCAGTATGCATGAAACAGTTTTGTGTTTTTACCCTTTGATACAAATACATGTATTACTTTTGAAGGGATGTTGTGATTTTACAATGGTTTTTGTCAATAAAGAAGTGAGTCTTTTTAACTCATATATGTGACTACCCATTCGTTACCATGAGTGTGACATGTGGCGTCTTGAGGGTATGTTTTAGGTGCTTAAAGTAGGCTGAAAATAATAATAATAACAGAAGGGTGAGTTTTCAGCACTACAGGTGTGATTTTGTGCATCCTGTTTGTGTGTGTTCTTTAGCACTATATTGGGTGCAAAAGTGTTAGCACTAGCAGTGCCGTTTTGGGGCTCTAAAAGGGGTTATTTAATGCACTAGAAGTGTGGTTTTTGCGAGCTGCATGCGTCTAATAGCACCAGAAGTGTAAAAGGCTTACACTTAAAGTGTTTAAAGTAGCACTTGGACTGGTGTTGAATTATAGCACGTGTACAAGTGCTACTTTAGCACAATTTAGGCAGTCCCTATGCGTGCCCTTACAGGTGCTGCCTCCAAATCTTGAGGTGCTAAAATTAGCACTTGATTTTTTAGAGTGTAAGAATTCTTACTTTATCGCAGCATGAGGGCATTGTTTAAAAGACTATCGACCGGTAGGCGGGTATGAGGGCATTTTTTTAAAGACTATTGACCGGTAGGCGGGTATGAGGGCATTTTTTAAAAGACTATTGACTGGTAGGCGGGTATGAGGGCACTTTTAAAAGACTATTGACTGGTAGGCGGGCATGGTTTAAATCACGACTCCAATTTCGACCAATCAGATGGCTAGATTTCTGAAGTGAGGTATATACATTGCAATAAAATCCTACCTTCTTCATTAAGCCGTGTATAGTCTCCTTGACCATGTCGATTCACCGGTGTTGGGGGAGTTTCATCTATATGCACATTTAAAAACCAGTGATAATAATCAATTAGCGTTTTATCATTCGAAAGTAGGCGAACAGACATCAATTGAGTGGGGTCAAAATTGAGCATACCTGCTTAGAAATGTATACCAATTAAATTCTGTTTAATTTAGACACGGTACACGATGTTGAATTACTTCCACTATTTAGTATCCTGGTTTTTTTTACTATGTTTTCCAGTCAGGCCAACAACAAACCTGTCCGTAAAGTGTTATCCCGTCAATCTAATTAGGAGGTGACCCCTTAAAGTTAGTTTGATCACCAAAAGGAGGTAGTATCATGGTAAAGTACAAAACAAAACAAAAAAGAACAGCAAAAACAAACAAAAACTGTCGGAAAGACGTTGTCAGACGACCCTAAAGAGCCGGGCCTATTTTCCTCTTGAAGCCCATGCACGACATGTTGTCAGAAAAAACTAGTACGACTGTATATATAAAAACCCGAGAATATTTTGCATTCTTTCGGGAACGGGAATGAGGTATAATACCCTCTTGAAATAATGCCAACGTGCCCTATTTCTAGTCCCCCCTCCAAAAAAAAAAAAAATATATATATATATATATATATATATTTGTACAAAAATTTAAAGAATAAATAAATAAATAAATAAATAAATATGTAAATAATAATAATAATAATAATAATTAAAATTTTAAAAATAATAATAATAGTAATAATAATAATGTTGGGTCAATATGGCATATGAGTTATTTTTCATGGGATCTATTATCCCTTTCCGGACAAAAAAAAATGTGTTATTTGTCCGTTTTGAGATATTTGTTATGTGCAGTCATACTTTTACCTCATAGCTTGGTGCATTAGTTTTAATTACAACAAAATTGTCTTCCTTTTTGCGACAGACACGATTAATAAGTGGTCATTTTTTTCAGGATTTGCAATGTGCAGTTATCGTACTTCCTTTTAGACAAAGTTCGGTTTATCAGCGGCTGATCCAAGATTTTCCAGGGAGCGAAGTCTGCCTGAAGCTATAACATGTGCACGAAGCGCACTGCGAGCGCGTAAGCGCGACCTCTTCTGGGTGAGTCCCAGAGCCCACCTATAGGGCCCCTGATGGGGTGCAGCCAGCCCATGTTAGGGGAACTGGGGGCGGAAGCCCCGGACGCTCTCGAGTTTAAGAACCTTCAAGATATCTGCCTGGAGCGATAGAAAAACACAGTCTCTTCTTCTCTTTCTGTTGGGAACTACTTCTATCTTTACGGATGGCGTCCAGGAGGCGGAGCCCCCGGATGCTCTCGAGTTTTAGCGATTCAGAACCTTCAAGATATCTCTCTTGAGCGATAGAAACACACGGTTTCTTCTTCTCCTTCTCTTACGCATAGCTTGCGGTGGGGGTGGGGTTTTCATCCCATGCAATACCTTGCCGACCCGTTACTCAGCGATTTTCTCTCTCTCTCTCTCTCTCTCTCTCTCTCTCTCTCTCTCTCTTCTTTTCCTCTTCTTCTCTTTTACCTTCTTTTCTCTCTTTTTTCTCCCTTTTTCATCCTTCACTCTCTCTTCCCCCAATTTTTAGGCCGCCAAAAGGGGGAGGGAAGGGACAGGGGACCGCGTCCGATTCGGCCCCCACTTGGATCCGCCCCTGTCTATGGTCTATTGGCGGACTGGAATCAGCCTGACGTAGGACTAGGTGTTGGGTCTCTGAGACTGACACCTTTTTCTGTTAGTAACTTAGATGGTCTGAATCTACCTATGACCAGAATATCCTTCTATAGGCCTATACCAGAGTTATGAACTGAATAGGAATACGGGGGAAAGTTTCCTTTTCTTTATTCTTATTCTTTTCTTTTTCGTTTACTTCTTCTCCTTCTTCTTCTTGCCTTCTTCTTCCTCTTCCTCTTCCACTTCCTCTTTCTCCTCTACTCTTCGTATCTAAAGTGAAATGCATTGCCAATTCGAGTTATCTAATTACTTATATTTTTCCTAAAATATGGAGCGATAGCATTTCTACTTGAGAAGTGCTGATGGAGGTAGATGGGTTATATTCAAAACTACTCGGTAACGAAACAAATGAAGGATTGTATAACTATAAACGTACCTACAGTTGGGAAACATGATTCTGCTATCTCTGCTAACCCAGCTCTATCGAGAGCTGATCTGAGAGCCGGAAGTAGAAGTTCGGATCGGTTGATGGTTTTCGCCCATTTGAGAAGCATCATCTTGTTGCCTTCGGCGGTTTTAGGGCCTTCTTCCCAGTTTTTCGTGATAGCCTTGAAGATCGCACTACGACTGAGCCCTAGCGCCAAACCAAGCTTCCTTAAATCCCTGTCATCTGATATGGCTTCTGCTATTCTGTAGATGGTGTCATCGTATCGACCTTGGTAAATCTGTGATTGACTATTAATCAATTAAGAAAGAGATTGTTCGGCATGAATTAGGTTTATTTTAAAATGTGAGCTCATTCTCGCAAAGTAGCCTTTCTTTAAAGATTAAACAATGACGAGAAAATTCTAAGAGCATGGTAACTTTTCCGAACTGAAAGACGGAAAGAAATGGGTGAAAAGTATACTTGCAATAAATAAAATATAGTTTGACTCTAAGAAATGCGTGATTTGGTTATCATTAAAGGGATAACCTTATCGTCATAAATATTGGTGTTGTTTAGGAAAAGAAGCAAATTAACATGAAATCGAAATACCAACAAGACAGCCAGGACATACATAGGCCTACTGATGGGTCACTATGTTTGCTCTCTCTCTATTTTTTTCCCACTCAGACATGAATGCATATTACCATGATTCCTAACCACTATTCTAAAACTGCACAAAATCAATTTTTCACATTTAAACAATAGTTTGGTAAATATGAAAAACATTGTAATCCTCTGTATTTTGTTATGTGCTTATCTTATGCTAGCTCGATGAATGTCGAATACGGCTACATAAACGTTTTACTAGGGGTGACATAACACTAGTGACAAGGATTATCCAAGACACAAGAAACCTATAATAAACAGTTAGCTTACGTTGTCAATGTGCCTCCCATCCTGTCAATAGATATTTGTCCCGGAGATGTAGAATGCAAATACCTGTAATGAGAGTTGTGAAACGTTCTTGATTTCAATATTAGCATTATTACAGCGACAATGTGATATGGATGATTTAACTGCATCTAGGCTATAAAATCATTATGATGATGACAGTGCACATTATTGATAATGCGCAATACATGTATTCATGTCAAAAACATTACCTTGATATGTTTGCTTTTGTAGTTTTCGTCGTTGCTGTTGGTTTTGGTTTTGAAAATCTATAAAAAAAATCCCCCCAAAATGGGGGGTTTTATGAAGTTGGGGTATTTTTTTCCACATGAGAGACACTAACATATTAAGTTAGATGTATCAGTGAATAGATTAGACTTTATTAAATTGGGAGACTGACAATTTGATCTTTTAACTGGGCTGCTGCAGGAGGAAAGAATAGGATTTCTTTTGTTAAATTTCACAGAATAACATAATCTAAGTAGATGAAGAAACAGTAGAAGCAATTAATTTTGTGAAAGTTTCATGTGTTCTTGATTACGGTCTTTCCTTCCAATACAAAATTATCAAATGTTCTTTGTTTTTGTCCGCTATTTTCTTTCAATGGAAAAGTATCAAACAGAGCTTTCTACAGTTTAATTCCTTGCTAGTTGTCGTTGTTCGGTAATCACTTGGAGAGTAAATCGGCTACTGATCGTTTATCATTCGTCGATCAGCTGCCGACTCTTTTTCAAATAAATATCACCCGGTAATAGTCAGCAAGCACTGGGATCGCCCGGATCAGCCGGCGATAAGTTGGTAATCAGTCTGAGAAAGGATTTCCGATGCAGCTGGCAGCACAAACCTCTCAAGCGCGTATCTAGGATTGTATTTTAGGGGTGCGAACATGGGGGGGGGGGCGTTTCATGAAACATTAGTCGGTGGTTTTTCACCGACAATTATGTTGTGACCGACTATTTTCCAGGCCTCTGATTGGTCAAACTTAGTCAGCGCTGACATTTGACCTTTCATTAAATTATTAGAGAAAGAAGACGATTCGTTGTACCGTTCTCGACTGTTGATCCTTAGGCGGTGTCAGACAGAGGCCAATTATCTGGAAAATAGTTATCTAGATTATAGTTATCCACATAATTGGCTGTCTGTCATCAATTATCCCGCGAAAAATCCCGTGAAAAATCCCGTGAAAACTCCTATAACGAAACTAGAAAATTCTCCCTTGATAGGATTTTTCACGGGATTTGTCGCTGGATTTACGGTCCGTCACCAATGTTGAAATAATCCCGTTAAAGATCAATGTAAGGTCAACTTTTAACTTAATGATTGGCTGGCATATGGTGACAATGTCAATGACAATGACAATTTATTCTCATGTCACCCACATTGGGGTATTGGAGAAGTTTATAATCAGTTTGAATTTGTCAATTTAACCCTGTACAATATACAATTTAAATCGAATTAATGTTAATCAATAAAAATAACACTATCGACAATAGTCAGAAAAATTATGATGATAATAATGATAATTATTATAATACTTATAACAATATTAATAATAATATTAATAATGATAATAATTATTTTAAAAATACACGATAAAAATAAATACAACGATAATTAATGCCAAAATTAATGGAAGAAATTGAAAAAGAAAGTTACTGGCACCAGTAAATTGATATTTGAATTAATGAATTACTGAAAATATTCTTGATATCAAATTAATCATTTGATATAAGACAAAAAAAGAGAAACATAAAGTTAATATTGAACTCATAACATGTGTTGTGCACATACTTAAATTAATGAGAACAAAGCATTATTTTTCGACAGAATGTTACTAAGTTTAAACGTGTTTGTACATTATTGGAGTTAAAAAGCTGATCCATTTTCAGTGTATTCGGTCTTTCAATAAAATATTTATCGATTAACAATTTTCTGTCAGAACGAAAGGTAGGGCATACAAACAAGTAATGAAACTCATCCCCAAGTGATTACAAATTGCAAAGCGTACATAACCTCATTTTCCTGGGAGTATTTGAATATCTACCAGCTACAATCGGCAGGTAATGATTGCCACAGCGAAAACGACTTAAAATTGTCCGATCTCTTTTAATGAGATCGATTAAGTATCTTTCTAAAGATAACTTAAAGAAAGTGCCAAAAGAGGAAGAATATTTGGTGCAAGGAAAAGGGGGATGTTATATTTGTACAAGAAACTCATAGTTCTAGGACATTGAGGACAGGTGGAGTTCTATGTAAGACGGGTCATGTTTTTATAGTAACAGATCTACTTACAGCAGAGGGGTACTTATTCTAATCAAGACCTTTAAACTCAAAAACATAGAGCAAGACGACAGTGGACGTTAAATTTTTAAAATGAATAGACTGTGAAATTCAAGCGTGTAGGATGGTGTAATGTGACGTATATTTTCCGACGAGGGATAAAGAGAAAAAACAAATACAAATGTTACAGGAACTATATAGAATCTTGAACAAGCTAAATAGGACTAATAATTATGTTTTAATAAGGGGAGATTTCAATTTGATTAGAAATTATGAGTGAGTTTATAATGTAAGAGTGAAGCAAAGCCCTCAAAAAAGATTTAGTAAGGAAGTAAGCGAGGTTATGGAAGCGTTACAGTTAATAAATATATGGAGAGAAAGAAAACAATTGAAAAAACAATTCACTTTCACCAAAAATAATCCATTTATGCAAAGTCGATAAGACCATTGGCTCATATCTGAAGATCTGGAAGGCTGGTTATTAGGTGCGATATAGTATCTTATTTCGCACCCGACCACTCAGTAATATTTCTGTCTCTCTACGATAAAACAGAACAGGATATACAAAAGAAGAATGGATCTTATTGGGAATTTAACAATAGTCTTTGTGCAAACGTAGAATATGTTAAACAGATGATAGATGAGATAATCCTATTAAAGGAGGAACTGAAGTTAGAAATTATAGATAGACGAGTGCTCTGGGACTATTATATATAGACAAATGAAAATAAGGAGCTTAATTTACACAAGCTTTTTCAAAGAGATTGGCCATATATCGAAGAGCGTAAAGAGAATTTCGAATTTTAGAACAAATTCTTATTCAAGGAGTAACTGAAGAAAAATTTAAGGAATTAAAAATAAGAAAAAATAACTCGCAGGCAGTTATGAATATATTTATGAAGGGATTAAAATTCGATCCCGGGCAGAAATGGTATGAAAGTGAGAAAAGAGGCACAAGATACTTTAGTCACCTGTTGCATACAAAATAATAAAAGGAAAAGTATCATTAAGAGGTTAGTCAATGAGGACAGAGAAATTATTGATAAGGAGGAAGACATTTTAAACCAAACTTTACGCTAGGGAAGATATGGAAGAAACAACTGCATCTGATAGGGACTTTTTGTTAAAGATCTACCAACATTGACAAGGGAACACTTTGGGAAATTGTTAAGGAGGGATATTTGAAGAGGAATGTTTTGAGGTTCTGAAAGAAATTAAACAAAATAAATCACAAGGAAATGATGGGCTAACAGTTAAATTTTACAATATATTTTGGACATACATAACATATTTACTTATAGGTGCCTTTAATGAAGTCTATGTCTCGGAAGAGCTATCGGCATCACAGAAACAGGCCATTATTATCCTAATAGCTAAAGAAGGGAATGATCCACATTTACTACAAAATTAAAGGCCAATATCCTTATTAAATATCGACTATAAGAGTTTCTAAAGAAATGGCTACAAGAATGAAAGAGGCCTTGGAAGACATTGTTCTATAATAGATCAAATAAGGTTAATGAGGGAAAGAACTATAGGAAAAGCGATTAAAAGAATAGACGATGTTGTTTTTCATACGTCTCATAATAACATGCCAGGGTTTAAAGCCTTTTGACTCGATGTCGCACAGCTTTCTATACAAAACATTATGTTCTTTTTGATGAAAAAACTGTATAGGGGCCTATAAACACACAAAGGTGTGTCTTTAATGGAGGAAATTCGACAGGCTATTTTAATGAAGAAAGGCTGTTAGACAGGGGGATCCTCTGTCAGGGGCGGATCTAGCCGGCGGCGAGGGCGGGGGCCCAAGGGGGATAGTGAGCACTAATTTTGTTTTTGCTCAACGGGGAGGGGGGGTAATGAGCACTATTTTTTTACTCAACCCCCCCCCCCATTTGAGCAAAAATAAAAGGTACAATTGTGGTTACTATCTCTCTTTTACTTCTTTTGTGCCAGGGTGGGGCCCGTGCCCCTGCCCCCTGGATCAGCTACTGTCCTCTGTCTCCATATCTGTTTTTCTTATGTATAGAAATACTGGCACATAATATACGATATAATAAGGGTGTCAAAGGAATAAGTTTGGAGAGGTGGAAGTAAAGCAGGTTATGTATGCAGATGATATGACCCATTTTGTTCAAGATGAGGACTCTGTAACAAAAGTAATAAAACTGTTGGGGAATTTCAGAAAACTATCCGCACTCCGAGTAAACGATGATAAATACCAAAATACTGTTGGTAGGTGCCCTACAAAGAAAGTTATGTTATATATATCCTTTGGTCAAAAAGTAGAATTTGTACAGATTCTAGGGATAGTTTTTCCCTAAAAGGAAAAGTAAAAGATATTTGTTTAATTATAAAGAAATACTAAGTAAAATAAAGAGTTGGTGGAAGCAGAGAGATTTCACAATGATGGGTAAAGTACAGTTATTAAAGTTGTTTGTATATTCTAAATTCATTTATGTGGCATCCCTCACACCGGACCCATGATGGGTATATGAGGATTTAGATAAGGTTTTTTTGTGGGGTGGGAGGAATACAATTATCCAAAATACCTTGTATGTAGATTGCCAGGTCTGAAAATTATGAATTTGTAGTTGTTGATAAAAGCACAGAGGGTTATGTAGGGGTTCAATAAACTTACAGAAGTTAATGAAATGAAATGGAAGCAGTATTTTAATTATGCCTCAAAACACTTGGGAGGGAAATTCATATTTTTATGTGACTATCTCCTTGGACTGTTGAAGATAACGTTGCCACAATTGTATAGTATTGGTTTGGATGGATACGAGGGATTTTCAGATGAAATATGAACCATATAAAGAAAATGAGATAATTTTGAATAATAAATTCATGCGAGTAAAATGGAAGTATATATTTTACAAAAACTTCTTAGATAAAAATATATATAAAATAAAACATAATATAGATCAAGGTGGAAACTTGAGATCTTTTGCATATTTCCAACATCTGGGATTGAATTCAAATGACTTTAAACTGATACAGATCATTTATGAAACACTTCTAATTAGCTGGAAAAGAAATATGAGAAAAGGCAGTGATCCGGCTCATGATTTACGGGGAATTGCTTTTTTACTAGGAAAAAATATCATATCAATAAATGATATTGTATCAAAATAAATCTACACGGAATTTCTTAAGCAAAAATCAGTAACGCCAAAGATTTTTGTAAGGATAAAAGATAAATATTTTTTTTTCATAAAGATATTGAAAACGATGTTGAGAGACCAAGACAAAATATCTTAAGTAGCCGATTAAGGGAATTCCACTACTGCATGGAATTATTTACACAAATCAACTTTAATTTTGTATCAATTTTGAAGAGGAGACATTTGTCACTTATTTTTTGAAGATGAAAAAGTTCGTTTGATATAGGATGGAACGACTGTAATAATATTTTTGACTTTATATCCAAACCTAATCTAAGTTGGGAAAAGATATTTTTAGGAATAACATAAATTGATCAAGGAAAAGAGCAATTGGTAAATCATATTTTAATTCTTGTAAAGTATTGGATTTTCGTAGGAAGAGAACGGAGTTCATCTATAAACGTGGATGAAATTTAACGCAGTTTCAAGGAAGATGAATCGGAGGAAAAGAATTTGGCATCGATGAGAAATAAATTTTCCCTGCATCTGAGAAAATGGGAAAACTGGGAAGTTTTAGGCAGAGCGAGGTAGGGGTGGAACGAAGGCAACTACTCAAGTCATTTCGATATAGTAAGAAACCTGTCCCAGAATGCATTCCCTATCCACACCATCCAAGTAGAATGGAGGGGGAGGAGGGAGGAAAACAAGGAGTTAGAGAAGAGGGAAGGAAGGGAGAGGGTTTCGGGGTAAATTGTGTGTTTTAATAAAGGAAAAATAATTCTGTATGATAATATGTTGATAATTTTTTTAAAAGTAAATTCAGTTTTCGCCGGCGATTCAGTATTCGGGAGCGCCAGGAGTGTCAAGTCTGACAGATATGAGCGCTATACAATACTATTATTCTGAGAAAAGCAATGCTTGTTCTAGTTTTGGGAATAAAATAGTTGTAGTGCGATAATATTTTCCAATGATGTAACTGTGCTATGTTTTAGTCATATACACTGTGAAATTATGAACAATTAGTTATGTTATATTTATGTTCGTTTATCTAATGATAAAAAGCTTTGTTATAATTATGTTTCGGTTTGCATAAAGTAGGACTATGAAAATGCTTTGCTTTCTATGTTATGTACGATAAAGAATTGGAGTTTTGAGAAATAAATTTAGTGAATACTTACAACTTACTGATCGCCCATCATAATTTTTTTGCAAACTAGTTGTAGACTCACACGAGAGCTAAGACCGGTCGCCGACTCCCGAGAACCACCATTACCAATGGTCGGGAGTTAGTTGTAATATATTGCAGAGAGGTTTTTGGCAGTGGTCGACGATTGGTCTCTGGAGCATTTTGGTCGGCTGGAGTTTAATGCTGCTGCATCGAAAACCTTTTTTCCGACTAAACTAGTTGTGAAAAAGTTTGGTCTTCCAAGGGTAGACTACAATTCTCTGATTGATTGCCGACTGATCACCGACTGATTCCTAGCGCTTGCCGACTATTATTAGGCGATATTCGGCTGGGAAAAGATCGGCTGCTGATCGACGAATGATAAACGATCAGTCGCCGATTAATTTCCAAGCGTTCGCCGACAACCAGCAAGGAAATTATTCTACTTTAGAAACTTCAAAAAGTTCTACTGCTGTTCTACTGCGTCACAAATTCAGTTTGTTTTATACTTTTCCATTGAAAATAATGGTGAAATAAACACAGGAAACAATGAAGTCAATTGCTTCTAGCTTTTCTTTATCTACGTAGATCATGTTATTCTTTGATGTTTTGTTTATAACATATACTGTTTTCCTGCTGCAGCAGCCTAGGAAGAAGTCCAAATGTCAGTCCAAAAGTTAAATGAGATCTGATCTATTAATTGATGCATTTTTCATCTCTGCCACTGTCTTTTATATTGGAAAGGTCTCTCCACTTCATAAAACTTTGGTTTCTATAGATTCTTAATCCAAAAATGTCAAGGTAATTTTAAAAAAAAAAATATTGAGCAAAAACTGTTAGTATCTACCGTAAATTAAGTACCTACTTAATTTATAACCCGGGTGCAGCACAGTCACATATCACTCTCTTTTCTTGAAAAGCAGCCGCTTGAAAACTTAGATAACAAAAGATGACTTCTGTTCCAATTTGTGAAAAAGAATTTTCCCCTTCCCTTACATACTATAATCTCCATTTCACTTCACTCCATTGCCTACTGCCTTCTTGCTGTTGTCTGCAAACGTCTTTCCCCTCGTCTTTCTAGCTTTCATTTTTAACCGTTTTATTTTATCCCCATCCCTATTTTGTTTTCATGACAATATTCATCATTCATAAATTATGATCAAATCATAATATTCGGATTCAAAGCGACCTAGCGACCTCGAACCGCGAACCATTTGATCAGTAGTCCGATGACTTATCCACTAGACCACGACATTTCTACTTTATTAAATAGAAGGTTCATAGGCCTACCTCACATGAAATCTGTCTTACTTAATCAAACTTTCAATTTAATGTGATAGACTTACCGAATTTTTTTCAGATTTGATGGTGCTCTAAATTCGTCACGAAACTCTTCGAGGAAGTTAAATAAGTAATTTGAATTTGCCACAGTATTAACAAAATGGAATAGGCAAATATTCAATTACTTGCAGACACTCTTTCTGATTCGTATTTCCGTCGCAGCAGCTCCAGCGAGACATTCCAGCTCAAAATGACAAGTGACAAGAAGAAACACTGATGTTCTTCATCTACCGCAATTAGATGAAAATGATAATCAGCTATATTTGGCGCGTCACGTGTGTGTTTTAACAAATCAGGCGTTGGGCCTACGTGCAGACTACACATTACTTCAACCAGGTACCGATTAAAAACCGATTACAGTATGAGTTCACCCCAGGGCATGACACATGTTATCTGTGACTTGAATTTATGACGGTTTCATTTTTTGGAGGGAGGTGCCATCATTAACAAGTTCGACGACTTAAGAAATGAGACCTTGACAACGGTTAATTAAACAATTGTGAATGTTCAGAACTGCTCTTTGGGTTTATCTAGATTGTTAAGGGTTTTTATTGGCTTTTCTTGTACTTCTTCGTTTCAAATAGCGGGAAAGTTGTGAGAAGGTACATATAAAGTTGGGAGATCGATGAAAGTTAGGAGTTTACAATGTTTATATTATGACGTCCATACCGTGAAGAATGGCCCCAGAACATTTAACTAACACAAAGGAAAATATAAATTTACAATTATCATGTCACTATTTTAGTCATAATTCAAAGCTAGTGAATCTAGAAACAAAGCGTTAACTGCAAACGAAATAATATACTTCGCTGCTTTTATTCTATGACAATTACTTTCTCCTTGCAGATTTTGATGTTCTCCTGCTAATTCATTTTTTTTTTTGTATCAGCGCTCTGATCAGTATTCTGTAAAATCGCTTCATAAGAATTAAACAAAATATTATTATTATTACAGCCAATGGGACCGCCGATGTCACCTTTCAGAGTGTTCACTAGGAAGTGGGACTGACATTGTCTCAACGATCTCCATGTCGCTTTTTAGTTGGTTATTTAGACCGACGACATAATTATGAGACAGATATTGAATTGTCCTATCATTCCGTCGATATTATTCTTTGTTTGTTTCCCCCTCCCTACCTTCCTCTTCTCACCTTTTCTCCCGAACGTATTTCTATGCATTTCTATTTTTATCATGTTTTCTTTTTATCCTCATGATTCTTTTCCTTCTTTCATTATATTTTCTTTCAATTTTTCCCGTATGTTTCTTTATTTTCTCTCGCTTTCTCACTCTCTCCCTCTCTGACCTTTTCTCTTTCTCTAATACCTTTGTATTTTTTTGTTCTGTTTTGATTTGTTTTTCATCTTTTCATCTTCTTTTTCAATCTGTTCCATGAACTTCTCTATGTATTTTTGCATTGTCAGCCTCGTGGCCTGTCGCTCTATAAGGGGCTGTCGCTTTCATGGGCTCTTTGCGTAGTAGGCCGTCGGTCTCGTGGGCTATCGATCGGTCTAATGGCCCCATCCTACAAGCATCGCCATACATCATTCCGCTTTTAATACTTAATAGAGTACATTAATTAATAATCCAACAGTGATATTCATAAACATATCTTTGATCAGTTATATCACGAAGTGAAGTGTACTTCAAAAGGCGATGAAATATAAAAACAAAGAGACATATAGCCCTTTTCAATATTGCCTTCAGGGCCTATAAGTGTTTGTTTTTTCGTTATCACTAATGATTGCTTTTCACGATATGATGTCTTTCATAGGGGTGATAATTTTTCGAGCAATTGATAACGCGATGATTGTATGCAAATGAAATGCATGAACTTAAACAGCTTTTTAAGGCAGAGACAAACATGATTCTTATTGTTTTATACAATTTTGTTGGTGTCATTAGGCATACATATCATGGAATCACCGATAAGTCAACGCACTTCCGGTAAACCTATTGGAGTGACACAATCGAGTAGTTTAAACACTTTACTTGAGATTTGAAGGCTTCGAGCCCTGGCATGGCACATAATGTCCTTTTCATGCAAGGAAATTAATCTATTTTGTTTCTCTCTATCCAGGTGGGGAAAATTTGTGAAAATATAGGAGGATGAGGGCATGCGAAAGTCAACAGTTTAGTCATTATGTCAGAAAGCCCTGCAAATATGAGTACCCCTGCAATTGCCTGGCTGGGATTCGAACCATCAACCATGAGAATGAAAGTAAAGTGAATAAACCACTAAACCGCGACACTGTTACTGTCAGCATTATAAGCTCTTGTAAATGTAATACCATAGAATTATAGTACTGTAGTAGTAGTAGTAGTAGTAGTAGTAGTAGTAGAAGTAGTAGTAGTGGTGGTAGTGGTAGTAGTAGTAGTAATTGTAGTAGTAGTAGTAGTGGACTAGTGGTAGTAGTAGTAGTAGTAGTAGTAGTCGTAGTAGTAGTTTTGTTGTAGTTTTAAGTTAGAGTAGTAGTAGTAGTAGTTGTTGTTGTAGTAGTAGTAGTAATGGTTTTGTTGTAGGTTTAAGTTAGAGTAGTAGTAGTAGTAGTAGTAGTAGTAGTAGTAGTAGTATAAGTAGTAATAGTAGTTGCTGTAGTAGTATTAGTAGTGGTGGTGGTCAGTGGCGGATCCAGGGGGCCCCGGCCCCCTCCCCTGTAAAGAAAAAACAAGTAAAAACACCCTCTTTTGTTAAAAAAAGAAGACGGTCCCCCTCCCCTGGTGCTCAAGGGTGGATATTGAGTTTAAAAAAAAACAGAACTATTCCCCCCGTTGAGCAACAAAAAGTGCTCCTTATCCTTACTAGTAGTAGTAGTAGTAGTAGTAGTAGTACCCCGCTTATT